>CM022092.1:4376302-4976302 GCA_011114355.1 Carex littledalei | reverse complement strand
AAAAACTTACCGTGTGATTCCTACTCGTGGATCCATTGAAGGACTTCACCACAAAGCTGAAAAAACCAAACAAAAAGGAAATTCAGCCGAACTCATCTTGAAATGATATTACTTCTGGTATTAGTTCAATTAATCAATATTTTGTTGACAAATTAATTGATATTTTAGAAATAATGTCATGTATAGCTTAGTACCTCGAGAGACCAGACATTATCACAGCCTTGACTTCTTCTATCGCCTCGCTCCATCGTGCTACCGCTAGCCATACAAAGAATATAAATCCTCCCAAGTGTCTGTTTGCACAATAAAGAAAAAAAATGGAAATTAATTACAAAGATGATAAAATGGTAAATGAATTATCCAATATCGTTATTAATTTTCGAACAAGATGTGCTGACGTGCTGTTCTGTTTTTCAATTAATATTCTTATTTTTTAATTCCTGCAACGCAGCACTAAATGCATGATGCAAAACACTTGCCTTATTTGCTGCATGAATGTGATTATTTTAAGAAAAGTCCCAAATTTTCGTTGCAATTACTTTCTAATCGAACTCACACAATTCCCAAGTATAAAAATTGAAATGCTCGATTTTCTCCTCATCACACTCCTTTTGAAATGCTCAATTACTTTCTAATCGAACTCACACAAACCGCGACCTATCTGACTTTAAAAAAATGTAGGTAAGCCATTCAAACAGCATTCATCCATCATCTCCAACCAGATACATTCTCTCAACCTATTAATAAATCAGAAAAGAAAAACAAAATTTGTGCGTAGAACTCACGTCCAGACGTTGAGAGTCTCGTTGTGCCAGGAGAAGGCGCTGAGCAGCGCCTCGCGCACTGGCCACTCCGACCGGTAGTGATCTTTAATGAACTCATTGTCTTGCAAAAAATCCGGCAGCTCCTCGTACTTCACCAGCCTGAGCCTCCTCTTCCCCCCGATCTTCTCAGGCTTCGAGAAGGCCGAGGTGTTGTGCTTCTCTGTTCCTGCTCCGTACTTGGCCGTGGCATCTGATCGCCTCCGTCGGGGAATCGACGGCTTCGTTAATGATCCCATTGATGGAGATTGATTAGATTGGAGTTCTATCCATTCTCTGTTAATCTATGTATAATGTACCGAACTATCCTTATCGTGCAAGCATTTTCTGATCTTGATTCTTGGTTAGATTTATAAAATGAGACTAAGAGAGGAAGGAAAGGGCGTTTGAACGCGAGAATTTTGGAAATTAGGTGAGTTCGTCGATGTTGCTGTGGCGCTCTCTGTACGGTACTTCGTGTGATGACTCTAAAAGTTCAACATTTTATTAACATCCCGGATCCATATCCTCCAAGTACCGTAACCGTAGAAGATGTCACTCACTTTACGGTTTGAGATTAACTTTAAGACGTTTTGGAATTCAGGCTATCGTAGGGACAATATTATTGGGCTTTGAGAATCGTGCAAAGTTAAAAAAGAACCGTCCAGATTCACTAATTGTAAAAGATTCCCTCGTTAGGTACCTGGGAGGATGTGAATCCCCCTCTCAACTTCTAAATTTCTAATTAGTGTTGCTTTAGAGATAACTTGAGTGTGTTTGGATTAGACAAAGAATACTGCTAATTCGGACTAGCGACTATTTTGAATTACTATTATGCGTTTGGATGTTTAACTTAGCAACTAGGTACTATTATTTGTTTGTCTTTTATAGATTAGCATGCTAAAAGAGTATGCTCATGTCTTTTTTCTTTCCAGTCTGACGTTCAGCTCATTCGTCTAGGAGGAAGGCGGATAGGTCCGGATCAGATTGGACATGAGCTCACAATAAGGTGTGATCCTCCGGTTGTATTACACGTAATTTTGTATATATTGAAAAAAATGATATAATTTTTATAAATATAAATTAAAGATTATATTTATACATTTACTAGCTAATGATTAAAAAAAAATACTAATATATATTTGTTTTAAGTAATCACATACAGTTTATATATATGATATCAACTTGAATTGCGAAAGACAATTAAATATATATAAAATAATTATAATTAACAACTCAGTATTTTTGAGGTATTATTTTATTTATTTGAAATCTTTTGAATGATTTAGAAGGACTGACAATATCTCAATTTTTAGCGCCGTTGACAAGAGCCGAACAGATCAGATTTAAATTTGAAACGAAGAGTAAGATTTTAGAACTTGACACAATTCATATGCTCAACTCGACTTTAAAAAAAAAAAAAAAATTAAACATGCAGAATGCCAGAATATCCCGTTGCATATCAATTGAAACCCAATATAGCCAAGGTTTACCAAAAATGTACTGTGGCAATAGATGTCTCTGTCGCTCCTATCTCTTAAAAGGGTGTCGGACTGAAGTAACAGATCAGTCGCGGGTGTCTTCTTTTCTTCGATAATGGAAGGGCGAGTGGTCTCCCGTCTGTGTACAGTAGATATACCTTCTATTTTTAGTTTGATGTTTGTGTGTTGTTTTGTACTGCTTTCTGCCTTTTCTTTTATCTTTTTTCTTTTCTTTCTGTTTAGATTGTCCTGGACTGGTTGATTTAGTTCTCAGTCTGATTTGATTTAGTGCATTATCAGCTGATGGGTGACTGTCCTGGTCTGGTCAATTAAGTTCCTAGTATGGTTTAGATTTAGTGCCTTCTCGGCTGTGATATGCGTACAAAGAAAACCATCACTAGACTCATATCACGCTAATCAAGCAAGGATGATCAAATTTGCGTCAACAGAATGTACATACCCCTATGCGTTTTTAGTTTTATTTAGTTATATGTTTTCACATACACTCGTTGTCTAATCTTATGTAACAACTACTTTGTAACTTTTTCACTCTTTCAATTACTTACTGGTTTTCAACCAAAAAAATTTGTACTGTCGCATATTAATTACTGCTAGATATGAGCCGCGGTGTACCAAATGAGAAATTAAAAATGAATGAGACATTGTTTTAGATAAAAAAATATATAAATAAGGCATGAATGTCATGCAACCCAAAATCTCAACCAAGAGAAAATTCATTCGTTTTATTAAATAATAAATCAAGCTGGTCGACACATATAAACCCAAAATGTACTAAAGGTGGCTATCAGCTATGAATTGACAAATTGCCGCGTTGTTCACAAATAAAATTAAATAATTGACGAGAGAAAAAATTAAAACCAAGTGCAGGAAAATTAATCCTTTTTTTTTAATAATAAGTAAGACTATCTTGTATTGAAAATTTTGAGTTGGTTCAACTTGTATTTTATCGAACAAATTAAGACATTATTGACATGAACGCACATCTATCTTCTCACATAAATATTTTTGTTAATAGGAACTCAAATATGAGAGGTTAGCGTGCTATGTGTAGTATAGTAAAATGTAGTATTATTTTGTGAAAAATCTATTGAATAGACTTTAAACGGCGAATCTAAACTATTGAAACCGATATACTTAACGAGTAATGCATTTACATAAAACATTTATAAATTTTTGCATTCATTTAGTACAAAATCAACCAGTAGAAAAATTAACTTATAAATTTTTATTTTTTGACCGCTTGACAGAGAACTAATTAAATAAATTCAAAATTTTATAATCTTTACCTGTAAATGAAATAGATTAATTTCTACTGTTTGGATTCAACGTTGAAACATATTCAATATGTTTTTGAAGAGATAACATGGCATGTCATTATGTTGTAGATAGCATGCTAGCTTTATCGATCCATTAAGCAATTTTCACAATAATCACAAGTTTAATTTGAAATGAGACTTTTTTAGATATTGTTTTATCTTAAAAAAAATGTTTTCAAGGGTTGTTAAATTCACAAGTTCGACAAAAAATATCCAATAATATAAATATATGTAATACATCTATCATTTCTATAATAATTATGATATTTGATACATCGCTGTGCTGTTCAATGAATGATTTAAAAACTTCTTCAAAATTTAAAATTAACGACCCTACCACAAGCCTGCATGTATCAAACGTGATATCCATATTTGTATCTGTGCGTCTCCAAAAATCTCCATTTAAACTTTTCTTTGGTTTTAATTTTTCTCAATCGTCCAAAATAATATTTGTTTTACATTATTTAATAGTTTTCATTCACAAAGAATCCCAGCCCACAATGTAATTCTCACATTGCTTATTTTGTCAAATAAAATGGGTATACCAAATCGAATGCTGCACAGCTAAATAGGTCAGAAAATTACATTTAACGATTTTATTGTTGTACAGTTACGACAAATTTATCTGCTGACAAAGGTTGAAAGGGACAAAGGAAATGTTGTACAGCTAAATAAGATTCTTTTGTGCATGTCTCTACAGCTAAACGACAGATTCAATTCAGAAACCCATTAACCTAGGTCTGCACGGAGGGAAGCACATGGGATGATGCTCAAATGGGTTCGTGAATCCAATCATAAATCTCAGATCTTAGACTGTTGCCATTAAGGTTACAACAACAAAGTAGGCACTTATCGCGAGGGTACTCCGTCGTGAAAAGTAGGCACTTTTCGCGACGGAGTACCTTCATAACTGTGTTTTTTCTTTTCGTGACGGTACTTTTCGCGACGGAGTACCCTCGCGATAAGTGCCTACTTTTTGTTGTGGTGTTGTTGGGCAAGCTCGGCTTAGGCTTCTTTAAGAGTTCCTTAGTACTCTAAGGAGTCTTAAGTTTAATGAACAAGTGTTCTTTAGTGCAGCTTAATTTCATCTTCTTAGTGTGTTTTTTGTTTATTTTTTTTAAGTTTGTTTAAGTTTTTAAGTTATGGTTTCATATTGCTTAAGCATTTTGCTAAGTTTAAAGTTTTCTTAAAAAAATTGCTTTTCAACTTTTTTTTTTTTAAAGTAAAGGTTAGAGGTCAAGTCACCTAACTATTTAATACTCTTGTTATTATAACAAAAGATTTTTCTCATCCGATTTCGAATCTATGACTTCTCACATAGAGACTATGTGCCTTTGTCACTAGACCAAAGACTTTTCAACTTTATTGCCGAACAAATGGGGATTAGTACAGCTTAAAATTAAGCCATGTAATGGTTGCCGAAGAGTGTTTACTTTCAATGTCCAACTCAAGCTCCTGCTTATTGGATTCTTTTTTCACGGCTAGTGAGCACTAGAAAGTGTTTACTTGCACGACAACATAATCTCCTTTTTATAATTTTCCTCTTACCAAGTTGAACATGCTTCTTTCCTTCCAGGATTTATTACAGAGACAGTTCAAACCTGAAATAATCTTTTCAATTTGAACAACTATTACTTCAATATCCCGTTGAAAGTTTATTTTTGAAATCAAGACACCAACTGTGACAGGATGCAATTATCGTTGATCTCTCGGAGCTCGTTTTCTTTAAATGGCCATGATTTGGTAGCTACAGTCTTTTTGAAATTCCATGGCAGTAGCTGTCAGGATCATTGCAATTGTAATGTGAAACACCTCACATACAAGGTACAGAGAAATTTAAATACAGCAATAAATCAAAACAAAAAGGCAATAAAAAACAACACCACAGTAACTGCACTCCAGTGAAAGAGATGCATCCTTAACAGTATAACTGCACCATAGCTTGAACTCACAGACAATTCTCTCTACCAGCAGGTCTGTGGGTAGTGACTTTCCTCTTAAAACCCGTTCATTTCGTTGTTTTCAGATTGCACAAGTCGCGCAAATGAACCAAGAAATCCACAACTTCTCTGTACATCATGTTGATATATAGAGACTGAGTATATATGATGAGATATATATTTGTTGTATGGTATAGCTACAATCTTAACTAATGAAAAAGTTTAATGAATTTAAAGGATCGAGTCACAGTTGCAGGTACCATTTCTAGTAGATAAGTGGCTTATGTATTTTCGAGATCAGCTAAGCGGCATAGAAACCGGTGAGGCCAGTCGCACCAAGACCCAGGACTGATTGAAATTGCATGACTACGGGATCCATCCCTAGTTTCTTTATCCTCTTGCAGATGAGAATAGAAAAAAGAGACTGATTAAAACAAAGTTTTTTGTCTTTAATAATTGCAAAAGCAAAACAATTGTTAGTTTTGCCTTATTGATCAGTTCTCTTTAATGGATATATATTATATGGTATAACATTTGCTAATCTTTTTAGTGCGACTTAATTAAAAACACAATGGTGCCTGCTATCAATTTAATTATGTTCAGCCAGAAAGCACAATAAGAAATAGAAGACATTTAACTCAAAAAGTCAAATTAATCACATATCAATTAGAGAGTCAAGATATCGCCTAATGAAAAAATAAAGTACATTTCAGAAACAAAAGAATGTCCCGTGGTTGCTAGCGAGGAGAATACAAGAAGATACGTCACTGTGGACCCGCTGCTATGGAGGAAAGAGTGATCGGTTACAGTTTTGATTTTTCATTTTCAGTTTTTAGTTTTGAGGTTGAACAATGATGTTGTAAACAAATTTTTAGAAGCCTGACATAATAATAATAAAAAACAAATTTATTGCAAATTTAGTAGCCACTACCAAGCAATTTAAAAAAATAATAATAATAAAGTACAATTTCATTCAAGGAAATAGAAGACTATTTAAGTATATTTTTGCGTAAGCAGCAGAAATGTAGAAATGACTCGTTTGTCTTCAGAAACCGACTAATTAGAAGACTGACATATTTCTGAAACATGTTATATATGTTTTCTTTTCTTAATAAAGGGTAAAGTGGATACTTTATAAATATAAAATGATAAATGTGTGAGTTTTTAAATTTAGAAGAGTAAATATGATATTATGAATTTTAGAGAATGAAATACATAATTTCAAAGTTTTTGAGGGATATACATGAAATTTCTCGTTTAAACTTTTTATCTGCTCGTAATGACAACATACCTAATCCATAGAGAGAATATCTATAATTTTGTTTTTTATTATTTCATAAATATTTAATCAGTCGTCGATTTTCATATAGATTTTTGTCAATATATGAATATATCTTTTATTTTCCAGAAAAGTTAAAAGAATTCAACGATCTTGCATGCAACTGCAAAACAATTTTGGGAACGGACACAGAAGCGTTCAAAGATTGATTTCGTCGAATACCTTGCGGGGATACGCCAATATCTGATCAAATGGAGAAATATGAAAGTAAAAAAGAAGCCAACACAAACAAACAATCAAGCACAAGAAAATAGAAAACAGACATAAGATTTTACGTGAAAATCTTTTCGGGAGAAAACCATGGAGCACACGGCGCAAATTCACTATATATATCAAGAAGTCTTACAAATGCAAGGAGATTAACAAGCCAATAACACTCTTTTACAATCCCATACACTAATCTATGAAATTCTCAAGTGTATCGGTGAATTGGAACAAAAAGAACAAACTCTAGAAAGAAGCTTGGAAAACAAACTTCGTTCAACAGAGAAGAGAGCAACTCACATTATTTTCCTTTGTCTCTAACTCAAAGCAGCTCATGCTGTAGCCCTTTTAATAGAAACAAATAATCATGCATTTTCAGTTCTCTATTCACTTCCGTAGAAAAATCCCAAATGCAAAATGGGCTGGGCCCTGGGCCCATTATTTGTCTTCACTTCAACAATCTCCCACTTGAAAACAAAGTTCACATTTGATCTCACAAGCTCCGCACCGCACTCCAACATCCGAGTTACTTAACCAACTCGAATCGCCTTCTTATCCGGAGGCACCATCTTCGTGAATATATTAAAAGAATTTTCTTAATAAATGATAAAATAGATACTTTATAAAGGTAAAATACCAGCATGTACCGATTTTGAACCCTCTTCTTCCCGTCCCCACCTGGCCCAACCAATGTTCATGTCTGAATTGAGTTCTCAACATAGTAACACAATTCACGAGTTATTCTCGTTTAATTCGTTTTTTCGACGTTTTCAAACCGAACACCAAATAAAACGTGATTTTTTTTTTTTTAAATCAACTTTTTTTTTGGGTTTTTTTTTTCTTCCTTGTGGTATCGATTCATTCTCGAATTATACCCGAATTACTCCTGAATCACGAATTTGACTCCGCTAAACCGAATCCGAACTATTAATTTGTCACTATGGTTCTCAAAACCACCAAAGGTTGGAATATCATGTCTGAAATTTTCTATAAATGCCCATGAATTGGTAGCTATGATCTAATTAACCAACAGGAGAGTTTAAAAAATTTGAAGGGGTCACAGTTACAGGTACCCAGGGCAATGGCCCCGGGCCCAAAAATTCAGGGGGCCCAAAAAAAAAAAAATTTTATTGTATATGGTAAAACCTTGATCTCCGCTTCCAATTTCCAAAAATCCAGCAGTGTCGTTTCTTATTCTTTCCAAAGGCAAACTTATGTGATTATATCGCTTCCAGATCTCTGATTCTCTGATTCTCCGCTTCCAGTCTCTCAGATCTCCGATTCTCCAACCTTGATATTCTCTGCCTCTACTCTCTAGCGGCTCCGCCAGTCCGCCTAAACATTGATCTCCGCCTCTAGCGGTTCCGCCAATTCATTCTCTGTTTCTTTTAATTTGTAAGTTTTCTAGCTATGGTCAAAGAAATCATACATGTGTTTGACTATTTGTTGTTTCTCGGGAAAAGGGCAAAGGCCTAACCGCCTAAGATTGGAGAATATAAATATATAATTTAATCATTGCTCTTAGTGCTTACTAATTACTATATTTTATTGGTCTCAGACTTGGGCTTTTCAACCGGTAGGCGCTGAACCAATAATATTCGGCCATAAAATGAGATTTCATTCCCAAATTAATATTTTTGAATTTTGAGAAACAGTGCTTACTATATTTTATTGGATATGCAATTTCGTACCAACAATTTTGTACAATTTATTTCAATACTGAAATCATTTTTCCATATTCACAGATGCAAATTGGAGATGAATTTTACTGCACAGAGGTAATTTTAACTTAGATTTTGCGGCAGATTTGAGTAACTCATAGTTGGGTTCTCTGTGCCTCATTACCCAGGTTCTATACTTTGGTTTTGTTTTTAATTTAAAATAATGTTTCCTAGAAAATATGCATCAGGTAGCGAAAAAAGATATAGAAAAAGAGAGGGAGAAGAAAAATTAAAACCTCAAAAAGGTTCTATTCAAAAGCTTTGGAAGAAAATTAAACCGCAAAATGAGTCTTTGGAAAACCAAGTTGAAAGTCAGGTGCACGAACAAACAACAAATGTGTCTGAAAATGAAAATGAGGTAAATGAAGAAATAACAAATGTGCTTGAAAATGAGACTAGTGAAAATATTGAAGAAATTAATCATGTGTTCGAGTGCTTAGATTCTTCGTTATCTATAAATATATATGATCCTAGAGTGTGGGATGGTTTAGATTCAAAACTGAGAGATTTGCTTATTGAGAACGGTCCTATTAGAGATTCTAATATTAATTTTCCTAAGGATAATTACAATAGGGGGTTCTCCACATATTATTTTGATCAAAAATTAAGAAATGGAGAACTTATTGATAGGAAATGGTTGGTTTACTCAAAAGATTTAAATAAAGTATTTTGTTTTTGTTGTAAAGTTGTAAGACATGTCCGTTCTAAAAGTCAAATAGCAACTACAGGTGTTGATGATTGGAAACATCTAAGTGAAAAAATTAAACTACATGAAGATAGTAGTGAACATTTTACCAATCTTAAAGCTTGGGCTGAACTAAGAGTTAGATTAGAAACAAACTATGACTCAAGATAGGTTGAATGGATTAACAATATTAAGTATTGAAAAAAATATGTTGAAAACTATTGATGTTGAACATATAATTGGTGATTTTGCTTCTAAAAATACAAGGAGTCATTTCAGATGAGATGTGATTTAGATGTGTTTTTTGTGCAGGTACAACATGTATTCAAAATTGATTTATCAAGAAGCAAGCAAGAAGCATGGTGTGGATATGTTCATCATTATATATGTTTTTTTTTTTAGGGGTATTGGTTTTATGTCCCCCCTATTTTGTATGATATGGTCTATTAATAAAAAAATTGTTTACATAAAAGGTTCAAAATTTTCTCCCGCCCCGGACCCCAAAATCCTCAGGACCAGCCCTGCAGGTACCATTCCCAGTAGATAAGTGACTTCCGTATTTCCGAGATCAGCTAAGTGGCATAGAAACCGGTGAGCCCGGTCGCACCAAGACCCGGAAGGGGCTGAAATTGCATAAGATGATGCATTCCTTAAAACTACTAAATCCATCCCCAATTTCTTCATCCTCTTGCAGCTGGGAATAAAAAAAGAGCCAAGATTAAATAAAGGAAGTTCTTTATCTTTTAAAATTGAGAAGGCAAAACTTCCAATAATTTTGCCTTATTGAAACAAATTGCTTATTTATTAAGGACTTTTATGTAAAAGTTACTCCAGCCTATCTTTGTTATCCTGCACCATTTATTTCACAAGCTACAACTCGAGAAGTAACTGCAATGCAGTCCTCGACCATTCTTTGTGTTGTTTATAAAGATGAAGAGACCATATTGAAGAAAGAGATTGATATTTTAATTATTAAGCTTTAATTTATTAAAACTTTTTACATAAATTGCACCTGCAGCACCTCACCCGATTGACAATTGGTGCGAGCTAATTATCTAAAAAAAAAACTAAATCAACAAAATGAAAAGGGATAGAGAGAAATAGAGGATCGCCGCTAATACAAGCATAATTATTAATTCCTGGGCATTTCCAGCATCGTCTCATGTCTTGCAGTATTACAGTAACAGATAAATTTTACTGAACATATCCCATCTTCGTACAATGCGCATGCGGCTAATAACTGAATCCTCAGGGAAGATGCTTAGATACAAGAAACAAGGCTTGAGATAATAAGGTAAATCCTTATAACTTAGGTGATATGCAAAGCAGATCTTATTGTACCACCATTTACCAGAATGCTATAATTAGAAGAATAACCCATGGGCCATGGCATATGCCAAAAAACTTGTTTGTTTAAAAAAACATCTGCATTTTTACCAGAAGAATAACCCACTCAAGTAGCCACCACTTTTTTAATTACCACCTCAATATTTCAAAATTTTGACATTAAGATCTTTAAAAAATCCAGAACTTACCATGTGTGCACCTTCAATCTGCGCATGATCCCTGGTCATGCACAGATTGAAAATGTGCATACTTTTTTTTTTTTTTCTGTTTTTTAAGAATGCAACAGTGCCATGAACACGTGACTTCTGATCAGCTAAAAAAACAAAAAGCATACATCTTAATATTAAGAATAAAACTGCGGGGATAACTATCTCCGTAGTTCCAATGATTTCGCCAGTGTGAAGTTTATAAACGATTTCTTAACAAGAAACTTTCATGCATTAAAATCGAAATAGAAACTATCGTACCTCAGATTAAAAACTCTAATAATACCAGAGATGGAGATACTCTCACAGAACTGCATTTTGTTTGAAACTGATATCACTTAATGCAGTTATTTTTCAATTGCACATGGTTCCGGATTTTGTGAAAAAATTAAAATTGAAAAGTCTGAAACCACTAAAAATGTTTTGAGTTCTAGATTTTATGAAAAAAATTCAAAATTGAAAATTCTAAAAAACAATTTTGGGTTCCAGATTTTTGTACTGATTCCAAACTTTGCTCATAATTTGTCAATTTAATGGATTGTTTAAGAAACTTTCATGCATTGTTTCTAAATAAGAAACTCTCGTACATTCGTGAATCGAAATAGTAACTGTCACTTCAGATTAGAGAAGAGGAGGATTCAAATGCCTTCATTTTTTGTGCCTCCACCATACCTCTATTTTTAAAACGTTAATAACTCAAAATTTAAATCATAAATGTCAAAATAAAACCGTTAGATGTGATCTATGTTATTTTCTCTATGTTTTTATGTGAATCAATAAGTTGAAAAATCAACGTCTAGAAATTATCCACATGAGTACGTTTTTATAAGCTTTTGATGACAACCAAAACAAAGTTGAAATGTCACAATTTTTTACACATGCATAGATAAAATGATGTAGATCATATCCAACGGTTTTATTTTGACTTTTAAGTTTTAAATTTTGAGTTATTAAAGTTTTAAAAAATAGAGGCATGATGGAGGTACAAAAAATGAAGGCATTTGAACCCTCCTCACAGAATTGCATTTTGTTTGAAAGTGATAAGAATTTTCACTTAATGCAGTTATTTTTCAATTGAACATGGTTTCATATTTTGTGAAAAAATTAAAATTGAAAAATCTGAAACCACTAAAAATATTTTGGGTTCTAGATTTTCTGAAAAAAAAAATTGAAAATTGAAAATTCTGAAAAACAATTATGGGTTCCAGATTTTTGTACCGATTTCAAACTTTACTCATAATTTTCAATTTAATATAAAAAAACATTATGTTGGTAGAAAAAATAAGTTTTCAGCATTTTTTTTCTCGCCGTTTAATGAAGCGAGACACTATTTTTCTATGCAAAAATGTGGAATTAAAAAAAATAACAACGTGATGTATGTTTTGCGGGTGTAGTATCTTTTTCAATTTTTAGTTTAATCAAGAGGAATAGATTAAAATTTTGAAGGGAGGAGAAGAGGTAACTTAAAAAAATTAGAGTAAATTGAGAGAGTTATTTTGTCAAGAAATTTTAAGAGAGTTATTTTGTAAAAAGAAATTCAAAAATAATATATTTTTTTAATTTTTTTCGAAAGAAGATTATTTTATCAAATTCCCAAAAAAATCTTCCATACGAGACACTGTATGAAATGATCCTTGCAATCAATTACCTCAAATACTTTTTACTAGCTAATTTTATTGAATACGCATTAAAGTGCCAGTCCAGTAGAGTGGGAAAAATGGCACGGCGGAGCCGGTTCCGTTACGGAACGGTACGGCACGCGTGTCAGTTACGTACCGTGACTCGCGTGTTCCGTGCCGTGACCATTCGCGTGTCATGCTCATCTGAAACTTTGGCACGGCACGTAGTCACGTTATTCACGTGTAATTAGGACCATTATATATTGATTTAATGGTGAATCTTGAATAAACTAACCTAAATTATGATTAAATGGTCACACGAGTCACGTATGATAACGGCACGTTTAGGCGTCACGTTTAGGCACGGCGTGACTCACGTAGTGTGACCATTTGCGTGCCATGACCACCTCTTAACATTTTCAGCACGGCACGTGAAAAATTAACTTAATCATGACACGGCACGACACGAGACCAAAATCACGACGTGTTAGTCACAGCACGGCACGTCACGTTTTTTCCGCTCTACTGCCCAGTATTTATTGTTATACACTGAGAACGCCGCAGAAAATCACTGCACATAACTAGGGAACAACAGCTAGTTCTAAAGCTCTAAATGGTGCCGTACACAAAAAGCAGAGAAATGTGTAGACCCTAGTCTCGTTGACGTTCATGTGATGCTTCGCCTTCACGATTCCAGCATCATTGATCGATTCATTATTTATTTGTTCTTCTCAAAACCACAAGCACTAAAATTAAAGCTGTGCGCTTTTCATCAAAATCGTAGATTCCAAATTTGTTGTGCTGTACCTTAGGCGCACTTTACTGGTGACGAAGTCACCGAACTCCAGGAGAGAAAGTTCTCGACGCGCTTCGGCGGTTTGTGCGAGTCATTCTAAAGTTTTGTTCTCGTCAGGACACCAGACCGCAATTCAAAAGCGGAACTCCCTGGATCCGGTTCTCCTGTGCTGGTGAATAATTCGATATACGTGTCTTTTGTTTCCGGTTTCGAGACGTTCCATGTGAATTCAAGATTTAAACCAATGAAGTTAGAATTGTATTACTCCAAAGATGCAAACTCAAAAGTTAACAAAGACTATTAGTCTAATCACACCAATTATCACAAACCATTTGATTGATGATACATACGATCCCGTGTGAATTCAAGATTTAAACCATTTGCAAGTTGTAGTGAACTTCCAAAAAATATTTACTATAGATACATGAGGAGGGATCAAGTTACAACAATTATTTTTCATTTTCAAAGTCCAAATCATCGATCCAAACCGTTCAACATGATCTCCACAATAAAATGTGCTTGCAGATCAAATTTTACATTTTTCTGAATTTTTTTACTATTTATTAAGTATTTTACAAAATAGTCATATTCAGACCATTGAATTTTGTACCCATCTTAATAAATAGTAAAAAAATTCAAAAAAATGTAAAATTTGATCTGCAAGCACATTTTATTTAGATAATCATGTTGAACGGTTTGGATCGACGATTTGAACTTTGAAAATGAAAAAAAATGAATGTTGTAACTCAAATTTGTTGTAAGTGTATCCCTCCTCTAGTTATTATTGATTTATTTTGCTACAGATTCTAGTATTTTTGCATGCATGGAAATAGCCACAGAAAATCATGACAACATTTCTTTAATTTCCAAGTTCCCAGTTACCAGTTACCAGTACCACCACCATACCGACCTGAATATTTTTCTCTAATAAAATCCAAAAACCCAAATTGATGACCGTTGAGCTTCAGACACAGTCCCCTAGATTTTCCCATTTTCAAATTTTAAAACCATTTCTTCCCCAGTTCAACATCTTTCTCCATTCAAACAATAAAACCGTGCCCATTTACACCACTCTCAAATTCTTATCCTTTTCTTTCTTTCGCATCCGAAACCCACCATTAATGTCTGATTTAAAGAGAGTCCCTTTACTTCCTCTAAATACCAACATTCCCAAATGTCTCGATCCGGATACAAATGCCAAACCCGAACCCGATTCGTCTGAGAAAGAAAACCCGGTTCCAGCACCCTCTCCAGGTTCAGTTTCTCTCAAAGGCAGGAGACCACAGCCTTATTCACCCAAAAACCCATTGAGCAAAGGACCATTAAAGTCCTCTTCTCTCCAGATGTGCATGAAGCTTAATGAAGAGGATCCGGGTTTAAAACTACCGGACCTGGTACCCCACTCATCAGATATCTGGGAGTTTTCGGATTCAGAGTCGGCACCCGCTTCGTCATGGTCTACACTTCCTAACAGGTAATCAGGTATACCTAGAACAAAATTCAACAGCATCACTGAAAATTTTGGCAAAAAAATGCAAGAAGAAAAAGCATAATTGATGATTGCTGACACTTGTTTTTATTATTCTCTCAGGGCATTGTTATCCAGGCCTCTTCCATTGGATGTGGGGAGGTGCACTTGTATAATAGCCAAGGAGACAGTTGAAGGAGAAAGGGGTATTTCGGTCTATTCTCTGTACACCAATGTGAGTTTCTGGTGCCCTGTTGGTGTGTGTTTGTACCATTTACCCCTGATTGCTTAAAATAATAAAAGATAATGTAACTGTGAATTTGAATAACCTCAATTTTGACCAGTACTAGAATAAACTGAAATAAACATCAGAGATACTGGTGTAAGTGGATATAGCCATTAAGTCAGTTGGAGTGGCCTCCGTAGAGTAATTAAAAAAAAGGCAGTGCAGTATTTTGTTATAATTCAAAATTAATATTAATTCGTTTTCTGTATGTAAACAGGAAGGCCAGGGTAGACAAGATAGAAAATTAGCTATTGCTCGACACAGGAGGAGACGAGGCCGATCTGAGTTTATCGTGGCTCAGAATCTGAAGGGTATTTTTGTTACCTCTGACGAGGGATTTTTGGGAACAATCTCAGCTAATCTCATTGGATCCAAGTACCAAATATTCAATCAGGTATAACTAATTGCTATCTACTCATAGTCAAGGGCGGATCCAGGATTTTCGTCGGGGGAGGCAAAAAATTATCGAATCGGGTCATTAACTAATTGGGTACTCCATAAAAAACAATGTTTTCCAATGCTTTAGCTTATAATTCTAATTACCAATCATTATTCAAAAAAATTATTTTAATTTTAACTCTACATTTAATCCAAATTACAAATCAAACATCTAAAGGGGAGCAAAAAAAAATTCGGGGGGCGGGGGGAGGGGCAAAGTCGGTCGTGACCGATAGATCTCCACTAAAACTCAAAATCCAGGGAGGACAGCTGCCCCCTCCTGGTACAATGTGAGTCCGCCCCTGCTCATAGTCTTGTGCTGTTCACTTGCAGTAAGGTATTTAGTACCTGTATGGATTTAACTAATTTGACTGCTTTATACAGTGTATCAAAATCAAACATGTACGTACAATTATCCCAGATAACTCCCATAGCTGACCTGTTGTATGTATTAAAATCTGGTTTACTTCCGTGCAATTCTATACCTGACAGGCTGACAGGCACGTCCATAGTTTCTAAACCGTACCAGTATAAGTTCATAGCAGTCTCCGGGGGTAAACTTTAAATTTAACCTATTTATTATTATGTTATCCCAGATAACTCCCATAGCTGACCTGTTGTATGTATTAAAATCTGGTTTACTTCCGTGCAATTCTATACCTGACAGGCTGACCTGTTTCTAAACCGTACCAGTATAAGTTCATAGCAGTCTCCGGGGGTAAACTTTAAATTTAACCTATTTATTATTATGTTTTTCAGGGGAAAAGACTTGATACTTCAAAAACTGAGAATAAAAAGCTTCTTGGTGTTGTTATGTAAGTTCATTCTTTCAACTTTTGTTTTGAACTTCTTGTATGATATACAGAACATGAAATTTCTTGTTCTTAATATGTTAAAAAAAAAAACTTAAAATGAGTTTTTTGACAGGTTTGTACCTACAATAACCACATTTACGGGGAGGTTTAGAAGCATAAGGGCATGGATTCCAAGGCAACTGCAGACGACACAACTCAAAAGTACATCTACAAATCATGTTAGTAAATCTATCTTTTTTCAAAATGAAATATAAAATTAAAATTCTAGATACATTCTAGTATGTTACTAATTGTTCAAGCAAATGATTTCTGGAATAATTTTGGCTTAAGTGCCATCGTGTAAGATTTTTGTTATGGCAATTAAAATTTATTGTGAAAAGTGCAATAATGAGGAAACCCAAACGGGCATAAGCAAGTCTAGGCCCGTGCCCAGGCTTAAAGTTCAGCATATATTATATTTAGCTTTTGATTATTGATCTAACAAATATAACTTTCTGATATTCAAACACAATTTTGATCCTGTTTCAATAGCAGATTCAACATGTAAATGGGCTGACTAAAGACTGGGATATGAAGAAAAAAACTGCCGATCAGCTCGTCTCAAGAGTTCCATTCTACAACAGTGTAAGTTTTTTTTGTTTTCTTTTTAAAGCCACTGGGATTTTATTTCCACTTTCCATGAGCAACCGAGATACAACATTAAGCTCCAATAAGTCTCAATTCATCACTATTTATACAAATAAGCTACAATTTATACCAAATTTCACATGAATCAATCATTAATTGTTGAAATTAAGGATCAATTATACTTCCTCAAGGAATTGAATATTTCTGATTTTGGCAATCACATTTGAATTGAGCTCAGATTACCTGTTATATACAATAATCGCTGAAAATGGAAAAGGAAGCAAAGGTGCTGTCCAACATTTTCTGAACCTCTATAGGAATAGAAGCTATGGTAATTCATTAGTGGTATTGTTGCCTTTTATTATACAGGTAACAAAGCGTTACGAATTAGACTACAGAGAAAGATCTGGAAGAACTGGCCAAAGAGTGCAAACATCTGTTAAGAATTTTCAAATGACCATGGAGGTAATTTCTCTCTTTGTCACTCTCCCCTACATAACATGCAAATCTGTGCCATTCTATCACTGACACTATGGTAGTCTGATGGGCAGTTGATTACCAGAATTCATCAAAGTTTGTGATTGACACTATTTGCTTCAAGCCGAATCTCTTCTGAAACTAGTGCATATTATTCATAGCATATTTGTTCTTCTCTCTTTTTTTAACCACTTCCATTTCAAGCTGTAATTGATTTATTACCTAATAAGTTATTCTTTGAAGAATATTAACTTTATAATGAAACAGGAAAAAAACAAGCAAACAATCCTGCAACTTGGAAGGATCGGGAAGTCGAAATATATTATGGATTTCAGGTATGGCAGCTTGGTTGCTTCATAAGATGATTCAGTAGTTCTAATTAGGAACAATAACAACAACAACCAAGCCTTTAGTCCCAAATGTTATAATTTATCTAACAAACATCTTATCTTTGCAGATATCCATTAACGGGCTATCAAGCATTCTGCATATGTTTAGCAGCCATTGACTCGAAACTTTGTTGCACTCTATGAAGATCATTGGTTTGATTTAAGATAATTGCTTTTCTGGGATAAAAAATGGTGTAAAAAGTTAGCATCTTGCTGGCCTAATTTTGTACTTGTATTTGCTTGAGATGGAACAACCTGGGATTGTGTTGTCTTACCTAGACAATTTCAATGAAAATATGTTAATCTTTCTTTGGAGTTGACAAAAAAAAAGAACAAACTAACTAAAAAGCACGACCCCTTCATGTTAAAGTGCTTTTATCAATCAAAAGAAAAAGGCTTCAACTAGTAAACAAAACAAATAAACAATGATGCTCAAGCTTTCTTTTAGTTGCACACACTCTTCTTTTAAAAAACATTGGAGTCAGAAAATAAAACAAAATTAAAATATGAGAGCAACATTTAAGATTTGTATTAACAAGAACAAAAAAAAAATGCTAAAGACCGTTTCTCATTTCCCAACCTTTTGTTTTCAATATATTTTCCCCTCTTTATAAGTTGAGAATGCCAGTAGCAAGTTGAGCCCCTTTTCAGATTAGATGTCAGATCACTTGACAGTTTTCTCAATCGGAACCCCTGACTGAAAATTAGAACCACAACCCCATTCCAACTTCAATCAAATACAACCAACTTCTCATACTCCTTGCCGGAGATGGCCTTCTCCATAACAGCTCTCGGGCTAATTATTCCACCTCCCTCCAAAAACAACTTCAACATATTCTTCGAGAAACCACTAACCAATGCAACCCCTTTCTCGCTGGCTGTCACCGGCACAGACAGTGAATCCCTCAAGTTCCAAAACACCACCTCAGGCACTGCCTCACCGTACCCATTTTCTTCATACTTCCGCTTAATCACCTCGTAATCTGTCTCCCATGGATTGGCAGATGCCTCGTCAAACTCCATGTCACTAAAAACAAACACTCGTTTGACCATCTTTTCAGGCGGTAGCTGGCCCTGCACCGCCACCTCCAGCATCTTGTCGAACACCTTTTGAAAATCGGTGTTCATCCCCCAATCCATCCGCTCCACAAAGTTCATCTTTTCTTTGATGGTCCCTCCACGGATCAGGTGCAGTTGTGGGTTTTCACTAAATGTGATAATCCTGCCGTGCCATGGCTCTTCACTCAATTCAGACACCAACAAACCAAGTGCCACACAGACTTCCATCGGCGTGCCGTACATACTCCCCGACACGTCACACACTGCAATAGAATTACTCAATTTTCCCTTTGTCAATAGGTCATTCACCATGCGCTCCCACTGGAGATCTGCCACCTCATCATCTGATTGCAATATCTCATGCGGCAACAGTGCGCCGGCTGCAATCTTTGCCTTCCCTTCCTTGACATCACCCAGAAAACTCTCGAACCTTTCTTTATCGTACTTCAGGAAGAATTCCTTGTAGTTTTTCATTGCTACCGAGGCCACACGATTGTATGGGATGGAGCCCCAGTCACCTTTTCCAATATACACCTCGGGCAGCTGTAAGGCACGGCGAAGGGGCACTAGCACGACTTTTCTCAATCGCTCGCGTGCACGGTAGGCATAGTGCTCATCTGACAGGCTGGCGAATTCCGCATCAGAGTCCTTTGGGAAGAGACGGCATGCAATTGCCTCACAGAGCAGTGTTGATCGATCATATGGCGAGTCGAGAGTGGGGCACCATTTTGCGGCCAATGACAGGTGGCAGTTTTCCTTGCCGGAGTTAAATTGCTGGAGATCCTTGGATAGTAGAGAAGCGAACAAATCAGCGGTGCAATCATGTAGGAGGCGGTAGTTTGGGTCCCTGTTGTATCGCTCAAGGGCACGCTTAGCAGCCTCGGCACGGCGGCTACGGCGGAGCTCGGCTGCCTTTTCTGATAACACCCTTCCCTTTTCCAAATCAGTGGCAATTCGCTCCTCTGTTGATAACTCGTTCTTTTGTGCCAATCTGGCAGCCTTTGACCTCCTATTGGGTCGGGCAACAAAGCGGTGCCTGTTAAACCTGCCGGGCTTGGCACGAATTTTGCGGGGCCTGGTTCGTGTGGATCCTCCATTGATAATCCGGTGCAGTAACTCCGGCATATCTTTCAGATACCCAAATTCAGATATGGGCCCTGCATTCAATGCCAGGGTTTTCGGATGCTGCGAGTGGAGCCAGAGCGCCGAGGCATAGAACCCCTCACGGTCTGACTTCCCGGACCCACGCACTCCCCTTAGATTACACATGAGTCGGAGGGCGGCTGATGGGTCGGTGGCCCACGCTGCAGAGAGAAGGGAGGTGACTCTGTCAGCTGTGGTCCCCGGCACAATTTGAAAGAAGAAGTCAAGGCAGGGATCGCCAGATGCCAAGTACGTAGCAGAGCAGTTTTCAGTCAGGCCTTTCATTGGTTCTGTGCCAGTAGAGGGATCTGAAATTGGAATGGTCTTAATGCAGTTAGTTGAGTTATTAAAAGAGGTGTTGCCGGTGCTAGTTGCAAGGCGAGCCTCCGGAGGGCCCACAAGGATGTTTGAGGTGACGGCCATTTGTTGTGCTAGTGTGGGTGTGTGTTGAAAGTTGAAACAGAGAAGAAGAGGGATAGTGTGTAGTAGTTTGTGTTAGAGGTTTATGATAGGAGAGGGTTTATATTGTGAAGGAATTGATGAAGAGGCGATGGTTCCTTGGATGCCAAGGAAAGAAGATGATCTGTCCCGACTCGGTCGCTGTCCAACCATAGACCGAACTTGTATTCTTTCTACCCGGTAACGTTACCACCCGATAACCCGATAATCTCTTCAGTTATATTTTGTTTCTTCCGCAAAAATTTTATCGGAGCGTTTACCAATTCAGCGTGCCTTTGTCCGGCTAGTATAACATGTCATGTGATACTAATTTTAAAATTGATTGAATATATTTTAAATAACTAATTCAAACTGTTCAAACCGATTTACTTTATGAGTGATGCGTTTACATGCAAATTTTTTATATTTTCGAGTTATTTTAGTATCAAATCAAGCAGTAAAAAATGTATTAAAATTAACTTAAAAACTCAAACATTTGACCGCTTGACTTGATACTAAATAAATTCAAAAAATTATAAATTTTGCATGTAAACCCACAACTAATGAAGTAGATCGGTTTGAACGGTTTGAATTCACCGTTTGAAGTCGATTTGATAGGTTTTGGAGTTAGTGTTATATAGGCTGAAATGACACTGATGTTATACTAGCCATACTCCTTTTTAGTAGTAGGGGTGAAAACGGTATGGATAATTTCCGATCCGTATTTTCGTATTCAAAAAATTAGATGTGGATATCTGATATTTGTATCAATGTGGATATGGATGCTAATATAGTTTTACGTTTTAATTATCTGTATCCGAATGATAGATATATATCATATATTTTAATATATATTATGGAAAAATATTATTATTCATCATTAAAATTAGATAAATATTATGAACTTTGATATTTTTTAATATTATTTTAATAAATATCTGATCCGATCCGATCCGGCTTATATCCGATCCGTATCCGTATTCGGAAAAAAAAAATATGGATGTAATTTTACCACTATCCGCTCCGTATTCGCTCCATTTTTACACCCACTTCTTAGTTCTGACAAATGAGTAATATGTAATACATACCTCAAATTGGTATAGCTAATTATTTTAGAGTGAGGCTACGGTACTATGTATAGCACGGATTGGGTCCGTACTACGGCTCAATATTTGAGTTTTCAAAATTTTAACGGTCGATCCGAACCGTTCAACATGATTATAAAATGAATATGTACTTGCAAATCAAATTTTACATTTTTTGATTTTTTTTACTATTTTTTTAGATAGGTAGAAAATCACTGTTTTTGGATGGTCCAGAATTTTCAGATCAAGTGATTTTCTACCTATTAAAAAAATAGTAAAAAAAATTCGAAAAAATATAAAATTTGATTTGCAAGTACATATTCATTTTATAATCATGTTGAACGGTTCGGATCGACCGTTAAGATTTTGAAAACTCAAATATTGAGCCGTAGTACGGAGCGAACCGTGCTATGCATAGTACCGTAGCCTCACTCATTATTTTATGCAGTTTGTGACATTCCAAACTGCATAAAATAAAATAATTAGCGGAGGGATCCAATTACTCAAACAGAATATTAGAGTCGATTTGAATCTGGATAGATACCTCCGTTTGGATCCGATAAGAGTTCGGGATCGATCGAGATAGAGGCGGTCGTTTACTTTCGTTTCTTTATTAGTAATAAAATAACATAAATTATCCTTAATAAATATTGGAAACGGGTCTCGTCAAAAAAGATTGGAAACGTGGAATGCACGAATTGTCTGTTCGTACAGTGGTAGACGTTGTTACACTATTGGGCCTCATTGCTATCATCTAGGCCCGCATTTACCACAATTTTGGGCCGCATATGCTTTCTCCTTTTGAGTGATTTGGGCCCTGAAATCTTGTGCTCCTCTGGAAACCCATCTATTTTTTTAGTTCATGCGCTATGACAACAATTTATTAATTCTCCACATTTATGCACAGAACAAAGAAAAGGAGGAACTGTCATCCTGATTTGTTTTAGTTCATTAGAAAAACTTTGTGCCAATGAAATACAACAACAAATGCTATGTATTTTGTTGGCCAGAAATATAAAACTTAATGGCAAATATATACTGAAAATATGCCCTGTAAATACTGTTGACCGAAAAGCATTAATGCCAAATATATGAGTAGAACTAGGGTGCTCTCGAGTTCACCAAGTCCTTGGTGAACTCAAGTCCAAAACTCATCGGATCGGCTTCAAACGACGAATCCGACCGTTGAAACCCGTCTACCTTACGAGTGATGCGTCTACATGCAAAAATTTTAAATTTTGAAATTAATTTTGCATAGAGTCAAGTAGTCAAAAAACGTCAAAAAATGAATGCATTAAAATTAATTTATTAACCTTCTAATTTTGACCACTTGACTCTATGCAAAATTAATTTCAAAATTTAAAATTTTTGCATGTAGACGCATCACTCGTAAGGTAGACGGGTTTCAACGGTCGGATTCGTCGTTTGAAGCCGATCCGATGAGTTTTGGACTTGAGTTCACCAAGGGCTTGGTGAACTCGAGAGCACCCTAGTTCTACTCCCAAATATATAACTGTTGACTCAAAGCATTAAATGCCAAAGACTACTGAAATATATGCCTTGCAACTATTGCTCCAAAGCATTAAAAGCCGAAGATATACTAAAACATGTGCGTAGTAACTGTTGACCCAAAGCATTAAATGCCAAAGATATACTGAAACAATAACATATATGTTGTAACTGCTGTCCCAAAGCATTAATGCTAAAGATATGTTTCCAACAAATTCAATGAAGCACCTCTAGCAAGGTTCAATTTCTAATAGGTTTTAACCTGCGCCAGCAATGTAACTCTCGGCATTGGCAACTATATATATTTAGACTCCACAAAGGTCAAAAAGAGTGTGCTTAGGTGAAGATTTTATTGATCTTGAACTCATTTCTATTCATTATCAACCTGAGTTGAAAGCTTGAAATCAATCAGGTTTGCCCTAAATTTCTATATCTTTTTATATTGTCCCTTCATTTAGATCATTAAAGTATGATCTAAGAAGGTTTTGCTGATTTGCTACAAGGATATCAAATTTTACAATTCCGTTCTTTGCTAGAATTATTTGGAAAAAAAATATCGCAATGGATAAGTGTTATCACATGGAATAGAGTTTAATCTACTTGTAACAAATTCAGAACTTGCTCTGAATTTACAGGATTTTGTGTTCTCCCTCCACATATGTGGGAGTTTTTAAGTTTTTGATAATCTGTGATTGCCTGAAACAAAATTATTATTTGTTCTTGCTCCAAACTATTTCCACAAGTTTGTGAACTAATATTGTTTGCGAAACCCTAAACTCTAAACCCTAATATTATTTGCGAACATCGATGGTGTTTATGTATGGCATTAGGTAATTACTAACAATGCAGACCAATGCCTCTATTAAAATTCTCTTACAATGTTTACACTAGTAGTGTCATCCTCTTTCTTTTTTTCTTTTACTGGGAGTCACAAAAGATGGGAGTACTTTTAGGAAGAATTACAGGAGACACTGTTCAGCATGGACGGTATAGGAAATCAACAGAACGTATCGAGCATGATCCAATCTACATCGCATTATTCATTTCTGGTAAGGTCATAAGTCATAACCGCATATGGGTAAGAGGTAATTTTTCCTCTTTTTTTCCAAATTAAATAAATTTCACAGAAAATTCAGAACTAACCGTCCGTAAAGAACAAAAGCGGCAAACTAAAATTGAATTCTAGTGCTAACCGCCCAAGATCTAACAAATGGGTTTTTTATTTCACGAAATAACAATTTTTCGTAAAAGAAAGTAATTAGTGGTATTTTATTGGTGTAAATAAAATGGTCTTCCTGCTAAAAGAAATGAGAAACAGGACGACAGAGAAAAATTCATAGTAGATAATAAATTTACGGAGTATTTGCATTATTTCATGTGAGCATTACGTAAAGATTAACGTCCCATATAATTTACATTCGATAGGGATAAATTCTGCGTTAATTGCATTATTTCACAAGTGAACTGACATTTAACTCGAATAAAATTGACACTTCATCCAAGGACGCGTTCTGAGGTAACAGAATATTTCTGTTTGGGATCATGGCCGTCTGATCGGGATCTGAGCCAATCTGGCCCGAGGTGGAGCACACGGGGCCCACTTAAATAGTCGTGTGGAATGCCATTGAACGGTCCAGATTCAAACAGAAATATTCCGTTACCTCAGGTGATACAAATTCAATGGGCCAATCTCAAGGCCACTTCACTAACAAGCTACCATTTTCAAAGCAAAAGAGCTAAACCCAGAATAAAGTTCTTGAAAGAACAGTCTTTTACCAAACATTAAGATTAACATATTTACATGATCGCCATGGGTTACCTACTGAAAACAACACAAGAGAAAAGTTTGTCTGTATCCATAATTCTTATAATATATTATATAGTTTATATCAGAATATTTACAATTGAGAATTCTCTCCCTTCATTTCAACAGCCATACGAAGCTTGACACATGGCAGGATCAGGAAGCACTTGAACGAATGGTGTCAGGAAGCAAAGCAACTGTCACCACGAAATATTCAGAACCCACTGGGAGGTTATATGGGTTTAACCCAAACCGGGACCCAGATCCGGACCGGGACCCGGACATGTCACACTGCACCACACACCTCTCTATATGCACAATTTGACCAATTATGTAGGTCGGCTGGGTTGAGTGCTGTTCAGTGAAAAGAGCAACTGACTCATCAGAGAGGTAGTAATTCAAGTGGTTGCGGTTTACAGCCACATATTTACCATTAGAGTTACGCACAAAGGCTGCCAGCTCGTGGACTTCAAGTCGGCCAAAGGATATCTTTTCCTTGCTTGCCTGGTATATTAAAAGAAAAGAAAGGAAGTTGGGCACATTATATTATCAAGAGAGAATTAAATCTTTTGTTTGTAAAACAATTAGGCAGTTGAAATGTAATTAAAATTCAACAGAAATTTTCTGTAAAAGGTTATACCATATCTTGATACCTGTCAAGCAAAAGTATCAGTATAGGGTCAAGGAGTATAATTGTATGCATGTTTGTACAAGATCAAATTTGCTGACCACTCCATCTTTTATTTTATTTTATTTTATTTTAAAAAAAAATTGGTAACTTTACTAGCTGGTACCTACCTGCTTCTCAAGCTGAAGTTTAGCATAGAGATTGCGAATCAGCTCCCTCTTTTCTTCTAATTCTCTCACAAGATGGCTGTGTGTAGTTTCCATCCGAGAGCACTGTTCTAGCAGATCAGCACTCTGACGCGAGATGAATCCAACTTTGTCAGAAAGCACCTTAATGCACTGATGGAATTCGTCTCCTTCATCCTTCTTAGACGAACTGCATTGATTAAGAGGGGCAAAAGCTCATTAAAATAGTGAAGCTATAAACAAAATAAGCACCTGAAGAAAAAGATCTCAACCTTCCCCTTTTTAGTTATTTACAATCGACTACCTCAATAGTATGTACTGATATAAGAGTATGACAACTGTTTGATCATTTTCAATATTTTTTTCTTGACATGATCATTGTATGTTTAATTACAAACTCTTTAAGGAAAATAAAAGGCACATCACAAAATGGGAGTTTCAACGAAGCACCCTTCCACCAGCTATACAAGTTGCAGCTTTCTCTTTCTTTTCAATACAAGTCAAAAGTGCACATTCATAATTCAGAAGAATAAAAACAATTCAAACCAAAATTGAAAACTTAAGGGGACAGATACAACTGCAGCAGCACTTACCAACCAAAACTAAAACCAACCATATCAATGATCATCTCTCTCAGGCACACACACAGAAAAATGAAAAGGGGCAAAAAATAAGAAAAGAAAACGGTAACCATCTCTCTCAGGCACACACACAGAATAAGGGCGGCCCATACCTGGCCAAAGAGAGGGATAAGGAGCGAAGGGAATCGGCGAGGCCAGGCACACCAGGGGCAGTGATGCAACCCCGCAGCCTCTCAAAGAGGCTGTGTATCTTCAGAGCAGAAGACCGTAGTGCTTCGTACTCAGCAGCTCTTCTTTCTGCTGCACATTTGTTGATGCGTGCCTCCTCTCTTGCCTCATGCAGGCAGTTCTCCAGGTGAGCACAGTTCATCTGAAAATGCCCATATTTCAATGAATAGGTTCAATCAACAATGACTGTTGGTACTCTACTTGATTGCAGAATACATTCCTGTAAAGTGCCAGTCTGACATTTTGCTGTTTGCTTTGTAAAATCCCTACAGCATTTGACATAAGAGTCTGTTTGATCACAGGTCACGGTGCTCCGAGCAGCGGTGTCAAATACTGGAATATTTCATTGCATTTGTCTTCGACATGTGTCAAATAGATACTAAGTAGGTCTTTTTTTAGTATTTATTAAGATATGTACAAAATTGTTGTTTTCAAACAATTCTGGACCATTGAAAAACAGCGATTTTCAAAAATTCTAAATAGATAGTAAAAAAATTCCAAAAAATATAAAATTTGGTCTCCAAGCACATTTTAATATGGATATCATGTTGAACGGTTCTGATCGACTGTTTGGATTTTGAAATAAAAAAAATGAATTATAAAAATATAGTGTTAAGATGTGTCACCATAAAATGGTGTAATTGGATCCTCCTCTCTCTCTCTCTCTCTCTCTCTCTATATATATATATATATTGCAGCTGGTACCATACTGTGTAGGTCATTTTATGTGAATTACCATTTTACTGGATAAGAAACCATTTCAATTGATGGTATCAAGTATTAAGCTAAAGGAGAAAACTACTATTTTCCACTTTCATTGATCAGAAATAAAAAAGGAGAAAATCATGTTCTTGCATAAGGTGAGGTCATCATTCCATTCACACAATAGAAAACAAAATATAGGCCGTTTGCACAAAGAAAGAAAAAAACATGCATTCATTACCTGAGATTCATCAAGTAAGTTGCGGCTGTGTTCAAGCTCTACCCTAAGAGACTTGACATCCTCTGAAAAAACCCTGATTTTCTCCTCAGCTTCTTCTAGAAGGTTCATCTTTTCCTCTATATCTCTTTTTAGCTCCATCACAGCCTCCTCTAGTACCTGGTGCTGGTCTATACCTGCTTCACCTGCAGCTGCTGTATCATCCCTCATCTCCAACCGCTCTTCCTTCTCGGCATCCCCGGTCTGGTTCATTGAGGCATCCATTGAGTTTCGTGTTGATTCTGCCGATGGGTTGTTGTTGGTATTTGAACCCGAAATAAGATCTATCATGTTCTCATCTCCTCCCTCCAATATATTTTTGCTAGGCTGTCTCCCTGGAGCTGTTATTTTCTCCATGAATGCTGACGTGGCTGAAGAAGATTCATCCATCTGTTCAAGGGCCTTGAAGCCGGTGTCTCTCTGACCTTGTACATAACGTTCTGATAGTTTATTCTCAAGCTCTTTTATCCTTTTCTCATAAGAGTTGCATTGCTCCTGCTTCGAGTTGAGCATAGATTCAAGATGGTTAGCATATCCATCCTTTAAGGCAAGTGCTTCGTCGGTTTTCTCCTTCATCTCCTTGAGCGTTTTCTCAAATTGTTCCCCATTTTCTGAAGTTTCAAAAAAACCCACCTCTGCATTCAATCCACATATTATCACAATAGCTGAGGCAAGCTCTGCTTTTAATTTTGCATTCTCAACCTCGATCCTACTTGTGCCCTCAATAGTCACTGAATCCGAATCATCTATCTCTGACAGCTCATCAGTTTTCGTGATATTGCTCAAAGTTCCAAGACCTGACCCAACAAGAGATAATGGAGCAAGACGCTCCACATCAGGCAAGTCAATCTTTAACAAGTCCCCATCAAAGGGAGAAATGTTAACATTACATTGGCTAGGTGTATCAAACAATCCCATCTGCGCCATCATGTCATGTGGTACATACCGGCCCCATGTCCTCAAAAATCCCTCCCGCCTTCTTATCTCGGTCTCTCTCTCAGTAGCTAGTCTCTCTGCCAGCTGTCCTGCCAAACCCATATAAAGCTTGAAATTTGACCGTCGCCGTACCACCTCCGCAAGGCATGCCCGATATGCATGCCCAATACCGCTTACCAGCTTCAAATTTTCAAAATCTCTATCTTGATGCCCCATCACCTCTTGAAAAGCATGCAGCTCATTCATGGTGTCTTTGATAGAAAATTGTGCCGATTTGACCCTCTGCATGCTCACATGCACTAAGTGGTTCATTCTGTTTTTGTTCGCTTTGCATTTTTCAAGGAAGGAAGAGATGGCCTCGTCAAAGGAATACATGTTGGGGAGGTGGGTTTTCTCATGCTCCTCATATATGCGGCCCACCGCTGATACTGCATCGTGGGGCCGCAGTGAGGCTGACAGGTTGGGTCTTGAGCATTCATCTACTCGCTTCTTGGCCGTGTCCACATCTTTGCTGAAAGAAGAGAGCAAATTGATTAGTTTGCACGGACTGTGTCCACGTCTTGTATGATTATGTGGAAGTGTTGTGATACTTATTCATTACTAGTTCATACATCCAACTGACGAACAAAGGACCTTCAACATGCTACTATTTATCTTTTTTAGCAACACCTTTCGAGTACTCAAGTACACAACACACATGCACACAGAGGACAGTAGATGCTATCAGATAGCAAAAAAGAAGAACAGACAGAGTTGCATTTACAAGTAAAAAATAGGGGACTATTTTGGCTGCCACCCAGCAAAATCATCTGAAGCTGAGAATATGATCGCTAAGTACCACAAAAATTGCAAGGACCGAATTCAACAAATACTCATCAACCACAAAGTATAAGCTTTAAACTAAATCTTTTACAACAAAAAAGTCCTGCTACTTGAAAAACTTCACACCGACTTACTCTCATTTGTACAATGACACCTCAATTATAGCTCAATCTAGAATTAGGAATTTGAGGAGGTACATGTTGAATAACCAAATTACCTCAGACTAAAAAATGGAATCCAAAAACTACCTGAGAACTTGCATGATGCTCCTCTGCTCATTGACCAGTCTCTGGTGCTCTTTTACAGATGTGTCCAAATCTTTTGCCGAATTCGCAATCATGGCCTCAAACAGGTTCTCGACTCTTCTCTTCAATTCACCAAAATTTGACTTCAGCTGGAAGACCTTTCCTTCAAACTGACGATGTGAGACTGCACATGCCTCGGCCCACTTCCGTAACTCATTTTCCTTCACTAAATCAACCAAAGACCTCCTACCTTCCCTTTGTAAATATGTGGGCAACTTGACTCGTCTTAACCTCTCCAGATCCCTTTCAAAGTTAGCTAAAAGTTCAGCATGTGCCTTGTGTTGCCTCGAGAAGCACTTCATGAACTCATTATACCGAAAAAGGAGCTTCCGGAAAGTGACTTCCAGAGTTCCACGTGCAGTTTCCAAGGCGCGCTCCTGAACCTGTGTCTCCCTGACAAGCCTCTTGCACACCTCGAACTTAACCTTAGTACAACCGTAAATTGAGTTCGATATCTGAAAGTGGTACCTGAACTTGTGCTCATATGATACCAGTGCCTTCAGAGCTGGGTCACTAGAATTGGTCTCTAGAGGAGGTGTCACACTAGGCGGCGGCAGGACAGGGTTAATGGGTATATCTATTATTTCAGGACCTGGTAAGGGGGAGTCAGCATGAAGGCGAGACTTGTTGTACAAGAATACCTCACTGTCATCTTGGGGTAATTTGTATGCCGAGAGAGGTTGCGTTAGGTCTAAAGAATTGTAACCATATAGGAAAAGCTGATCAGAGAGAGGGATGCCCGTTAGGCTCTGGATGGAGAGCCCAATAGCCTCGACAGTGGTCGACCCGTCACATTCAAACTCAAAGCTGTTACCGTTCTCTGCCACGTGGGCCAGTAGCTTCCTGCCAAGTGAGACACCGGGGTTGGCCGGGTCTTCACCAGATGTCAGAGTTGAACCACTCATCTCTCTCTACTCTTAAAGAAAAATCCAATTGGGTAGCACTTTGCTATTTGATCAAGAATTTAATAACAGAGATATTTCTCTTAAAATTAAAAAGCTATTGAAATCGTAAGAGCTTGAGCTTCCTATATCCCCCAGCGAGAGAAGGAGCGAGGGGGTGGCCAGCGGGGCCCCAGGCCCCCCTATTCTATTGTTTCTGAAGTACCTTACTTAAACTTACGACCTTCTACCAGAACAAGCAACAGTCGCTCCATTGTTGCGTTGCTACCATGGTTTGGACAAATCTATCTATTGACAGCCCAGGATCCGATTATTGGGCGATTTTTTTTCGAAACCGACTGGCCAAAAGCGTTTTGGGGAAGAAACCTTAAATCGGAAGAGACCTACCGTCCGAGCTACGCCGATTCTTCCTTCTTCTATAGTTTGTTACTTTGTTTTGACTGACTGATTCTAAGGATTTTTTTTTTTTTTTTTACTGATTCGATTCTTCGAAGGAGGCAAAAGCCGTAAGAGGGAGGTTGATTGATTGACGATCGGAAGAGAGACTTGGGGATAGCGTGACGTCGAGTATGTTTCGTTAATTGAAGGAGAAAGAAAGAGAGATGGGTCTGTCGGTAGGATCTCACGGTTCATAAATAAGGATAATTCCTCGGCAAAATATTTTTCTAAGTTAGTCTAAAGATATAAATTTAGAGTTCTTTTATGAAACGAAAGAGTCAATTGATGTCTGATGTGTAAATAATAATTAATTGTATGCTTATAATTTTGAGAATTAGTTATAATAAGTATTTTCTTTTATTGTTTTCTTCTAGCTTCAGTCTTTAATTATTTACAAATTTCAAAAATTATCATAAAAAAAATTAGAAAAAAAAAAGATATCACAATCATTCAGATGTGACAAAGTTTATATTAATTTATCATAAATCATATTTGATATGACATAAAGAACATGTTAAAAGAATTTCCATCGATCTTATTAGATTTTATGTTTTTTAATATTTTTTATCTTGTCAGTGGTGATGTAACATAAGCACGATACTATTACATTCTTTGAATTTTTTAATGAACAATTAAAAAAATCAATAAATTATTATACCAACTCAACTCAGAAGGGGCAACCGATTAAAAAACCACTCGTTTTATTCTTTTATCTAATTGATCCTGACATCGAGCCGCCATGTTTGAGAATATAAAATCTTTATTCATTTGTTCAAATTAATTTCTCACCCGAATCTAATTTTTAGAATAACTAAAAACAAAAGCTCTTGAATCTTTCTTTTTTTCTAAATTTGGGATTTATTTGCTTGTCCTTTCTTCTTTTCTTTCTTATTTTTCTCTTTTTTTACCCATCAGACGGAAAAGTAGCAAGCGCGAAATAGCTTAAGCCACCGGGAATAGGTTTCACCAATTTACCTTGTGAATGAAATAAAAAATAGAACAAGAGGTTACTGATTTTGAGAAATATCAAAGCAACACAGAGATTAAAAAGTAATTTTAGCAACTGGATTGGTCAAGAAAAGTATGAATCATTAGTACTTCAGAGAAAACCTAGAAGAGATATCGTATCAGAAGTGAAATTCCGGTCAAGTTTAACGATTCAAGCATACAATGCAAGAAAGGAAGAAGATTTCGATAGAGAGGTAAAGGACGACGAAATAAGGTCCGGAAGAAAGCTAAAAGCTAGCTGTAAAAAAAATGAAATATTTATATCAGCCGTAATCTATCCCCCTATAAAACGAACGGAAATATTGTAAAATTTTCAATCGTACGACGTCACATTTAATTATCGTTCGATCCGCTTCTATCTCCTTACTCCTTACCTTCTTTTTATTTTTTTATAGCGCTTAAGATGTTCCTCAAGTTTTTTAAATAATACAATACTTTGTATTGCCCTAGAAAACAATCTTATGCAGCTAGTACATAGTTTTACGATTCAAAAAATATATATTTATTTATTTATAAATTTTTCGCATCAAAAAGAATTATGTAATTTATCTTATATAAAATTATTTTTTCTTCAATAAATATTGTATTCAAGACGAAATTCAAATAAATAATTTAGTTATTAGAACTAGATTGTTTTTTTTAAGACTTCACTTAGTTCACTACAAGAAAAATATATTGAAAAGAGCCGGACTTTTTTAAGAAAAGACAATTTATCAAAAAAAATTAAAATAGCAAATTTTCAACAAATAAATATTTCTTAAAATGTTTAAAATATGTGTGATAAAACAACACAGTTAGCCACATAGATATCCTTACAAAGAAATCTATGTTTCCTTTTTAATTGAAGAGAGAAGTAAGAAAAAACAAGTGCACTGATCAAAATAAATGAAAAGAGAAAAATATTATTTGAACGGATAAAAGCCGAAATTTTTAAAGTTAGTACAGTTTAAAAAAAAAATAAACCAAAAAAATCATCATAAACGAAATTCGAAATCTAACACGGCCGCAGAATGATTCTACGGCCCCAAATGTTGAGGACCGCACTGGCATTCTGCGGACCCATACATTTTTTTTTTGTTTTTTTTTTTTTAGAACCATTATGCGGCACCACGTGGGGATATCTCAAAGTTTGGTTTTTTAATAATTTTTTTGTTCTAGAAATGCGTGTCCGCATGAGATTTCTCAAAATTTGCTTTGACAAAAAAAAATAATATATGGGGCCGCAGAACGCCTGTGCGGTCCCCAGCATTTGGGGCCGCAGAACGCCTGTGCGGTCCCCAGCATTTGGGGCCGCAGAATCATTCTGCGGCCGTGTTAGATTTTGAATTTCTCAAAAACGATGGTTTTTTGGTTTTTTTTTTTTTAAACAATGGTAGTTTTAAAAATTTCGGCGGATAAAAGTGTTGAACATGTGGCATGACCGCATGAATGAGAAAGTTTGAAACTCAACTCTCTTTAGCGGGTGCAAACGGATCGGATACGGATACGGATCGGATAGTGGTAAATTATATCCGTATTCATTTTTATTTTTCGAATACGGATACGAATCAGATATTAGACGGATACGTACGGATCGGATATCGGATATCCGTAGATATATACATAAATATTTTTATAATATATATTAAACTATATAATATATATCTACTATTCGGATACAGATAATTAAAATTCAAAACCATATTCGTATTCGTATCCGCACGGATATTCGGATATCGGATATCCATATCAAATTTTCGGATACGGATCCTGATACGGTCGGATATTATCGGATCCGTTTGCACCCCTAAATTCAGTCATTATTAATTATAAATTTGACGTGCGTTTGTAAAGATTTAGCCGACATGATTCAATAATTAGACGTTCTTCAAACTAAGAATAATAAAATGTTAATCAAGGTTTTTCTTTTTTCCTAATAAAGTTTATTTATAAAATTAATAACAACAAATATAATTATTGACTCGTAAATAGTAAAAGAATACGGGCTGATAAAAACACCCATATTAATTCACCTCCTAAAGAATCCAACTCAGATTTTGATACATTTTAGAAGGCCCATTTGAACACGGTGTCATGCTCATGCACGTTTGTCTGTTGTTTTTTTTTTGTTTCAAAAGACCCTTAGGTCAGAATTCCATTAAACTAGTGAACCAGTACATCCTTTGTGATTACAATATAATTCTGAATAGCAAAGACACATAACCCGAACCATTTGAGTTACAACCCCACAAAAGCAGGATAAGTAAAGCCTGTATAATCCCAACCCTGAAGTCTACCCATCTTCGCTAGCCCATCTGCCAATTCATTTTGGCATCTTGGAATGAAGGAGCAGTGTAGACCTTCTGATTCGCTGAGCACCTGCCATGTATTGAGGATTTGTGGGAAAGCCCTCCAGTCAGCATTAAGTGGCGGTTGGGAATTAGAAACAAAATCCACCAGGTTCTTACAGTCAGACATGAAGAGGCAGTGTAAAATACCCCTCTCTGAGACTAATTGGAGCGCCATTTGAAGTGCCACGGCTTCAGACTGTAACGGACAGCATGCCTTGACCTTGGCCGATCTGAACAGAACCAATTCCCCCTTCTTCAGGAGGCAGATACCCACCCCCCCCATCCCATGCCTCAGTCCACGATCCATCAACATAACAGGAGAAATCGAAGGTAGCAGGATCGAGAGTTAAGCCTTCACCAGCTGGAACCTTTGTGGGTAAGCTCCTAGCAACCAGCAATTGAGATTCCCATGTAATACGATCAAAGTACTGTTTAAAATCTTGGAAAGCAGGCTCTTTACCCCCATAAACCTTGCCATTTCTGCAACGCCAAATAGCCCATAGAGAGTTGGCATAGTGGGTCCAGTATTGATCATCTAGGACCCCGTTCAAAAACTCAAGGGCCGAAGGGAAAGGGGAAGGCAAAGCGTCAGATCTCAAAGCCAAGGGGCCTAGCAAGTGAAAAGCTCTGGCCATAGGGCAGCCATGTGTAGTGTGCACAACAGTTTCCTCACAATCCCCACAGACAGCACATACCGGACTGATAGCCCGAATTCTGCGGTTTAGAGCAGCCGCAATGGGCAGGCCATCATGCATCAATTTCCATAAGTGAACCCGAACCCTTGGCGAAATACTTCCTTTTTTCCAGACAGCCATCCATAGAGCCTTTTGCCCATTATCTGACTGATGTTGGGGCTGACATAGGAGTTGATAGCCCCGCTTAACAGAATAGCGACCGTTTGCCGACGGCAGAAAGATCAGTCTTCCCGGACCCTCATGTTGCTGCGGCGGTTGTATGTGCTGGATGATGTGCATAGCATTTACATAACCGAAGAGAGTTATGAGTCTGTCCGCATCCTAAGTTCCTGAGTCTGGCAAAACCAGGTGGCTGACTTTGAGGCTGGAGGTGGTGCCTTGTTGGATCGGACAAAGGATTGCACCCGGGAACCAAGGCTGTCCCATTGCCTTACAATCTTCACCATTGCCCAGCTGCCATGTCAGAGATGGGAGTAACGTGTCGCGCAGCTGCATAAGGGACCTCCAAAAAGGTGTACATGCATAATCTCTCTTAGACTGCCATAACTCACTCCTCGGAATGTACTTAGCTCTCACAATATGAGCCCAGGGAGCATCAGAGCCCGCTGCCAGTCTCCATAAAAACTTCATTAGTAAGGCCTCGTTGACTAAATTCAAGTCCGTGAAACCTAGGCCCCCATCAGCCTTAGGTTTTGTTATCTTTTCCCAAGCAATATAGGCCATGTAGTGCTTCTGATCCCCCTTGCCCCAAAAGAAGCGCCTCACCATTGCAGTAATCTCCGTAAGAACCGATTTAGGGATTTTCCCTGTGGCCATGTAGTATATTGGAATGGACTGTAGCACAGATTTGATAAGGACCATACGGGCAGCCTGAGATAACAGTTTGCTCTTCCATAACTGAAGCCGAGATGAGAACTTGGAGAGAAGGAAATCGAAAGACTGTCTGTTGGTAGAAACCGGCCCCCCCAGGTATGTACCGCCATCTCCTTCCCTGTGAACACTCAAAATATTTGAGACAACTTCCCTTTCCTGTTGGGTAGTCGGCCTACTGAACCACAAGGAGCTTTTATGAGGGCCGACCTGCTGCCCTGATACTGAGGAGAAAGTCTGCAAAGCTTGGCCGATGATTTGCGAGTCACTTTGAGTGGCTTCCCCAAATATGAGCAAGTCGTCCGCATAAAGGCAATCCGTAAGTGGAGTAGCGGATGGAGCCAACCTGACACCTCGAAGCACCCCACTCTGAACCAGATAGCCCAAATGCCGAGATAAAAGGTCCATTCCCAAAATGAACATATAAGGGGAGAGTGCACAACCCTGCCGCAAGCCACACTGGGGTTTGAAAAAGCCATCCCCTTTACCATTAATTACCACAGTGAACTCTGCCGATTTAACACAAGCAAGTATCCATTGAGCAAACTTTGGGGGAAAGTTGTACTTGGGCATTGCTGACTCAAGGTATGCCCAGTCCATACGGTCAAAGGCCTTGGAGAGATCAACCTTTAAGCAGAACTCCTTATGGCAATAGGTGGTATTGGGAGAAAGAATGCAAAACCTCCCTGAAGAGAATAACATTTTCTGAGATTTCACGCCCCGCTAGAAAAGCGGTTTGCGCCTTGGAAATGCATCCAGCAATGTAGGGATTCAGACGGATGGCTAGAAGCTTTGAAATAATTTTGTAAACCACGTTACAGACCGATATGGGCCTGTAGTCCCCCACCTGGGTCGCATTTTCCTTTTTCGAAATGAGAACGAGACTCGATCTGGCAACAACTGAGGGCATACATTCCTGCTCGAAGAAGGCTAAAACCTGACCCATAACCGAAGGTTTAAATAGGTTCCAATTCTGTTGTAAAATTTCAGCGGTGAAGCCGTCAGGGCCGACAGCTTTGTGTGGTCCGAGAGTTTGTAAGGCCCTGTGAACTTCGGCCTCAGTTGGCAGAGACTCCAAGTGGAGATGAGTAGACATTGGGATCCCCCTGATTTCCTGAAACACCTCAATCGGGTAAACTTGTGATACCGGGTACGTATTCACCTTAGTGTAGATGGAGCGGTAATGATCCACAAACAGGGCTCTGATCTGCCTATCATCCGTAGCCCATTCCCCGGTTTCTGTTTGGACCGAGCGTATGGTGTTTCGCCTCTTTCTGGTAACGGCAGTTGCGTGGAAGAAACGCGTATTGTCATCCCCAAACAAAGCCCATTGAACCCGAGAGCGTTGGTACCAATAGCGCTCCTTCAATTGCATGATTCTGTGATGCCGCTCGTTTAGTTCTCGCTCTTTCCAAACCGTGTTATGATCCGGCGGTTGAGCAAGTAAGGCCGACATCTCATCGTCCACAGTGCGCAACATTACTTCCGGTGTCGGCTGATCCCCGAGCCATAACCGGACCTCCCGTTTTAGGTTGGATCGGACTTCCTGCCAGGAGCTCTCACCATTCCGAGTTGCCCTACTGCAGACATCAACAAAATCCGGTTTCTGACACCACCAGCTCTCCACCCGGAACCGAGGCTTGCCCCGAACTGAGATCGGATATGTTCGAAGAAGAATAGGGAGATGGTCGCTTCCAAACCTGGGTAAATGAAATATTGCCGAGTTAGGGAATAATAGGGCCCAACTGACCGAACCCAGGCCCCCTATCCAGCCTTTGATTGATATTGGCCCGGCCTTGTTGCTTATTGGACCAAGTATAACAGGGGCCATGATGGCCCAAGTCAAGTAAATCATTAGAATGGATCCAATTTCTAAAGGCTATATTATTGGACCCCAGGGAGCTACTTCCACCACGCTTTTCTGTGCTGGCCGTAATAGCGTTAAAGTCCCCTATCAAGCATGACCGGCCTTCTACCCGATTAATGAAATCCGAAACTTCTCCCCAGATTGAGTGATTTAGGTCCCTTGTTGGGTCGCCATAAATGCCGGCCAAGCCCCAGACTCCCCGACCATCATTAAGATCAACCTCCGCCATGATGTAGTATCTTGTTGACTTGAGAATCCGAACAGTAACCTCATCTCCCCAGACCAACCATAGCCCACCCGACAAACCAACCGACGGCACTATAAAGCTGTTAGTTAAAGGCAGATCCCGAATCCTTCTCGTTGCCACCCCCTCCCCACATTTAGTTTCCAAGATAAAACCAATTTGTGCCCGTGTGCAGCGTAAATATCTGTTTAACGTGGATATTGTCTTCCCGCCGCTGCCCTGACAATTCCACGATAAGATTGTCATATATCCCTTGCCGGCGATTGTTGGGCCGCCGGCCTCACCCGCTTGGAGGGGCCTCCATTGAGTGGAGGGGATGAAGAACCAGAGTGTAGGTTTGGAAGTTGACTTACCATCTGACCGCCAAAAAAAGGCTGCTGCGGAGTGGGTGATTCTTGATTAAAAGGTGGCTGTGACTGGGAATGGGAGTAAGGGCCCGAGAAATCCGTGGGGTGGGGATGCGACCCGCATTAGTCATCCATGGCCCATACCTTGGTTTGAGCACTTAGGAGACATCATATTTGCCCACCTGACCCGGCTTATGGAGTAACATCATTAGCCTCGAGCGGTCCGTGCACCCGGTTATTTCATGCCCTAGAACCCCGCAAAAGGAGCAGATTCGGGCAACCTTTTCATAATGGCAGTAAATGGTGACCTGACCCAGGGATGGGTGATCCATGGTCAGCCTGTCCTGCAGCGGATCCCCCAGCTTGATGAGAATCTTTTGCTTGATGAACCTGCGGCCACCCAGGAAGCCCTCAACAAAAGGGGAGACGGGAACTCCGATGTCCTTGAACAGGAGCTGTATGCCTTCGTCCGTGAGTGAGTAAACCGGGACATTGAATAACTGGACCCAGAGTTGGCCGTATTCAATTGTCTCCTCTGTGAGGCATGAATGAGAGGAGACCTGCCTGGCGACCACCAAATCGCCCCTGAAGGTCCAGGGGCCTAATAATTGGACTCTGTCCATATCTGCCAGGTTTTCGAACTCAACCAGATAGCAATTTCTAGAAATAGGTCGAAAAACAGTTGCCGGGTGGCAATCCCAAGCCCTGGTCATTGCCTCTGTGAAGGGGTTGTCTATCGATGTCCGGTCGGAGATGACCCGCAGCAGCAAGGACCTGGACCAATCAGTACTAGTGGCGGCAGCAGTGGGTACCCTGACCACATGCTGGGTATGCTCAGCCGTGTTGAGGCCAACAAATCGTTGGATGAAAGCCTCATCCTCCGGTGAGATGTCAGACATCTTGGTTGAAGAGGGAGTTTTGTAATAGCGATAGCTGGGGGAAGAGGGTGAAGGGGAAAGAGAAATTGGAGGCAAGAGTGATGTGGTGGATCGGCTGCTAGTTATCTGGGGTATGGTATTGGAGGGAATACTAGAGTTAGGGCTCGGGAAGCGTTGTCTGTTTGCGCGAGTTGATTTGTAGTGGAGATTCAAACACCTGTGCAATTGCAGGTTTGAAGGGTGTGGATGGGATAGCATTTGGAGGCACGTGAGAGGCACCTGAGATGAATGTTTGAAGAACCTTCCAAGATCAGAGGTAGAATCGGTGGAATTTGGCTTGGCGACGAGAGAGGATGTTGTCGCCTTGTGTGACAGGGGCACAACCGAATATTCGAAGGGGTCCTGGCAACCGTCAGTTGGGGGTCCTTTCTGCAACGGGGGAAAACTGAATTTGTCCTCCCCGCCACGTCGTAGGTCCCTTGGACCCGGTGTATACCCTCCTTCCATAGACCACGAAGGGAAATTCCATCGGAATGCCGGCAGTGGTGCACCGCCGCTCACAGGGTCTATCCGGGAGAGCTGGGTTAACGTAGCCCCGCGCCTACAAGGAGGGATGTACGGCGTGAGGGGGTCGGGTATCACCCGTGTGCCAGTCGCGCCCAAGTACGGGTTGTTACCACTACCAGGCGGAGGGTTAGGCCCATGTCCCAGCGGTAATGGCAAACGGTCATGACGGCGTATCGGACAATCGGACCACCTATTACCATGTCCAATCCGGAGCTTGGCCGGGATTAGATTGAGATCACGGCATTCAATCAATACATGAAGTGCGGACTTGTCAGATCCTGTGAGCCCCTCTTGAGAGACCCCAACGAGAATGCCTATACCGGCGACCGCCTGCCGGAAGTAAACCGGGTGCCAGTAGTCCAACGGAAAATCCTGGATTGTCATAAAAACCTGAGTGCTCGGGGGTAGCGGATCGGAGCGGTTCTGCGTTTGCCACGGGATGATTGTCAGGGAGAAGCGATGCTCCCAGAAATCAGAATCCCCTTCAATGTCATCCTGGTTAACCCAATCAGGGACTTTTAGAAGGAATCCATTTCGGACTGGGACTGGCATCCAGTTGGCCAGCGATCCTCCATACCGATGGAACAAGGCTATTGAAAACGCCAAATGTGGAGGTGGAAGATTGTCAGTCAGGGACGTGAAAAGAAGAGTGTAGTTTAAATCCACCAGTATCCTCTCATGCTCCTCTCTGGGTGAGAGAAAACAATGGAGTGTTTCTTGCGGGTGCACTGGAGGGAAAGAGAGGGACATTAGTGTCTAATTTGGGGGAAGTTTTGGAGAAGAAGGGGAGGAGCACCAACAGAGACTAGGAGAAGAAAAATAGCGAGAAGGAGAAGGGAGATAGCGAGAAGGAGAGAATGGGGAAGATGCTTTTTATCAAAGTGGGAAGGAGATCGGAGGAGAGGTGAAGCGCGGTTTACCGGTGGCGGCCGGTAAAGGAAGAGCCATTTTTGAGGAGGAGTGAAAGAGCGAAAAAAGAGCCACTTTTTTATGTTTTAAAGCATTTGAAGTATATTCAATGGCACTCTTCGATACACGTTTGTCTGTTGTTGAAGCACATTAATTTGTGTATTGCATGATGCACATGCCAATTTATATACGAAACAAGTATTGACACCTACCCCGTACTTTTTCCGAAAGTCGGTAGCATTTATAATCTTCCGAACTCATTATATGAACCCTCAGAATACAAACTTAATTGTTTTACTAGTATTTTGTCCGTACGTTACAACGGAAAAATATTATAACAAAACAAAAAAATCTCATACAAAATAACACATTCACATTAAAAAAAATTGTCAATATATGGATATGATATATGGGTAACTAATAATGACATCTTTTTTGTAAAGGGGAATTTCATGTATACCCCTCAGAAATCTCAAAATTACATATTTTCCCCTCTAAAATTCATAATATCATATTTACCCTTCTAAATTTTAGAAACTCACAAATTTTTCCAACTTATTGACTTTTCTATTAAAACTCATTTCAAATTTTACCTATTTTACCCTCTATTAAAAAATGAAAATCATGCCTCCCCTATATCTAGACCAAAAATATGGGGAGTATAATCAAACAATTTCTAATTAATGTACAACAGTAATCAAATATTTCATTCCAATTAAAATATAGACCAGAAAAATAAAATGTGGATAAAGAGAGACAAATTATGCAAACCCCTCTTCACTACACCTAAAACTGTACTGTATTCGCAGGAAGCTCTATTAAGGCCAACCCCTCAAAAGTTTTTAACTAATTCATTTTATTTGCTGATATTTAAGTACTGTTTTTTTTAAGGTCGGTAAGCTTGGCCTACTAACATTTTTATTAATAAAGATTTTTTTTACAATCATCTATTTACATCGCAGGAAATTAAAATAAAATCACCAATCTCCAGCCCCTTTGTAACCTAATTAACCTCAATTACAATGAATATAGTACCGCAATAAGTGCAAAATCTCTCAGCCCAGTCCCTGTGTCTAATCCTTGCATGTTTCCTATAGTGTGGAGTGCCACTGTTGAATCTGGGGTATTGTTTCATTTTACCAGTTTCTCTGTTATTTTGTACTCCGCTGAGAACACTGTTCCTCTCTCCACAAGGCCCACCTCCCAACCGCCCAAATTATGTCCCAGTTAGGTCCTGTTTGCAAGAAGACCGCGATCTAATATAAGGATCCCCAATTATACTATAATAATGTACACAAAATGCTTATTCAATTTAGATGGAATATGAAAAGAGATTAAAAGAAACAATCTTTGCATCTTGGGGACCTTGGGGTTGATGCGTCATGCCCCGACGGCATTTTTTGCAACGACCGCGATCTCAATTCAATCACAGGGTGCGACATTTGAACAAACACATAAGAAAATTGAACCAATTTCACTAATTTCTCAGAAGAGATACAAGAAGGCAGAAAATGCCAAGTATTTATAGATGATGTTGTTGATGAAAGAAAATAAAGAAATGAAGAGACCTTACTAATTGTTGATGAAGTGTTAAAAAATGTTAAAAATTAAAGCTTTCATTGGAGTTTTTTTTTGTATTCTTTTAATTTTATTGCTTGCTTTTCTTATTTTATACTTAACTTCAGTCTTTAGAAAAGTTATCACGCAATAATACACATGAAGAATAAAAAAGATAGAAGGAATTGTTCTATTGTTACTATCAAGGGCAGTTTAGAAAATTTTCCAATAAAAATCATATATCCTAGAAGGTTTTGAATCTATGTTTGAAATTTATACAGCATATAGAACATGCTTAGAAGCACATATTTTCATTTTTACAGATTTTCTTAAGTAATAGATTAAGAGAAATAATCAGATAAATTGTGATATGAAAAATAAAGAAAAAGGTTGAGTTTATAGTTGATCAAAGTTAAAGAAATTGAATTTTGATGGAGCAGAAACTTGTACCTTTACAGATGCACATATTCACCTTTGTTGCATACTTCTAAATTTTAGCTTTTCATTAGATAGTCATGAAAACAAAACGTAAAGAAAATCGGGCAAAAATTTTAAAAAAAGAAATGAGTCTGAAGACCAGTAAATAAGAAAGGGTACGGCACCAATTGTCAAAACCTTAAATCCGATTGATATAAGTTTAGATACATACTATATACATAATGCAAGATTAACACAATGTGAATTGCTAAAAATTTAGCTTAAAACCTCAAAGAACATGAAATGGTACGGCACCAATTGTCAGACCTTGTACCAGTTAGGTCATCTTCATATGCAACCTCATAAGCTGACTTAATCAATATGTTCTGAGTTCAAAAACGATTATGTATGTAGCAGGAATAAATTTAATTCGTCAAGAAATGAGTTCAAACTGATCAAAAATCTTCAATCTAATGCCTACTTAGTTTTAGCTTTGTTTGACAACCAATCTATACCTTTTACAAAACAGTTATAAGCAAAGAAAAAGGAAGGCAGTACTTTACCTCTGTGTAGGTAGAGACACACAAAGAAAGCATCAGAAGTATAGCTCACTCACGCTGCTATTCTTCCTTGTAAAGTACAAAACTAACCTTCACGCCCAATAGGAGAGTTCAACCTCCTCAAATGAGATAAAGTCAAAGCATATGTGAGACAATTCGACACCTAAATGAAGAGTAAGAGGCAAAGGGTGAGGAGGCGAAGAGGCGAGGCGACAACGAAGAAGTTACCCGACTTCGAATGGGAGGAATGAGAGAGGAGAGAGGCACGCCTCTTGGATGAGCGATGGGACCTCCTGGAATAGAAGATTGCAGTGAAGGGAGGCAGAGTGGCGAAGTAGTGAAGAGAGAGGGGCAAAGATCGGGCTAGAGGCGCTTAAACGGGAGAGCTCTGAGAGAGAGAGGCGTAACCTAGAGGTTGTTCGCGTAATATTTAAGGCGTGTGGCCTTTTGTGTGGCGGGTATGGTTTTAACTAAATTTAGATTTCTACACCTAAAACAAATGCATTCAATCAAAAGAATACAGATTATTTGATTGGAGGGCTCATATTCAATCCGAATTTTCATCAATCAATCATAGTCGTTGGCGGATTAGAACATCAGCATGCTTAATAATGGAATGGAGATAATACATACTTGATTATTACATAATATATACATTTGATATTTTTGAACTCATACTCACTTTTTAGAACACCTTAAATTGCACATTTAATTATTGTATTAATACACCTTTGATTTGATTGTCATATAATGCATATCTAGTTATTGAAAAATAAATGCTCATCTATTATTATTATTATTATTTTTTAAATAATTGGTTGAGAATCAATTTTTTGTCTGGTGACAAAGGCAAAGCTATTCATGTGAGAAGTAGGTTCGATATCCACATGTAAGTTTCTTTATCGATATTAAATAGTTAAATAGCTTAACCACCAACATTTACTCAAAAATATAATTAGTTGAGAACAGTTAAGAATTCTTCAGGATTCAAAATATTGTGAGGTAATTTTAATATAAAAATGATATTTTATCATTATTACAAATAATAAAATATGTTTTTTACATATATATCTTTATGTAATTAAGTCTTAGACAGAGTGCGGTAATAAACATCTTACTCAAATATTTTTTTCAGTTGTTAATGATAAAAAGATAAATCGACATAGTCATATTAATCAACTCGCCTTATTTCATATACCCGGGCAAAGTTAGAGTGTAATGTACTCACTAAGAAGGTTTTGTGATCACAACTCTAAAAATCTATAAAATTGACTTCAAATGACGAATCCAAACTGTTGAAATCCATCTACTTCATTAGTGATGCATGTACATGAAAAAATTTAGAAGTTTCGAATTCATTTATTACGAAGTCAAATGGTAAAAAAAAATTATAAATTGTTTTATGTATTTATTTTTCATCATTTTTTTTACCGCTTGATCTTGTACTAAATGAATTCGAAACTTCCAAAAAAATTTATATACATATATCATTAGAAGTAGATAAATTTCAAGCGTTCAAATTTATTATTTAAAATCAATCACATATATTTTGGAGTTTATGCTCACCAAATCTCTAACACATCAGACCTACCTCTCCATATACCCAATCAAAAGTTTTATAAGTCATAACTAAAGCAACCGACATTTCTGCCAATCCAGCTCTTCAGTAAATTCTCTCCAGTTCTTTCTGTACGGTTGGGTTCCACAATACCCCAAATTGGTCAACTTGGCCCCGTCAACTGGACCAATTTCTGGCTTCAATCTCCTGCAGTAGGGGTGAGTAAATTGCTCATAACTCGTAACTCGTTCATAACTCGCTCGCTAAATGCTCATTAACAACTCGCTCATTATCAACTCGCTATAACTCGTTCATTAACAACTCGCTCATTAACTTAATGAGCCGAGCATGAGCATGTCGCTCATAACTCGCTCATTAAGATATGAGTTACATAAATCCTGTCATATCTAATCCCTTGAATATTATTTGGTTTTGTAGCTGAAAATTTTGAAAATATTTGGGCGCATCAGCAAAATCTAAAGTCACAGACCAAAAACTTTAGAGTCAAAACCTAAAGTCACAGACCAAAACCTAGTCTCAAAATATAATCCAAAATTTTATCACAAAAAATTTGATCATTAATACACCATTCTGAATTTGTACAGTTCTGAATTTGTATATTTCTAAATTCTACATTTTTATTATTATTTTGATAATGCAAATTTGTAGATATGTAACAAGGAGATAGCTTTGAGTATATGACATGTAGGGCCGTGAGAACGACAAGAAAATAGTTGTTTGATTTCGTTAAATTTGCTTATGGATAATTTTTTGTTAAATTATGTACTGTTTAATTAGGTTGGATTATGACAATTTGTTAAATTCTATAAATGAAAATTAGTTTTTGAATGATATATTTTAAACAACTCAGCAACTCGGTAACTCACTCATTAACAAATCGCTCATTAAGCTAATGAGCCGAGCATGAGCATACTCCAACTCGCTCATGCTCGCTCATTAATCACCCCTACCCTGCAGTGTATGCACATTGTTCTCCTGTCCCCACTGTTTTGTATAATTGTACGTAGAGACCATTGTAGGACACTTCACATGCTCCTTTCCATTTTATGGAATTGCGATTCTTTCATGGGACCGAGGGACTACGAATACATATTCAATACATTAACGCATCGTTTGAGTTTAGATTCAGACCATTCATTATATACTAGCACGAATTTTATTACAGACGGTAGGACACTTCACATGCGCCTTTCCATTTTCTGGAATTACAGTTCTTTCGTGGGACCGAGGGACTACAAATACATATTTAATACATTAACGCATCATTTGAGTTTAGATTTAGACCGTTCATTACATACTAACACGAATTTTATTACAGACATGAGTTGGATTAATCCGAATTTTAATTGAATAGTTAGCTAAATTTTAATGATGTGTTCATCAGTTCATGCAGAGGATGCGGACTCGGAACCCCGAGGCTTTTAGTTACATTTGAAAAAAAAAAAATATAGAACTGACATGAAAAAAAAAATTCAAAGTTACCCGATAAGTATATATTATCTGAGTACCATCCAATGATAGCATGTAGAAATTATCTGCACACCTTCCAAGAATTTGATAATCCCTGTGTTACAAGAATGTTACTCTTGGATGCTGAGCATATAATATTTGTGTGTCACCATTTATTGAATTTGCGGAAAATAACAGAGAGAATATGGTAGAAATTTTTGTATCTATTGATATTAATCTAAATGCGGTGTTCTAGGAGCATGCATAAATTTGCTAATTTGGCTAACCGAAAAAGAAATATCCGGTCGAGTTACGGTAAGATAAATTAATTTTTCTACAAGTCTTTGAAATTGATTTATATCTTCTAATAGTTCACCATCCTCGGTATTTAGTTTGCATTTATTATCTATTGGGGTAGAGGCCGGCTTACAACCTATTTTACCGGTTTCTTTTAATAAATCAAGAGTGTATTTTCTTTGTGAAATGAATAAGCTTTTTTTGAAAAAACTACCTCGATTCATAGAAAATATTTTAGATATCTGAAGTCCTTAATTTCAAAATTTTCCCTCAATTGTTTTTTATTTTTTTGGATTTCTTGATAATCACTCCCGGTGATTATAATGTTATCTACATAAACCAAAATTAAGGTTGATCTACCATCATTTTTTTGTGAACAAGAAATGGTCAGCACTACTTATTTTGAAATTACAAGTTAATAAAAAAGAACTTAGTTTACCATACCATGCTCGTGGAGATTATTTTAATCTATAAATTAATTTGTTTCTACAAACTAGGTTAGAGTTATTTTCCAATTTATGACCGGTTGATAGGTTCATATACACCTCTTCTTCAAGTGTTCCTTGAATAAATGCATTGTTTACATCAATTTGATAAATGTCCCAACCATTATTTACAGCAATAGAGAATAAGATTCTCAAGGTATTCATTTTGGTGACCGGTGTAAAAGTTTCATCGTAATCTATACCATAGGTTTGGGTGTTTGACTACCAATCTTGCCTTATATCGTTCTATGGTACCGTCACTATTGTACTTGGTTTTATAAACTCATTTACAACCAATGAGTTTTTTATTTTTTGGTGATGGAACGATTATCCAAGTTTTTTTTTTTTTTTCCTAGAGCTTGTAACTCTTCTTTCATGGCTTTACACCAATTCGGAGTTTGAATAGCCTCTTAAAAATGTTTTGGTTCTACTTCTTTTTGAAGTGACATGATAAATGTCTTATGTTGAGATGAAACATTTTCATATGAGACATAATTTTTGTATAGGATATTGTATCATATAGGTTACATAATTCTTAAGCCATGTAGAGGATTGAGATACTCTTGAGGACCTTCTTACCTCTAAATTTTCTTCCATCTCATTATCATTATTATTATGGTTACTTTCTTCCATGTCTTCTATTTGATCTTGTCTCAATTTCATGATGGTCATGATGTGAGGTCTCTTGATCAAATATTAGAGGTCTTACCGAACTATTATGGTCATTGGTACAAGATTATTTTGATTCTTCGTTCTCTTTAAAATATGGTTTATCCTAACAAAAAATGACATCTCTAGACATAAATAATTGTTTGTTAATAGGATCATAGCATTTGTAACCCTTTTTGTATGGAAGAATAACCTAAAAAAAGCTTTTGTTGACATATAATCAAGTTTATCTTTTCTTTTAATTTTTACAAAACATACACAACTAAAAACTCTTAAATGATTAAGGTTATTTTTTTTATAAAGGATTTCAAGTGGACTTTTATTTTTTAAAACAACACTTGATAACCTATTAATTATATGTGTCACACCAAGTATAGCATCCGACCAATAAATTTTTGGAACATTTGTTTGAAATAATAATGATCGTGTCATTTCTAATAAATGTCTATTTTTTTCTTTCCGATACTCTATTTTGTTCGGGAGTATTTATGCAAGTGGTTTGATGTATAATTTCTTTTGTTTTAAAAAGATTTATAAAGTTACTATTTACAAATTCTGTTCCATTATCCGATCTAAATATTTTTAGTTTTGCATCAAATTGATTTTCTACTAAGTTTTAAAAATTCTTGGAAGCACCCAAAAACTTCATTTTTTTTATTTGTGTAAATATAACCATGTAGCTCGTGAAAAATCATCAATAAATATAACAAAATATTTAAATCCATTATAAGATCAATAGGGGTCGGTCCTCATACATCGGAATGAACTAAGTCAAATGGTGCTTCACTTTTGCTAATTAACAAGGAAAAAGGAAGCCTACTTGTTTTGCTAATTTACATATATCACAATTTATAGATTTTGTAGAAGGAAAATTTAAAATACTATTTATAGTTTTGTCCGATGGATGTCCAAGTCTTTGGTGCCAAATGTCATAATCTATAGATTTTGTATTAGCACAAAAATATGATTTTTGATTTAGAAGATAATGTCCATTTTCGAGAAATACTTGTTGGGCCGTTGGGTCCAGCCCATTTAGGCAAAATAAAGAAATAAAAGAATAAAAAGAAAAAAAGAGAAAGGAGTGTGCTGCTGTTGCTTCGTGAGACACAGAGAGGAGGCGGAAAGAGAAAAAGAGAGAGAGAAGTATAAGGAGAAGAGTAGAGGTGGTGAAGAATAAGAAAACGAAGAGCAAGTCAGTCTCTCCGATTTCACTACCTTGATCAACTTTCTCCTTGTCTGTAAGAAGGGAATTTCTTGTTTTCTCAAATCTAGGGTTGGCTTGGGTTTGAATGAAATTGGGGTTGGAAACACATATTTCTCTGTAATATGTTATCTCTTGAATTCTCTCTTTATTACTGTGTGTATACCTCAGTTTAGGGCTTAAACTTGAGAAGAACAATTGTACCCATTTCTTGTTGGTATAGTGAAATTTGCCGGTGTGCCCCGTGGTTTTTTACCCTCCAAGTTGAGAGGGTTTTCCACGTAAATCTGGTGTCATTTGTGATTGTGCTTGATCTCATATTATCTTGATTTGGCTTGTGCATTTTACCTTGAACTATTCAGTACCAACTGGTACGGTGCTAATATTACTCATCTCTATCATTGATTGATTACACAATAGGCATTTCTCAAGTGGTATTTTAAATTACCTACAATACTTCACCAATTGTATTTCCGGTTTCTCGGTCTTGGAATTTCATATTTTTTGAAGAAAATATTGCATCACAATTTAATTCATTTGTCAATTTGTTAACAGAAATTAAATTTATAGGAAATGATTATCTATGTATAAAACATTTTCAATATTTTTTGAAAAAAGGTTGATAGTTCCTACACCTGTGATTTTTGTTTTCATACCATTTGCAACTAAAACATATTGATTATTTCTAGACAAATCTAAGTTAGTAAAAAATTGTTTGTTTCCAAACATATGGTCGGTTGCCCACTATCTATGATTATTTGGTTATTCAAATTAGATCTAGCGGGATTTTATTTTATAGAATTGTAGGCTATACTATATGAATTAAAATTTTGGGTTTTAGAGTACCACATGAAGAGTTGCATGAACAATCGTTTTATGAGATTCTCTTTTGACTCGTTATTTCTCTCCCCCTTGCTTCGATCGCCCCCTTTCTTTGGTCGGAGGTGTGGGTGGAGGAACCAACACCGATCATGCAAATGGCTTTCCTTCTTACAATTACTACACCTTGGTGTTGGCGACCCCCTTTCCTCCAATCTAAGGCTAGGGTTTTGCCCTTTTTTGAGATCGGTCGCAAGGATTTGATTCATGGTTTTTTTTGTTGCTGTGTGGTTTGTCTCGGTATGAATTGGATACCGGCTCTTTGTATGGGTATGGTTTTTGTTTTGAGTTATATTGTTTATATGTACCAGTTTTCTAGTATTATAGAATTTTGGAAGTTTATCGGGTTATTGAGTCTTACTCTGATACCATGTTGAATTTGCGGAAAATAACAGAGAGAATATGGTAGAAATTTTTGTATCTATTGATATTAATCTCATGTGTTACAGTCACTATTATAAAGGTTCAATTCCAACGGTTATATTGATATATTAATTTCTAACGGCTCTATTAGTCATTATTTCTAACACCATTATGTTCAAATAATATGTGCGTAATGGATAATTTAAAAAAAAAAAAAATTCTATATCAACTATGTTTTTTTTATTTTAGATAAAATACCTCTAAAATTTTCACACCATAATTATCATGACTACATGAGAGACCGTAAAAGAAAATTCGGCTCCGCAGCCCAGCTCGTGAAAAGAAATTACGATACAAAATGACAACTCTCTCCACTCACCTGTCCATTGTAAAATGTAGCACGGACTTGTAATCTCTCTCCTCTGTGATTTTTGTGGGAATTTCTCCTTTTCTTCCTTAAGGATCTTCTGCGCAATTAACAATGTTTGATGATCTTGCAGCGGGTCGGAGTCTAACAACTAAATGTTTATTTAGTTGTGACCGTTATTTTTATTTATGATAATGTTATAAGATATTTCACTCTATAATCATAAAATATATGATTACAAAACAATTAAATGAATGGGCCTCGTGAGGCTTCACCAATATAAAATTCGATCCTATCCTTTCCCGGTCTCCCCTCAAATCCTCAATGCTAGTTTATCCATGTAGAATTTAATGACATCCTATTGTAGTCAGTTGATTCCTCTGAACTTTCAAATTTCAAATAAAAAAAAAAACATAAGTCTTATATATTTTCACAATTGATCCCACATGCAAATTTTGTGTTTATTACGTGTTAACGTATTTTCCAGAATCCTACCATACCAGTAAATCGTTAGCTGTCATTTATTAACTCGACATATACAGGTTTAATTATTTTTTTATTTCAGCGGATAACTTGAAGTGCAAGAAGAGAGAACGATTTGGAATGGGGTTGTACACCAACCACATTTCGCTACAGCTTTGAAATCGAAACGAAGACATAATGAAATGCTCGATTCAGTTTACACCACGCATTGTTCAATAATTTGGACTGTCCATTTAAAGTTAGAAGGTTATCAAATCCTTGCTAATACTAGTTTGAGCAATTATCAAGTTCTAAATAGCTACTGGTGCAATCCAATCCAGACCATTTAGTCTGAAACAGAGTTTAAATCTATATTGCCTCTCGATGATTTCTGTACAAACAGAGAAGAGATGCACCCATATTTTACTGTAGGCACATACTTATAGAGCGGAGTAGGTCCGATGGGCTCCAAGACCGTCCAATCCGCTTTAAGATCTGTGCGCTATGCTTTAGTATTTGTACATGTTCACTACAATTTTTGTGCTCACAGATCTTAAAGCAGATCGGACGGTCTTGGAGCTCATTGAATCTAAAAATAGATCCGACGCTCATCGATCCTACTCCACTCTAATCATCCGATTGCATTTTTTTTTGTTCATTGCATCGACTCAAGCGGGCAGATCCATATTGAGAAAATGAGGATCAACTTATTTTCAAATTTATTTATTTGTAAGTTTTATACATTATTTTTTTATATAGTTTAGAGTAAAAGACTATGATTTTTAAAATTAATTCTCATAAACAATATGAAAATTTTATACGACTAATCTCATTCGCATTTGATCTCCATAGTTAGTATGGCTCCCTTCTTAGAAACCATCAGGCTTATCAAAATTGAACCGGACCTGAAGGCTGTTTCGGTTCGACTTGACGAAGAGACCAGACATGTCATCCAACTGGTCAAAAGTCAGGTTAGTGAACAGTTTAAACAAAAATTTGGTGAACCGGTTAAAACGAAACTCGAGTTCTCTATCCAATGTCTTCAATTATGCAGATTTCTCTTTGTATTTCTTGTTCTATCTTGAATTCGAACCCATCTCTTCCCTGATAAAATTGGAAGAAATTAGGATATATTTATGTTTTAGTCTTCAAATTTTTCTCTACGAACACACAAAGCTGGTCAAGTACTCAACACCTCTAGCTTCAGCTTTGAAGCAAAATGACCACGAGAAGCCAATCAAATTCACCCTCAAAATCTAAACCAAAGGCTTAATTTGTAAGTGCCTATCTAATTGCTGAATCTATGTTTGTATGTAGCAGTTGGAAGGATAATATCTTATGATGCTCTCAAGGTGTTTGATTAATTGCTCCAGCCAAAATTTCAATCTCGTGTAAGATAGTTATAGATAAACACACATGAAACTTGCATAACTAGTTTGTATCTTTATATGGCATGGTATAATGACAAACGATATTAGTTGCTTATAGTAAAGAACACTGTGCCTTGCTAATATATGGTTCCATTGACCGGTATGTGAAAGAATGGAGTAGAGGTGCATGCTCGAAATGATAAAATGCATATGCTAGAATTTTCAAAGGGGTGGACAAGACGTCAAGACGGTTCAGGAACTAGGGGCAGAAGTGTGGACTCAACTCGCATTCATCAGTTTCTGAAACATTTACCAGCAGCCACTTTAGGCATTGTTTTTCCTTTAAAATTTTCTGTTTTCTTTACTGTCTGATCTTTTTATCATATGTTTGTATTTTAATTTTCAAAAAAGCTCAAATGTATTGAGCACATGATCTTTTTTACCAGGAGTTACACTCTATGTAACTGAACTATTATTAAATGAATATGGGCATCGATCCATGTTTTTCCTCATAAAATGCATTGTGAATCAATAACTGCTATTAGAGGGTTTAATGACGACACGTTCAAATCTTTCAAACTGGCCTAGTATGCTGGTGAATTTTTAGGCACACATGCTACTCTGTACTAAAGCACCAAGCAATAGGGTGTCTTTTTTTGGTTATTAATCATTGAACTTTTATTTTGGTGAGGTACTTGGATAATTTTACATGCCGTATTTTATGCATTTTGAATATAATTAGTTGAGAATTACAATTATTATTTAATTTGAGTGACAATTTTGAAACTTATTAAGTTCGATTTTATACTGCATTATATATGCAAATTTGCACTGATACTACGTTGAAGTATGATTATATTACATAAAGCATTATATCTCATAAATATAGAGGTATTTGAAAAATCGACAGATGAATCAATTGACTAACCAATCCGATATAATGAACAGTTAACAGTAAATTTTACCAGATATATATCCGGTCCCATTCTAACAACATGAATACACTGGAAGCATTAACATGAAGTTGCTGGCGGTACCACGCCCCCAAACACTTGTACCACACCACAATATTTCCATCAAAAGACATCTCAGTCACCACCCCGCTAACAGGTATACAAACAAAGCTTAGCATCAAAATATCAAATACAAGCAAATTCGCAGTTTATAGTTTAGACCATTCGTTCAACTATATTTTGAGAAATCTGTTAGAAGGAACCTCGCTGTTAGTCTTCCAATGCTAACATTTAATAATTACTACCGTTCCTTGATTAGCCTTTAACACAAAACACCATAAATTTATCACTTAGAAATTCGATTTGTTTTAGAGAACTCCGACTAAAACATCCCAAGACATGAAGCAAAATATTTCTTAATTCCCGATAACATGCATGATTATATATCATTTTACGTTTGATGCGGTAATAATATTCTTAATCCCATCAGCTGCGGACAAAGAAAAAGCAGGAGGCATTGTTTCCCTACAAAATTTGCTACAGAGCTGTAGACACTCGCCATTACTAAATTTACTAACGTTAACTAGGACCATTCAACAACTAGTACAGACTGAACAGTACAGCAACCCTTCATCCAAACCTGTCAGCAACTGCAACAAAAACTCAGCCAACGAAAGAAAATTTAAACATAATGACAATGAATAAATAGAATAAACAATAAAAACTCGGCACTAAACTATCCAACAAATCTGTTCTACAATTTTTTACTAAAACATTTAACAAAATAAATTGCACAAACTTGCTATGCTCCCAGCATTGATAGGTTCTCTCCAACATTTCAACCCAACATGGGATCATATCCGGGTTAATACCTATCTTCTCCTCCTATCTCTATCTCGATCCCTGTCTCTGCGGTCGTCTCTCTCCCTACTCCCACTCTTCTCACGTGATGTTCCCCTATCTCTCTCTCTATCTCTATCCCTTTCCCTGTCTCTGTGGTAATCCCGGTCCCTACCCCTCTCTCTCTCTGATGACCTGTGACGGGGGCTTCTACTCCTGCTGCGTGGCCTTTTTCTAGAAGATTCCTCAGTTTTCTCACCTGACTTTGATCTCTCTTTTGATTCAGTTGATGTTTTCTCTACACAACAAAAAGAATTTTTGTATTCACTGACTGAAAAAAAAAAGTTCCTGTTCAGTCCGTTCTGGTATTGCACCATTGGCATGGCAATTGTTTTATGGTGGTCTGTTCTCAAGTGTTCATTCAAGCAGGACAAGAAAATGCCCTGTCAGTACTGATGCAGTACCATACAATGCATACTGATAGACAAAGGTAGCAATGTTCACCTAGATTTGTCAGGTCAACTCAAATCCTGCATAGATGAATTCACCATGCTGGCAGCATAAGTCCAGGTAAGCGATACCTGGACAGACCATACAACTTATGCCCCAACCTATTAGATTCAGTGATTACCTGACAAGTGGCTGTTTCTTTTCCCGTCATTCGATTGGGACAAGCCAAATTCAGATTCAAGACGCTGGCGATGGGCTGCCACCTTCTTTTCTATGTCATCGGTATTTCTCATTCCTCTCTCTTCAAGAGATTCCCGGTACTCCATGACAGCTACTTCAAGTCGCCTCAACTTCTGTCTGTCAAACAAAACCATTCTTTAATATAAGTTAACATGTATATTGAATAACCAACATATATTTATATAAATCATTTTCATTGCTTGAACTATGAACTATGATTTATAGGATATCATTTTGTTGCCATTCATAGAAGGGTAAAAAACAATGATTTATTGTCAGCACAGAGGATTGCGATCCCATACTTCGGTACCATAAGGATCACAGTCAGGTTGGGAACTGATAGTATCAATCAATGCCAGTGATTCCATACTCATAGGCAACAACTAGACCATGGTCATGGCCTCATTTTAGCTATCCGGTTAAAAATATTTTTTTACATGTATATCCTGAGCTTATTTGAAGTTCCATATAATAGTGGCACAATAAATATTTTTATGATCATTTTCTGGCGACGTCTGGCGCTGATCAGACTGGCTGGTACACCACTGTCCAGTCAACGGCAAACAGTTGATTGAGAAAATAACCTCTGTTCCTCGTTGATAGCATTCTCCTGTTGCATCTGAACTGAACTCTCTTTGGCCACTTCCAGCTCACCACCCTCCTCACCTGCAATTTCACTTTCAGAAGAATATTCTATAATACCCGAAACTCCCTCCACCTTTCTCTCCTCCCCCTCGCCTACATCCTCAACGTCATCATCCCGGGCCCACTTTGACACGGTCAATACAGGTACGGGGTCTGCACTCTCTCTCTTACCTGTTACCACCTCCTCAACCTCCTCCTTATCATATTTAGCCTCCGGAGCAACCTCTTTCACAGTTTTACCATACTCATACTTCATCTCAGCAGCATTGTTTTCTCTCTCTGCTTCCTCTAGGTTAAGGAGCCGAGCAACCATCATCTCTCTTCCGCCAGCCAAAGAGAGGCCATTGTGGCGGCAACGCCTCTCCAGCTCGGCCAATGGGAGGTCAAGGAGTTCTTTACGAGCCGCAGCTTGGCCCATGGCCAAGGCACCATCTTGGGACAACTTGGAGTCATCTGATAGATCTCCGGGGCCACCTTTCTTATCTATCTCCGGTGCATCCCCACATAAAGAGTGATACAGGACGACACCTGAGTTGTTCGACCTGAGGAAGGTGGCCCGTAACCCATTTAGGAATGCATCAGAGAAGAGGAACCAGTCACCCCATACTTGTAGTACTTTTAGCACTCTCTCCTGCATTTAGCAATTGAAAATAAAATGATACATTCATATGATTATTTCATTCAGTTTTTTTAAACTTGCTACCTATAACAAACTGCACTAATTTCTAAAATCCAATGAATGCATGCTGTTCAACTAATGCTGCTGTAACTTCCAACAGTCTGTACCCAAATAGTAAAGTTTTTGTTTGGTAAAAAAGCTGGGATTTATGGTAACAAGCAGAACTAACCTTCTTCCTCAACATATACATTTAAAAATGATTATTTAAATAATTAAACTAATGGTATAACCAGTTACAATGGAAGTTGAATTAAAATTATAAATATGACAAAAACTTGCAGCTCTGTCCACTTAGCCAACATCTCATGGAAGGAATATGGCAGGATCCAATCTCAAAAGAGTCATAAAACCCCATTCTGCTGCCGAAAGTTACCCTGCCATACATACAATGGCACTCAAAAGTCCATATGACTAAAAACATACAGCTCAGCTCAGATCCCAAAATCCCCACCCCCGAGAAAAAACTGCACGATTATATGTAGTGCCCAATTTTAATCGGATGGCTCACACTTCATGCCATAGTTCCCTATAATCAAAACTATGGTAACAGATGCAGACTCGCTTAGACCAAATTAAGAAGTTTAAAACATCAGAGAGAGATGGAGGGAGTACTTAAAAACAGCTTCCAAGGCTTTCTGAGAGAGAAAATTACCTTGAGGGCTTCAGCAGTGATGCGGCCGGTGACACTACGGTATAAATCATTGAAGCTCTCCATGATATCAGGTAGGGCTGCCTCAAATTTCGTTCGGAAGGCAGAGGCGTTCTTCACAGGTGCGCTGCTGTTGTGCAGGATGTCTGACACCAGCATCAATCTTGCCACCTTCGTTGGTATTGGGGTCTCCTTTAGCGTAAGTGATTCCGTCAAAACCTCCACTATCTGGCATTCATATGATAATTAGAATTTGGAAAACTCATAATAGCATTGACCCATCCTATTCCTACCTGAGCGTTGACAGAACCTCCCTCACCATTTTATTTGAGTGAATTTGACAAAATGACCAAGGTACCTTGGATGTCCTTCTCTCCAGGTTTAACAATTTCTTATGGAGCACAGAATCTAGCAGAACCACCATAAATTTTATAGGGAATTTTTGCAATGTCATTCTTAGTTGTCCATTATATAGTATTCTTTTCATCTTTCCCAACAATGCAGGGACTTTTGGAATTATCAAGAATGTAAAATCCTTTATATCAATACCTCAAAGGCTTAACTATTGTGTTCGACAACAAAAATCTCTGATTTCATAAAAAAGAAAAAGAAAGTGTACCTCTCCAGCTGCATCAGCATTGTCTAGTGAAAAACCCATGGCTGCTTTTATTTGGCTCCTTTCTAGTGTCAATGAACGAAGCATATCCTCAAATTCATCTCGTTGAGAATCTGTCAATGTACGCTCTAATTCAACACGCTAAACAAATAGACAAATAGTCAATTTTGAGATCAAGTTGTTGCCATATTTAAAATTTTAGCATCTACAAGATAAGACAATTCAAAAACATCACACGGGGTCAAAAGTAGGAATCTCCGTCTTTAATTTTAGTTATCTTATGACTTGATTATATTTAATTCATCAAATAGCACAGGTAAATTATTCAACTTTAACAAAATTTTCTTTATTATATAAGATAAGTATAGATTCTTATTTTTACAAAAAAAAAACTACATGATAATCAAAACAACTTCACTATAAAGCCAAGAGGAACATATTATTCATGGTCCGGTTGCTCACCCTGCTTCTACTAGCTGAAGTCACCGTACTGATTTCTTTCGTGTGCTCGGGGCTCTTCATAGAAGAGAGAGCTGGTGGCATCCACCTATGACAAGATGACCAAAGATATTGCAATATGTGATAAGTTGTTTCATGACTACTAATCTAAGCTTTAATACAATACATAATCTTGGAACTGCATGTAATAGGCACCTTCCGCTCCCAGTAATCATAATAAAAGGCTCCGTTCTCCACCTTTGCAAAGTATCACCCTGCAGAGAGGCAGCCGAGCATTAATTAAAAGGAACTTGAAACATAAATAAGCTATATTCCCATATATTGAAAGTTTGTGTGGGCACAAGACCTATAATCAATTATATACTAATACAGCATCTGACCACCATACTATCGGTATGGTAGACCAGCACCTTAGGGGTGATTTAAGCAGCTGTGTCCACAAAACCTACAAAAAACCTTGGCCAAATACCAAAGAAAGAAGAGAACAGAGACAGCAACAAAATAGATTGATGAACATAAGATTATCCTGAAGCACCAATCTGCACTGAGAAGAGAATACAAACCTGAGCAAAAGAATATAGCCGCCAGACATAGTAGGTGTGTTCTTTAGACTTGAGGTCAAACAGAAAGCTAAATAGGGGATTGCCACGACCTCTCTCCATCACAGCTTGCTCAAATGCACAACCCCCATCAAGCACGTGTAAGGCCATGGTGTCAATGACATGGCGAAGCCGGTCATCTTCTGGCGGAACCACCACTATGTCAGGGATGTTTGGTGTGAGCACCTACATTCAAACCACAAGACAAGTTCCTAACTTGACATAAAAGCTCATTTTTAGAAATCTCTTTTACAATGTTGCTGGTATCTTTGATATATAATCAGAGAGATATTTTTAAGTTACTCCGAGTAAATTCAAAAGCTACTCCCTAGTTGCTGTAATTTCATTTTTAATTCATTGTTATTCAAAGTCCTCACTCTGTTATCACTTGCAACAATACACTTTATATGATACAAGAAATTAATTTCATAAATGTTAAATTGCCAACTTTAGTTTGTCATTATTCAAAGAGAAAGACAGAGAATTCATCCAACTCCAGATTAATCTCTCAAACTACTGTAATTTGGAATTTCATACATTATGAGCTATTTTTGCTAGTAAAGAACAACAAGGCCTAAAAATAATTTGGATGAAAGAACAAATTAAGGAGGATAATCATCTGTAGGTAGGACACTTAAGGTATTGACAAAAATGTAAAAGTGAACTTTATCTAGCTATTAACATCACTTGGTTACATAAATGAAATTAAAGATCTGTAGTGTAGGTTTGCTCCATAGCCCAAATAAACAATGCCCTGATTAAGACTACTTAATGGATCACTCTTGTTTTTAATGTAAAATCCAATCAAATTTGATAATGGTTTTCAAAATTGCTGTAAATATCAGTTTCCGAATAGTGTCTCCCTCCCTCCCCTTTTGCCTTTTTAAAAGATTGGCCATGGCTGCCAACAATGTATTAACAAATCTAACAAAGTGTCCAGTACCGCTAGAGTTCAAACTAAATGCCCGTGCAAGCCAGCAACAAAAAACCTCTATAAAACTCTATGCCAAAAAAACGAGAAGTGTGTGCAACGCTACCAAAATCCAAAGGAACAGTTTAACTTGATTAACAACTTGACACAAAAAAAAACTTGAACAGGGCTACAAGTCCGAGGACATGCAGGCATTTGTTAGAGCTCCCCCTCCCCCTATCACCCTTCCAGAGAAGGCTCCGGCTGGCCATTTTCCCTCCCTCCCTCCCTCTCTCTCTCTCACTCTTTTTTGAAAGACTTGGCAGTGGCTGCCAAGGTGTTATATTAAACAAAAGCGAAATTACAATGTTTTACATCTAGCTCACTACCTACTTATTATCACACCTTGATATGTGTTCTGACCACATCAGAGGTACTCCAAAAAAAAGGAAGTACAAAACAGACGACATAGGAAGCGCAAAAACATGAATGCAAAATAAGTAAATGGAAAAAATAAGTAAAGCCTTGAATGCATAGCCCCATACAAACCAGGCATGCTCCCGCCTGGAATTACACCCATTGCATCCATAGGTTTGAATCCTCTACAATCCTCTGAACCAATTCATGCTCTCTCTCTCTCTCTCTCATGGCTTGTAGTGAGCCATAGGGCCACAGTGAGGCAGGTCAAAGGGTTCTCCTGAGTCAACGGCTGTTTCTGTAGCCACTCCATCTGTGGCAGATTTATAAGGTGCAAGGAAAGTCTGGCTTCTGAACAATCAATGAGTCAAACGATGTAACAGGGCATTTCTCCAACTAGGGTCTTATCAGTCCAGCCAAAGATTGTCGAGGTAATCAGGCACTTTTTATACTTCTTTTTTTTCTCTCTTCTTTTCAAGGGTTTCATGTGTGCTAGTACTTATATTAAAGGCCTAATAATCTAACATGGGAAGTAAGTCCCCCCAGTCAGGGATAAAAAAAGTGGGGAAAAAGGAAGACTTATGACCATATATTAGGGTCATACGAAGAAAATATGTGTCGTTTAGACAATAGGAATAGAAGTCGGGAATCCTCAGCTTTAGCAGCAGCCGCACAGTAAAGTTCTTTGAATGCAAGTGCTTCTAACAAAGAAAGCACGAAAAAGAGTAAATACACACTTACCAGCTCTGAGTTTGGTGTTGCCGCTGGCGCGACAATGGGTGGGCCCCCAGGACCAGATAAGATCACAGTATTACCCTGTAATAAAATATTAAAAATATTCAATTAATGCATGAGCAAAATCTGAGAGTGAAGGATTAAATGTGTAAATTTGGACCTCTTGGTTTCTAATCGCCATGTGCCCAGGTGGAGGCGCAGGAAGTGCTTGAGAGGGTAGAGCCACAGACTTTCCCCACCCAATTTTCAATTCATAATCATACACTATTACACCTGAGGGACAAAAAAAGAAATAATGTAATTAAACAAAATAAACCTTGGAAACAAAATAAGAAAGTTCTCGGACTTAACTTATTCTTTTCAATCAAATTTGAAAAACAATTTTCAGTTTAAATACAATCTAGCAATGTATTGACTTGAGAGCACAAAAAGGAAAAAAAAAAAAAAGTAAGATGTTTTCTCACCCAAATAAAGGGTGGGGGACAAGAAAAACAAACCTTGCATTTCGTCCTTGGCAGCCTGGCCATCGGCTCTGTTCATAAAGGCAACAAAGCCACAATTCCTTTGCCTTCTCCTTTCCTCTTCAGTACGGGGCCACATGATCTTGACACTAGCTATAGGCCCAAATCTGCCAAAGGTTCTTAACAGAAAATTTTCATCTACCTGAAAAGTTAAAAGGAAAAACAATTGAGTATGACCTCATTACTTCTTGCTCCTACCAAAGACTAACTTTTCAGCAATGATGACAACTGTTCCTAATCAAACTTTTTATTTGATGAAAATTCCTAATCAAACTTTATTTCTCTCTGCAAACTTATTTGCTTATTCCCAAAATTACTCCTAAGCTGCTTTATTCCTAACAAAAAGACAACCTTATCTTGAGGTTTATGTTTATCCAAAGCAATGAGTGCAATGTATTCAAAATAACCACTGAACAAGAGTATGCAAGGAGCAACAACAGAATGCAATTGAGCACTCTTTATCCCAATCTTGTCTGTGCTCTCCCCAGAAGTAGGAAGTTACAAACGAACAGAAAATAAAAAACACAATTAAGAACCTTTGGCGCGAGGTTCCCAACATATAAATTTGTCGTTTGGGGGTCTCCGTCATCAAATGACCCATACTTCAGGTCAAAATAATCTGGTGCCTCGTCAAAATGGCTAGAGGACTGCAAAAAAAAAAAAAAACAGCGTAAATAAATAATGTATGTGCAGTTCTGTTTCTACTTGATATTTTCAATGTTCATCTCTCTTGCCTTAGCTAGCTCAGTGATTGCATGGTGCTTTGAAACTGACTTGTAAATGTTAATATTGTACCACCATGATCAATATCACCAAGGTTAGATGCAAAATTCATTCTAAAAAGAACAAACTTAACCAAATAGGACAAATAAAGTTCGTTCTAAAAGAACGTAACTTAACCAAGTAGCACAAACTAGTTGCACGCCTCAGTTTGGACTTTTTTTTTGGTTCAATTATATTTATCTGCTTTACAGTATTTTCTGTGATTTTTTTATTTTCTCTGCAACTCTGCACAGATTATAAATGGTTCAAGTAACTTCAACTCCCTTCCCCACCAAAAGAAAAAAGGGCAACCCTGAAGAAGTTGTGGAGTAAAAAGAACTTACAGCAGAGGAGGTGGAGTTGTTGTTGCGAGCTTCTCGCTCCTGGTTGCGCTTTTCCCTCATCTCTTGCTCATATTTGAGCTCCTCCAGAAACTTGTCTATGGCTCTTGTCTTTCCTTTTTCCTTCTCCTTTGGCTTCTCCTCATCTCTCTGCGATTATTAAAACCTTATCATTACAATATGATGAGGAAACAACCAAAAATGCAGAACGATACAGTTTCTGCTTGATTTAATGATTAAATACTTGATTGTTTTGTAAGTTGATTTTTCTTGTATGTATAATTGTGCATAAACAAGTTGAGAGAGAAATTTACAATAACCAAGTTAGTATAATACTATATATCGTATATAGTCAAGGATGATGATTTCAGAATTCAGTACAAACCAAATCAGGCCCAGAAGCGACCTATATTGCTTCTTTTTTCAATTATGCTTTGTTCCATCTTTTTCAATGTGCTGTTAACACTTGATGCTGCTGTTAACTTTAAAAGAACCTTTGCAGAGGAGAAATTAAAAAAAAGATTTAATGCACAAAATATAACATGCAATGATATCTACAATAAGCCAAGATTAAAATCCTTGAAGAGTGAAGACAGTAAACACTAATATATCTTTACCTTTCTCTCTGGTTCTTTTGGTTGTGATGATGGAGGCAAGAATGATGGAACGTACCTGAATATCAGAAATACAAAAAATAACAACAGATGTATATCTTATTGACAAAATGATGTACACACTCCATACAAAAGAATGATGTAGAACCTTAACCATAACTAGTAAGCATAATATCAGTAAATGAACTCTCTTAGACGCATGGAATGGTGTGTTAATCTTTGCACATATTATTTATTGACTTGAGGGGAAATTTAGAAAAATCTTTGATACAAGGTTTAAAAATATATTATGTAGTTGTCTGCACATTACCACCATTTTGAAGACGATAGCATACAAACAAGCTGCGAATGATACACTAATCCTTACTTGTAATTTATATTCAGTACAAGGAAAAAGGAAGAAACTCTCAAATGTTAAATAAGAATCCTTCAGAAGAAAAAATAACAGCTAGATATTTGTAGACGAAAAACATAGCTCAGTACCACAAAATAACACTCGATATCTACACACAGTAGCACAAAGGTTACATCATCTATTTGTTGCTGGTGACTAATTGTGCAGGTAAAACCAATACCACTACATGCACCTTTTTTCAATACAAGTGCATTTTCATTTACCTACTTCCCTTCTTTGAAAGAGACATCCCTTCTTTGGATTGTGAACCTGCCATTGGCCCATTTTTAATTTAAATTAATGCGCACAAAAAAATCAAATAAATAAGCAATGCATTATATACAACATGAAACACTTAGAATACAATAAAATTTAAGGTTAAGTTGGATTATCGCACTTCCAATTTCCAAGAAATTGTCTCGTGACCTCTATTTTAAAATGCGGTTTGCATAGCTTGTTGGCGATGAAAAGAACCAGGAAAATCCTCTTTTCTGTACAAGGATTCTTTTTCTGCAACTTGATTTACTCACTTTTTTAGTACAAAAGGAATTTTTGAGCAGTAATTGGATAAAACCCTTCAAAGAAGTCATATTTTCAATCTATTAAAATAGACATTGACAAAAGAGCAAATTGTGAAGCTCTTAATATTAAAAAGGGCCAAAATAAGTGTAAAGCTTGAAGCATCATTTCTGCCATTCACTTGAAGAAACTAAATCCAAAATTTAACCTTGTGAATCATTCTCGTGCTTCCTATTTGGGTCAATAAACCCTCCTCTGACAAAGGCCTTCGATCCAGATGTGCCTTCGCTCTTAAACGACTCGACAAACTCAGCATACACACGAGCTGCTTCATCCTCTTCCCTCTTTAGAAAATTTACAATGAATTTGCATCAGAAAAAAACAATTTAAATATAGCACCTTAGCAACAGACATACCTATTACATCAGTTGGGTCAGGTATTGTTATGTAACAGAATGTACAAAATTGCACTTGGGCCCTACCTGTCGGATTCAAAATTGCCGACCGTTTCTTTATTAGATTAATCTTGTGAATATATCAGGACTAAAGTTGGAACAAACATTAAGGTTTAGCCAAAAAACCGTCAAGCACCAGCAAGAACAGGTCCAAATTGCAATCCTTACCAGGTACCCAGTTGTACCGATCATGATTAACAGCAGTACTCATAAAAAAAGCTCCTGCCCTCTGTTTGTACTTTGCATGGCCTATACTGATTTTTTCTAATTGAATCTAGTTGTGTGTTTTCTATTAAGAGCTGGTTTGCTCTTCTTTAGGCTTCCTATAACAACTTTCACAGTTTCAGTCACAAATTATAAACACCAGATACTACACCTTGTCCCCAACTCATATCTTCTAAGGATCGTTGTGAATTTGTGATCCTTACACAAACAAGCATGAAGAAAAAGAGGGAGGGGATAGAGAAGAGAGGGAGATAATTGGACAGTTCATACCTTCTTTCTAGCCTCCTCAGCTTCCCTGTGTCTGAGAAAGGACTTTTTTGAACTCATCTCATTCGGATTTCCAAAAGGCCTCTGAAGAAGCAAAATTAAAAACAAAAAAGTATGAATGAAGCAAAAATATAAATGAAAATTATGAATGTACAGTCTTCTATTTCACGTAACAAGTGATTCTTCATGTTTGCTGGCCAGGTTTGCAATTTTATGTTACCGGCAATGTACACGGTAATACTGACGAGATACAGAAAGACTCCCTTCTTTCAGTCATTAAGTTTAGTTTGATCAAAACTTCAAATCGGAGCCTTGCTAAACCTGATTTTGCTTTATAATCTCAACTAAATGCTGATCATAAGTAGTACCAACTAAGCAGCAAGAAGAAAATTATTGTGCCAGTACCCGTAAGGTATGGAGCGTGCCTCGCGCAGCTTGGGTGGTTAGATAAGGCCAAGAAATTAACCGGTCCAGCAAATCGCAGAGCGTACAGAAGCAGAGCTGGAGGATTGGAGGTACAGAGCAGAGTCGGGAAGGGAGGGAGAGAGAGAGCTAGGGTTTCTACTTTCTAGCTCGCTCGCGTTCGAAGACGGTACGATTAATTGCACAGACGACATTCAATGAATTACTATCACCTGAGGTAACAGAAATTTTGCGTTTAGATCCCGACCGTCCGATCTGCTTTGGCACGAATATTAAGGGCCCGTGCAGTTCGGTTCGGATTGGTCCGAATTCTGATCAGACGGTCCGAATCTAAACATAAATATTCTGTTATCTCAGAGGATTGGACTCCTTCAATAGGGCCTGGATCCTCTGTTTCGAGTAAAGATCTGTGGAGTGTAGCGATCTGTTTGTTCATGAGACCCGGTTACTTTTGTTTCCTCGTTCCGACACTTTTAGCTTGATATCGTTGTGGGCAGTGTGGTAAAAAACGGTTTTAACAGCCAATTAATCTGCCGTTTAATCATTAACGGTGGCCAAACCGTTACGAATACACTTAACGGATGCATGTTTGTGGATGAAAACGATTAATCGGCTGTTTTTTCCGATTAATCGGCCGTTTTACCGTTTAATCGTCTGTTTATTCCCGTTTATTTCCGTTTATTCCAGTGAATATTTATTTTCACATTATTTTTTTCTGTAATAGCGTGTGATAATAAGGTTTATAAATCATGTATTGTATTTTTATTTGTGCTTGGATATACATCTAATATTTTTTATATATGTTTTTTCTTCTTACTTACTTTGAAATTGATTAATTCTTCTATTATTTATATACCATATATTTTTCTTACTTACTGATGTAATTTTTTCAATTAGTACGACGTGTTCATTTATGAAATTAAGTTGTTATCATAAACTAAATTTAGTGATTTTATGTTGGAATGTTTCATTTCTTTCAAATAACATGTTATTAGTATTTGAAAAAGCTTAATTCTCAAATTTATTTTTTCATTAAATAAATGTGTTACTTACACATGTAAAATACTTATGTGTTAAGAAGAAATAAGCGTAGTGTCATATTTTAATAATAAAACTAAGTTAAATTAAGTTTATTTGATAAGTTTAATGAGTTAAATAAATTATTTTTAATAAATTACAATATATATACATAAATTTAATAAAAACGTTAAATTGTTCGCATAATTTCGATTAATCGGCCGCATACCGATTAATCGCTTGGCGGTACCCCGTCCGTCCGACAACCGCATACCGTTATTTACAACACTAGTTGTGGGTGAATTAGTATCCTCTGAGTTAACTCAAATTTTGAGTTAAGATCTGCACCGTCCGATTTAAATCCGCACTAATATTAAAGGACGCCTTGCGTTATAGGCTTGGCCAAATAGGCACGAATTATGATCACACGATCGAAAAATTAATTCATAAGGTGTTGCGTTAATGCAGAGAGTATGGATTTGTTGTGGGTCCAGGTGGGCATGAGGTGTGAGAGAGAAGGGCAGCCATCAGGAGTCAATGAGAAGAGAAATCATCTAAGGAGGCATGAAAGTCCTTTCATCTTCAATTGGGTTGTAATTAATGTTATCTTTATTTTTTTCTTTTATTGCTATGACCATAAGAGGCTAAACTTTTCATCTCTAGGGTGAGGGTTGTATTTGAATTTTTAATTATGTTTTAATATATGTTTATGTTTTGTTTTGCATTGTGATTTGAGTTTCTATTGCACTTTATTATTTTTATAATATTCTTGCATACATAGTTTCGTCTACTATGCCAATGATCTCCACATGCCTTTGGTTTTAAGCAATTCAGAGAATTCATATGAGGAATTACTCGTAAGTAGTGGTGAGATTGGGGTTAACGAGGCTTGACAGCAATTCAAATACTAAGGTTATAACCCAGGGGACTCCCTTGGAAGGATAGTATAAATTGTACTTAGACTAAGACTAGTTCCTCTACGGACATATTAGACTTAGTTTCAGCAAGCTGTATGAACCCTCCTAACTTCTAAATTATCGGGCTATTGCAAACTCACAACCTCTCCACAATTTGTTGTATTTCGGGGTTACATTGTCATGTTTTATCCTCACACAGTTTGCGACCCCCTGGATGCTCATACAGTGGTCCTTTTAATGGACTTCTCAATAATATCGGCAATGATTGATACCGTTAGATGTGCATGGTCTGTCATTGATGCCTCTGACATGCATGTGTGAGGCTTATCTTGCTTCGTTATAACCCATGTCTCTCCCATATCCGATGTTTTTGCCTTAAGTTCGTACTCATAACCTAGAGTCTTACAAACCACCTGAATTTAATCTTATCATTTTTCTCATTCTCATCTCTTGATTCTTTATAATATGGTGCTCTCTTATCTTTTTTATCAGCTTTTCTTTGTTTTTAAAATAATGTTCTGGCGCCAGATCACTTTTGTATTCAATACATCTCCCACAGTAAGCAACACATGCTTTTTAAAAACCAGATATATCATTGAAGCACGGGAATGGGTGCGTATCAGTTCGGCCACTAAGCGACCCTCTATATTCTCTGGGAAAGGGCACTATACCAGCATCTTCATCACATTCCTTCAGGTGATCAGATTCCCAATTTCCTCCCTCTTATTCATCCTCAGTTTGCATATCTTCATCCAGAATGGCGTCAATATTATCAAAATTAGTTATGTTTCGTCATCTGCTTGTACCGGCATGGGGTGAGGTGGTGGTTCAAGTAATGATAAACGAGGCACATGCACATGAGGCACGTGCACAAGTCTAGGTGAGATTCTGGAATGAGGTCGTGGTCAGGGTGGTGGTGGAGTGAATTGAGTGTATGGTTCTGGGTCAGGTATGAAATAGGGAGCAGTTTGAATGTATGGTTCTAGTTCTGGTTCTGGTTCATAATTTGGCGCAACCGAATTTTGGTCAGAACTTCTAGCCTCTGACTCAATCGGAACTCTCTTTATGTATAGTTCCATCATCATAGTTACATTCCCCTGTTAATCGCCCGTATAGGCTTCTCCATGCATCCTCTGTTTGTATCGGCAATTTGGCAAAGCAACAGTCACAACCAATTCTTATGTTCATTCGGGTTATTGTTCACTCCCAGACGAGAGGTACAGAGTTTCACCACAGCTTAGGCTGTGGAGTTTAAACCCTATTCAACTCTAGGACGAAGGTTGCAAGTGCACAACCCTGCCTTCGTAGTTAGAACGGGTGTCGATCCTCAAGGACGGACTATTTTCTGAATCTTAACTAATCCTAGTTAAGTACTAGAAGTACGAGAATTGGGGTTTTGTTTTAATCCTAAGTTTTCGTATGTATGAACAAGTAAAATGAATGAAACAAATGAATGTATGAACAATTTCAATTATCAATGTATGAACAAGTAAAGAATCAAGTAAATGTTTGTATTTTGTACTGTGGTAAAAAAGGTGTTTCAAGGGTTTCAGATTTTCATCTTCAACTTTGCTGCTCAGACCTGCCACACGACCCGCATACTTTCGCATGCGACCTTTGTGACGCGACCCGCTTGGCCTTAAGCGCCCTGAACCTGGCACGCGACCCGCAAGCTGTGGCTTGCGACCGTGTGATGCGACCCGCGTGCTAAGTCACGCGACCCGCATGGTCCTTGAGCTGACTCTGCACATGACAGAATCTTATTGTTTAAGTCGTGTAAGGCTGGATTGACCGTACCTAATGTCACTGAACCTCAACTTTCGTGTGTTGGCTTAGCAGACCTGGTTTGGAATTGCAATTTCACCTTCTCAGGTCTAATCAAGCTGTTTGATCTAAACCTAAGTTCTCGATTCCGTTTACTAAAGGTATCTACAAGCTAAAGACTTTCACCTTTCGGCTACTCGTTGATCTACAAGCTGAATAGAAACTTTCACCTTTCGGCTACTCGTTGACCTCACCTTTCGGTTCTCAGACCTACCTCAAGTGCTTAACCTAATTGCAAGAAACATCAAGCCTTTGGTACAAGAAGAAATGCCTAAGGCATTCAACAGTAAGCAATCAAGAATCAAACAATTCGAATCAAGCAATCTCAGATAATACAAGAATCAAGAAACACGAAATAACAATAAGAATCAATCCATATGCATCATCAAACAAAGTTTTAGACTACAAATCCAAACCCTCGAAACTATAGTATCTACTCAGTCATCAACGAAATCAAAACAAGAGAGAGATAAAAAAAGCAAATCATGATGAGAGAAGAGGTAGAGAAGAGGATTGAAGCTTCAGGATGAGTCTTCTTCTCCAGATCGCCTCCTCTTCAGCTCCAGATCGTCTTTTTCTTCCTCAGTCCCGATCTCTTCTGTCTCTAGTGAAAAATCGCGGAATAGTGGATGGTCTCTCTGGTGCCAGGCCTTCGGTTTAAATAATTTCCTTCGTGGGCCTCAATTGGGCCTGGCTCAGTGAACTCGACGCGACCCGCATGAGTTTCCATGCGACCCGCGTCAGGTGGCAAGGATGCGAGCTGTGAGGGTCGCGTCTGAGGTCGCGTCTGGGCTGCGATGCGACCCGCGTCATGTGGCATGCGGGTCGCATGGGGGAAGTCAGAACTCTGCCTTTTTGCCTGCTTTCGCCTATTTCCTGCAAATCAACCACAAAACTGCAGCAGTACCATATTCTATTTGATTTTCAATATAAACTATGCAATTTAGTGGTCAAATTCACAAGTCTGGTCTGGAAATAAGACGAAATAATAGATGAAATATAGACCTATCAAATTCCCCCAAGCTTACCCTTTGCTTGTCCTCAAGCAAATCTATACTTTCAAACCGGGTTTGGAATCTAAATGCAAGCTAAATGCCTAAAATGTGAAAATTTACTTAATTGCTCCAATAGAGAAACTGAAGAATCTTTTTGTTATGATTTGGACTTTCCTTGGTCAATTCTGATTCACCTCACAAATTGATTAACAAAACCTCAAATTCAAAATGTTTCAAAGACTTGCAAAGTTGTTTACTTGAATTATCGAATTATAATTCTTTTCACTAAACTATGCCCTCATTTGTAGGAGATTTACCCTTTTGGCCCCCCCCAAGCTTGAATCAAGCTTAGGTCAGAAAGTTGCGGACTTCGTGTGTTGATATGTGCAAAAATTTTATTTTATATATTTTTAATTGGGAGACGAGCTCAAAGGCGTCCATTCAAGACTTATTGCCAGTACTCTTATGTTCTCCGTCTTTTCATTCCTTTTTATTTTCATTTTCTTCTTTTTTTTTTTTTTTTTATTTATTTGCACATACCATGAATACACACATCCACTAGCGTTCGTTCACACCAACGGATATCCCAACCTTTCTACATTTGAAATCCCTATTTCTATTTTTGAAAGGCACAATTCGGTTTCTAAATTCTATTTCGACATTCAAGTTTCCAATTTTGCAAATCCCAAACCATTTGGTCCGAATCAGTATTGTGTGGTCAATTATGAGGTCAAATCCAATTTTCCAAGGTCATCCCAATCACATAAAAATATTCAAACAGGTCCCTAAATGAAACAATCAAGCAAAAATTTTCACCTAAAAATGCAAAGTAAAATAAACATGAACTAAGTGCAATCAAAATAACTCCTAAAATATAAAAGTAAATCCTAAGATACAAAAGTCTCCCCCCAAGCTTGGCCTGAGCATTGTCCTCAATGCTTCAAGACTGAAAGATAAAGAGAAATAAAAGCAAAGGGGAAAGAGGAACATACCCACTCACTCCTGCGGAGGATCACGATCGAAGCCTCGCCAGCCTCGCATCTGCTCCTCTAGTGCACTCACCCGTAACTGGAGATCATCGAGAGCATCACCCTGCTCGCGCCGCATGTCAAAGAGGAACTCACCATGATCGCGGCGCATGTCATACACCAAGCTGTAGACATCACGAATGGAGGGATCGGTGATGGGAGGTGGATAAGAGGGGCGAGAATAAGAGGAAGATGGACCGGCGTCGGACGAGAAAGGACCAGCAGCAAAGGAAGAGTCATGGATCAGCGGAGGTGGCATGGAAGCAGCACCGATGGGAACATCACCAAAGAAATGAGGCTGTGGCTGAGGAGGAGGTGGTGGTGGTGGTGCCTGCACAGCTGGCTCTGGTGGAGGAAATAGCCAAGTGGTCTCGTCCTCGAAGGAGATATGGAATGCACGAGGCAACTGATGCTGACTGCCATCCTGCAGGCGCCAGAAATACCGGTCACGGTGGTTGGCAGGGCCTCGCTCGATCTTGATAAAAGTCGCCTGCTGGAAGGCTTTGGCATCCATGATGGACGAGCCCTGAGAAAGAGTGTAGCCGGCAAATGATACGCCAAGATGCTCAGCAATGAGCGTGACGTATGCACCAATATGAATCGTACCCCTTGGCCTCCTGTTCTTCTGCACATCCAGCCAGTGCTTAACCATATGGAGCATCAGATCGGTCCGCTCAAAATCCTCCGCAGGACGGAGCATGTGATCTAGTAACTCGAGGTCCTGCTCATTAGCACGTGCAACTGTCTCGCCACGCGCAAAAATGGTATTTGCAAGAGTGCGCTGGATGCAACGGAGAACAGGGTGAGGTATGGCCATGCTCCGGTACTCATTGCTTGTGGAGACCTCCTTACCCGTGAGCAAACGCCAGAAGATGTTTCGGTCAAAGTTCTCACGGTAGCAAAGGACGTCAACGGTAGGTCTCGGTGCGAAACCAAACCACTCGCGCAACTCAACAAGACCGACCCTGCGAATCTCGTCGCGCATCTGGAATCGAATGTAGGGCTCATCTGCGTCATCCCACCTGAGCTTGAGCGAGGAGAGAAACTCAAGCGTGAGCTCCTCGTAACAGTCACACCGAATGTCCCAGAAGGTGGAAGAGATCCCAATCCTCTCCGTAAGGCGAATGAACTCGTCGTACACTCCAAAGGCATGAAATGTACCCAAGTCGACTTGGCGAGTGTTGGCGAATGTGCGTTGCTGCAAGTTCTCAAAACGGTCGAACATGCCGCGACTGGAGAGGCGGAAATGTGGTGGTGGGTACGCATCTGCTCGAGGGGTGTACTGAGCAGAAAGAGGATTGGAAGGCTCGGAGGCATACGCAGCAGACTCATCTTCAGGGTTCTCGGAATGATGAGCGGAATGATGGGAAGAATGAGTGGAATGAGAGGAAGAAGAGGAGTGAGAGGGAGTGGCTTGGTGGGAGGCTGAGGCAGAAAGACGAGAAGAATGAGAGGGAGTGGCCTGTCTCAGCTCCTGTCGGTGCTTGGATCGGATTTCACGGCGGGGATCCATGTTTTTACCCCTGATTTTGCCTCTGGTTCAATACGACGCGGGTCGCGTGGTTTGGGAAGCGACACGCGTGGGGTATGACGCGGGTCGTGTGAGTCAGGACACGGGTCGCGTGAACCGGACTTGTCTGGTTTAGGGTTTAACCGAGAAATGGAGCGGGTCGATTTGGGCAGGACACGGGTCGCGTGAACAAAGGGACTGGTAGGGTGGTGAACCAGCAGGGAAAGGAGAAAGGAGAAGAAAACTTACCTGCGGCGTTGATGGTGTCGGTGGAGGAGAGAGGGAACCGAGGGTCGAGAGAAGTAGATCGCTCGTCGGTCGAGAAGGAGAGCGCCTCGGTAAAGGAGAAAGGGAGAAGAGAAGAGAAGGCTAGTGGCTGGGAAGGGGAAAAGAAGAAGGGAGACGCGGGTTAAAAAGGGACCTCGCGTCATTTCGACGCGCCCCTTCAATTCCAGCTGACGGTTCGAGATGACGCGGGTCGCGTGGAATTTCACGCGGATCACGTGGCACGGAACGCGGGTCGCGTCAGGAGTTCTTTTTGGTATTTTACAGAAGGAACACAACTAGAAATCTAATCTAACTCTAACCTATCTCTAACTCTAAACTATCTCTGGATCTAATCTAAATGTAATGCAAAGTAAACGAACCGACTTGGGTTGCCTCCCAAGAAGCGCTTGTTTTAGGTCTCAAGCTCGACCTTCCTTTCTCTAATCTTCGACTGAGGTGGGATCGGATAGATCCCAAGAAGCGATGAAGTTGGCAATGCCTGCATACCAAGGGTCCGATTGGTTGATTTCACGTGTCGCATCCTCTGGCATGTGAGTCGTGTCAGGGTCTTCCAAGTCAGCTGATTTCACTTCCGCTCCTCTGACTTCTTCTTCAAACAAGAAATGAGTGTGTTCTTTCGTGCTCTCATGGATCTGATCAAGGAAGTACTCTTCTACCATATCTGTTAGGCATTTTTCGTGCACATCCACTCGAGAACAAGATGCGGCAGAAGGGTACTTCATGGCTTGATCAATTTGGAAACACACTCTCTCTCCTCCAAAGTTCAAGGTCAGTGTTCCTTGAGACACATCGATGATTGCACCTGCAGTCCGGAGGAAAGGTCGTCCCAGAATGATGGGGACTTCCTTGTCCTCTTCCATTTCCATGACCACGAAGTCTACAGGTACAAAGTACTTACCGACCTGAACTGGTACGTCTTCCACTATGCCGAGTGGCAATCGTACCGAGGAGTCTGCTAGCTGCAACGTCATTCGCGTGGGCCTGAGCTCTCCTACTCCCATTCGCTCGAAAATCGTGCGCGGCATGAGGCTCACGCTAGCTCCCAAGTCGCAGAGAGCTCTCTTGATCGTGGCCTTGCCAATGATGCAAGGAATGGAAAACTTCCCTGGGTCGTTCAATTTGGGAGGTAGGTCGCTCTTCAGAATGGCACTGCACTGTTCCGTCAACTTCACCGTTTCATTACCCTCCAAGCTTCGTTTGTTGGATAAGATATCCTTCAAGAATTTGGTGTAAGAGGGCATTTGAGTCAAAGCCTCGGTGAATGGGAGCGTGATGTGCAGTCCTTTCAGGACTTCCGCGAACTTTGCGAATTGTGCGTCCAGTTTGGTTGCAGCTAGTCTTCTGGGAAAAGGCACAGGAGGCCTGTAGGGTGGAGGCTTGACTAGAAGTTTCTCAGATGGGGGTGTCTCGGCCTCCTTCCCCTTGTCAGGTCTTTCCACGCGGGTCGCGTGAGGTGGCACGCGGGTCGCGTCCACTGAGCCTTCAGATGTCGATGCGGGTCGACTTGACTCAATGCGACCTGAGTCGACGTGTTCTTCTGAGGGTGACGCGGGTCGCGTGAGATGGCACGCGGGTCGCGTCTCAACAGTGTGTGTCACATCTGGGGTCAGGTCTGGTGGGAAGGCTGGTTCTTGGTATTGGGTCCCACTTCGCAGCGTGATCGCCTTCACATCTCCTCTGGGGTTGGGTTCTGGCTGAGCTGGCAGCTTTCCAGGTTGAGGTTGGCTCGAAGTGACGATGTGACTCAACTGCTCCAACAATTTGTTTTGAGCCGCCATTTGAGTGGACATGCTCTGCATCTGTTCCCACATCATTTGATTCATTTTCCCTTGCTCATGTGTGAAATCGGTCGCATGGGGAGGCACGTACGGTCTGGAAGGACCGGCTTGAGGTGCTCGATTGTTCTGATTGGGGAAAGAAGCATTCTGATAGAAGCTCTTGTTGGAGTTGTTGTTGGAAGAGGGATTGTTCCAATTGTTGTGACTGGAAGACGGACGATTGAAAGAGTTGTTGTTGTCATTGGAAGACGGATTGTGAAACGAGTTGTTGAAAGGAGGTCTAGGAGCATTGTTTTGATTCCACCTCCAATTTTGTTGCTCAATCGGATCCTTGGAGTAGGATCGGTTGAAAGGAGGCTTTGGAAAAAATGAAGGTTCGTTGTTCAAGGAACTTACCTGCTCGTTGCTCTCTTCGACCTCTGCCAAGGGGCATTGCTCGTAGCTGTGTCTCTCGTCTCCACACATGACACAACTCTGCGGTTGTTGTTCGACTGCCTTCACGCTCAGCTTGTCCATCGCCCTCTGCATGGCATCCATCTTGGCGGTCAAGGCAGTGATGTGATCGACCTCGAACTTGCCGCCACCTCTCGGTCGGGCGTTGTCGCGGCCGGACCACTGTTGGTTCTGTGCCATGTGGTCGATCAGGTTCATGGCTTCAAGAGGCTCTCTGGACATCAATGCTCCACCTGCAACTGCATCTACAGAAGAACGAGTGCTCTCTGTCAAACCATCATAAAATGTTTGGATCAACAACCAATCAGGTAAACCATGGTGCGGACAAGAATACTGCAACTCTCTAAACCTTTCCCAAGACTCATTGAGGGGCTCATCTAACAATTGCCTAAAGCTGGTCAGTTCGTTCCTTACCTTGGCGGTTCTTTTGTGAGGGAAAAACCTAGTCAAAAACAACTTGGACAATTCCTTCCAGCTGGTGACCGAATCTCTAGGTAACGACCCTAACCATTTCTTAGCTTTGTCCCTAAGAGTAAAAGGAAAGAGAGCCAGTTTGGTGTAATCTGCGGTTGCTCCATTGGTCTTGATGGTAGTGATGCATTCGAGAAAGGTCTGGAGGTGAGCATGAGGATCCTCGTGATCCATGCCATGGAAGGTGTTCTGCTGAACCATGTTGACCACTCCTGGATTGAAGTTCGGTTGCTGTCCAGGTACTCTTGGCAACCTGATTGCGCCTCTGACATCTCCAGCTCGTGGCACGTTGAATTCTCGAAGCGTCAGGACTTCTTCCCTGTCTCTTTCTCTTTCTCTTTCCTCCCTGTCGTCTCTGCTCGGATGTTCTGACATCTCTTCAATGCGGGTCGCGTGAGAGGTCTCGCGGGTCGCGTCTGATGTGATGCGGGTCGCTTCACCCTCGGTGCGGGTCGCGTCAAGAGATGGCTGAGCAGCAGCAGTTTCGTCTGGAGGAGTTTCGTCAAAAAGTGGCCCTCTGCTCCTCAGTTGGTATTTCAGTGTGTATCTACCTGCAGGAGGATGGTTAAGAGCCAGTTTTCAGTAAAAGAAAAGAAAAGAAAAGATAAAAGATACAGATTAAAATCTAGATTAACTAAAAAAAAGTAAAAATTCAGAAAATGGAAGCCGTCCCCGGCAACGGCGCCAAAAACTTGTTCGCTCCCAGACGAGAGGTACAGAGTTTCACCACAGCTTAGGCTGTGGAGTTTAAACCCTATTCAACTCTAGGACGAAGGTTGCAAGTGCACAACCCTGCCTTCGTAGTTAGAACGGGTGTCGATCCTCAAGGACGGACTATTTTCTGAATCTTAACTAATCCTAGTTAAGTACTAGAAGTACGAGAATTGGGGTTTTGTTTTAATCCTAAGTTTTCGTATGTATGAACAAGTAAAATGAATGAAACAAATGAATGTATGAACAATTTCAATTATCAATGTATGAACAAGTAAAGAATCAAGTAAATGTTTGTATTTTGTACTGTGGTAAAAAAGGTGTTTCAAGGGTTTCAGATTTTCATCTTCAACTTTGCTGCTCAGACCTGCCACACGACCCGCATACTTTCGCATGCGACCTTTGTGACGCGACCCGCTTGGCCTTAAGCGCCCTGAACCTGGCACGCGACCCGCAAGCTGTGGCTTGCGACCGTGTGATGCGACCCGCGTGCTAAGTCACGCGACCCGCATGGTCCTTGAGCTGACTCTGCACATGACAGAATCTTATTGTTTAAGTCGTGTAAGGCTGGATTGACCGTACCTAATGTCACTGAACCTCAACTTTCGTGTGTTGGCTTAGCAGACCTGGTTTGGAATTGCAATTTCACCTTCTCAGGTCTAATCAAGCTGTTTGATCTAAACCTAAGTTCTCGATTCCGTTTACTAAAGGTATCTACAAGCTAAAGACTTTCACCTTTCGGCTACTCGTTGATCTACAAGCTGAATAGAAACTTTCACCTTTCGGCTACTCGTTGACCTCACCTTTCGGTTCTCAGACCTACCTCAAGTGCTTAACCTAATTGCAAGAAACATCAAGCCTTTGGTACAAGAAGAAATGCCTAAGGCATTCAACAGTAAGCAATCAAGAATCAAACAATTCGAATCAAGCAATCTCAGATAATACAAGAATCAAGAAACACGAAATAACAATAAGAATCAATCCATATGCATCATCAAACAAAGTTTTAGACTACAAATCCAAACCCTCGAAACTATAGTATCTACTCAGTCATCAACGAAATCAAAACAAGAGAGAGATAAAGAAAGCAAATCATGATGAGAGAAGAGGTAGAGAAGAGGATTGAAGCTTCAGGATGAGTCTTCTTCTCCAGATCGCCTCCTCTTCAGCTCCAGATCGTCTTTTTCTTTCTCAGTCCCGATCTCTTCTGTCTCTAGTGAAAAATCGCGGAATAGTGGATGGTCTCTCTGGTGCCAGGCCTTCGGTTTAAATAATTTCCTTCGTGGGCCTCAATTGGGCCTGGCTCAGTGAACTCGACGCGACCCGCATGAGTTTCCATGCGACCCGCGTCAGGTGGCAAGGATGCGAGCTGTGAGGGTCGCGTCTGAGGTCGCGTCTGGGCTGCGATGCGACCCGCGTCATGTGGCATGCGGGTCGCATGGGGGAAGTCAGAACTCTGCCTTTTTGCCTGCTTTCGCCTATTTCCTGCAAATCAACCACAAAACTGCAGCAGTACCATATTCTATTTGATTTTCAATATAAACTATGCAATTTAGTGGTCAAATTCACAAGTCTGGTCTGGAAATAAGACGAAATAATAGATGAAATATAGACCTATCAGTTATCAATTCTAAGTTCCACATTTCTGAGTCATAATCAGTGTATCCATAAATTAGAGACTTCAAGTCCCAAATTGAGGTTTCATCATTAACCAAGAATGAATATGTTGAATTTTTGGTGTAATAAATCCCGAATGCATCTGTTTTAAACTTCTCACCACAGTGTAGTGAAATGAACATTTTTGGCCAACAAACTATATTTTGGTAAATGGTAAACATAAGTAAGTGATCTACTGTTCACAAAATTAGGCTACTATTTTAAATATAATTAAATAAAAAAAAATTATCAAAAAAATTATCAAAAAATTGTATGTTTTCGCCTCCAAAATCGCCTCTTCTCTTTCTCTTTCTCTTTTCCTCTTCTGTTGAGTTTGAGTGGATTATGAGTGGGAGGAAAGAGAAACATGACTTATATAGCCTGTTTCAAAGGGAGAAAAAAAACTCTTAGCCGCAGAGTTTCAAACATGGCTTATATAGCCTGTTTCAAAGGGAAAAAAAACTCTTGGCCGTCGAGAAACTCGGCGGCCCATTTATTTTCTTAGCTGTCGAATTTTCTGATGATCCAGAAAATCTAGACATTTTTATCATTTTTGAAAAATAACTTAAGCATTTATGTTAATTTTTATTTAATATTGGATATTAAAAAAATAGCGGGGCCTGCAGAACGAAGCCTTTATTAATATCGATAAAAATAATCTGAAACATAGCTGGTTTATAGTTACTCTTATTACTGTTCTAATGTTCTTCCGGTCTCGCCGCAATTAGGAAGAACGAAGAAGAGTGCCCAAAATTCCTTCATTTGTTTTAGAGTAAAGATGTTGTCCCCCGCACTCCAGTCCCCTAAACGTCCCCCCATTCTAACTAACTATGTCAATCATTAATTAATGACTTTGACCAACAGTTAGTGGTCCCCATCTAACTGTCAATACCCACTGGCGTATGAATACTTGCTCGATTAGGTATGAATACTTGATATCTTAGGTATGAATACTTTCCATTTTGGGAGTGAATTAATTTAATCAAAAGAATTACTCAAAAGTATGTCATCATGGATCTCATTTGAAAGAGAAAATTGTGTAGAACACGTTCGTGGTTTTAGATTTGCAAAATTCCTCATAGATCGTCAGAAATATTGGTTAGAATGAACGGAGAAAAAAAAACCACCTTGAAAAACGTGTAAAAGATGAGTAAGTGATGTGTCCAGTTTTTTTTTTAAATACTTGATATCTTAGGTATGAATACTTGATGAATTATATATGAATATTTGATATCTTAGGTATGAATACTTTCCATTTTGTATGTGAATTAATTTAATCAATGAATGTAGCACTGGTGGTGTGATCCACGTGACTTTTTGGTTGTGGTCCCCAATCCAGGCTGACAGTTACTGGCCCCGAAAAGTAATGGTCCCCAGTTGAATAGATGTTTGACAAATTTTAGTGATGAATACTTTCAATTTTAGTGATGAATAGATGTTTGACAAATTACAGTTAATTACAGTTAGTGGTCCCCAGTTGTACTTTGACCGTTAGTTAGCGGGGGGACGTTTAGGGGACTGAATGGGGGGGACTGTTAGTCGATCCCTTTGTTTTAACCGTAATATGATTGATTGACTGTTCTTTTTTTAATATTTTAATAATAAAATTTTAAAATTCATATATCAAAATATATTGTTAGATGTGATTTTATAATTTTTTCTACATTACATAAAAAAATTATCGCTTTTCGATTTTAGTTTTATACGAATCGATAAGTTGAAAAAATGAATCTCGGGAATTTATCTACATCGGTGTATTTTTACAACCTCTTGATACTAATCACAACAAAATTGAAATATCATGATCTTTTATGTGTGTAAAAAATAATATATAGCATACCTAACAATTTTATTTTGATATTTAAATATTAAATTTTAAGTTCTTTTAGTTCTAAAAATAAAAAAATAATATATATATATATATAGAGGTTGGTTACTCTACTTATATAAGCATATGAGGGCATATGCTTATAAGTCATTTTTGCGTTTCAAAGTCTAAATAGTCGATCTGAAGCGCTCAGCATGTTCTCCATATTAAAATGTGCTTGCATACCAAATTTGACATTTTTTGGAAATTTTTTTACTATTTTTTAAGAATTTTTCAAAATCACTATTTTTGAAGATTTTTTATTATTTTTAAGAATTTTCATAGCATATTGAAACACTGTTTTAAAAAAATTATAAAAAAATAGTAAAAAAATTCAAAAAATGTAAAATTTGGTCTCCAAACACATTTTAATATGGAGAACATGTTGAGTGCTTCAGATAGACTATTTGAACTTTAAAAATACAAAAATGACTTATAAGCATATGCCATCATATGCTTATATAAGAATAGTAGCCAACTTCTATATATATAGGAGTTGGCTACGGTGCTACGCGTAGCATAGAGGGCCTCCGTGCTACGGCTCAATATTTGAGTTTTCAAATTCCTAACGGTCGATCCGAACCATTCAACATGATCTCCATATGAATATGTACTTGCAAACCAAATTTTACATTTTTTTGAATTTTTTTAATATTTTTTTAGATAGATAGAAAATCACTTGATCTGAATGGTACATAATTTTCAGATCAAGTGATATTCTACCTATCTAAAAAATAGTAAAAAAATTCTAAAAAATGTAAAATTTGGTTTGCAAGTACATTTTCATATGGAGATCATGTTGAACGGTTCGGATCGACCGTTAGGATTTTGAAAACTCAAATATTGAGCCGTAGCACGGAGGCCCTCTATGCTACGCGTAGCATATTAGCCAGATTCTATATATATATATATATATATATATATATAGATGAGCTATGGTGAGACGTGGAGTAAAACCAAGTTTTTACTCCATGGCACTATATTTCCATTTTGAAAATCCAAACAACCGATCCGAACCGCTCAACATGTTCTCTATATTGAAATGTGCTTGGAGACCAAATTTTACATTTTTTGGAACTTTTTTACTATTTATTAAGCCACTTTGAAAATCGCTGATCCGGTGGTCCAGAAATTTTTACTGTTTTTTACTGTTCACAGTGGATCAGCGATTTTCAAAGTGGCTTAATAAATAGTAAAAAAGTTCCAAAAAATGTAAAATTTGGTCTCCAAGCACATTTCAATATAGAGAACATGTTGAGTGGTTCGGATCAGTTGTTTGGATTTTCAAAATGAAAATATGACGTGGAGTACAAACTTGTTTTACTCCACGTCTCACCATAACTCATCTATATATATATATATATATTTGAACTCTTTTCCTGAAAAAAGTACTTTTTAAATTAGCCAATACTTCTGAAAAGGTACTTCTATTACTATTCTTTAATTTGCTATGTTTGGATGGCACAAAAATAGCAAGAATAGAGGCTATTCTAGAATATAAGCTATTCGGAATAGCAATGTGCATCCAAACAATATTTTTACTATTCAGAATAGCTAGAATAGCTGCTATTCTCTATTCCTTGTAAATGTTGGAATAGCTACTATTCGAAAATGTGAAATGAGAGAAAAAAATATTTTCTTTTTAGATTTCCGCCAACACAATCCCGAAATGACAAATTTGATTACCACTTTCCGCTATCTCCACGTCGTGACAATTCATTTGAGATCCCACTTGCCTATCATTCTTCTTAATTAACACCTTGTTAACACTATTTTTTATTGGTTACATCTATTCACTATTCCACATATACAATCCAAACAACATTTTTACTAATCCGAATAGCACTATTTTCACACTAATATGAAAATCACTATTTTTTCTCTATTCTCATTTACTATTCTAAAATTTCGCTATTCTAGCTATTCTAACTCTCATCCAAACGTACCAAAATTAAATCGGTCAAAACATCTTAAAAGACATGAATCTCTAATTTACACGGTCTCAGATGCAATTCCAGCAAACTCGGATAATATTCGATAAATTCACATAAACTTTTATATCTTGAAAAATATAAAAATAAATTGGAGGTCAAGTCTTTATTTTTAAATAAAAATTCATACATCGTCACTTAATTTGTTTAAGATGAAAGATGAAAGACGAAAGGCAAGCTTCTCAATTTTGAGGAGGGTTCCAATGCCTCAATTTTTTCATGCCTCCACCATGCCTCCATTTTTAAAACTTTAATAACTCAAAATTTAAAACTTAAAAGTCAAAATAAAACCGTTGGATATGATCTACATCATTTTATCTATGTGCTCATAAAAAATTATCACATTTTGATTTTGTTTTTATGTGAATCAATAAGTTGAAAAATCAACGTCTATAAATTATCCACATTAGTACGTTTTTTACAAGCTCTTGATGACAACCAAAACAAAATTGAAATGTCATAATTTTTTACACGTGTATAGATAAAATGATGTAGATCATATCCAACGGTTTTATTTTGACTTTTAAGTTTTAAATTTTGAGTTATTAAAGTTTTAAAAATGGAGGCATGGTGGAGGCATGAAAAAATGGAGGCATTGGAACCCTCCTCCTCAATTTTATATATATATTCATAAAAAGATTCTTATTCGAATTTTGAATCTGCAAAGAATGTGTTATTTTTAATCACTAAATTAAAGATTGATTCTTGTACAACACACAAATTGAATATTGATGTGTTTTGATGAAGCAATAAAAAATCTAAATCTAAAAGCCGAACAATAAAGCACTCGCATCGTAACGAATTCAGATCTAGTTTGGTATTAGACTATACAAAAATTAAATCCAGATTGTTCTTTAACCAAGCATGAATCTCAAAACGGATCCCCTACAGTCATGATAGGCACCGAATTCCAATTGCTCGGCTGGAATCGCGTCACGTTTATTTATAACTCATGCGATACTGGAGAAAGAGTACGGCTTCGTCGTAACCTGAGCATTTCGAATACGTTTGGATGTGTCAAAAATATAGGCTATTCTAAAATAGGAGCTATTCGGAATAGCAATGTTCATCCAAACAACATTTTTGCAGAATAGCTAGAATAGTTACTATTCTCTATTCCTTGTAAATGTTGAAATAGCTACTATTTGAAAGTGTGAAGAGAGAAAAAAATGTTTCCTTCTCGGATTTTCGACAACACAGTCCCGAAATGACAAAATTGACACCACTTTTCCTATTTCCACTTCGTGATAATTCGTTTGAGATCCCACTTGCCTATCTTTCCTCCTAATTAGCACCTTATTAACACTATTATTTCTCACTTATAACTATTCATTATTTCAAATATACAATTCAAACAATATTTTTACTAATCCGAATAACACTATTTTCATGCTAATTTAAAAATTATTATTTTTTCTCTATTCTCATGACTATTATCAAATTTCACTATTCTAACTATTATAGCTCTCATCCAAACATACTCCTAAAAAACATCTGAACCAATCAATAAAACGATTAAGCTGAACAATAAAGCACGTGTGTCGTAACAGAGTATTTAAATCGAACAACAAAACATTTGAACCGACTAATAGAACGATTAAACTATGCAGTAAAACCTTGCAAATTGAATAGTTGAGTTATCGCCAAACCTTGCCTGCGCGTTTTTCTCAAAAGAAGGAAGAAAAGAATAGTTGAGCTCTCGTGAAAAATAACATACACAAAAACTAAAATGTTTAAGAGTGAGACTATGATACTATGCATAGTGCATATTGGTCCGTGTTATGGATTCAAATTTTCGATTTGAAAGTTCTAATAGTCGATCGAAACCGTTCAACATTGTCGCCGTATTAATATGTACTTGCAAACAAAATTTTATGTATTTTAGAATATGTTTACTATTTTTTTAGATGGGTAGAAAATCACTTAATCTAAAAATTATGAACTATCCAAAAATAATGATTTTCTATCTATCTAAAAAGATAGTAATTTTTTTATAAAAATGTAAATTTAGTTTACAGATACATATTCATATTAAGATCTTATTGAATAATTCAGATCAACCGTCAAAATTTTGAAAACAAAAATATTAATTCATAACACCGACCAATCCGTATATGCACAGTACCATAGTCTCCCTCAATGTTTAAAGTTTAAACCGAACAAAAAGAACACGGTCCGAGCACCAAAGAATTCAAAGGAAAGAATAAAATAATAAATACTTGACAATAAAGAATTTAAACTGACCAATAAAAACTCCTAAGAATAAGACTGTATATAATTCTTTCAGAGTATCTGTATAATCACTCCGCGCTTTACATATGAACTGAATTGATTTGTGAATGGAAATAATCTTTGAAAATATTTATTTTCTTTTTGTACCGCGGATTATAATATAGGGAGCGCCTAGCTGTCCCCTGTAATAATCCCCCATTTTGTCTCTCAGGCATTAACTACATGAGGGACCACTAACTATCTGGGGGAGTACTGACTACTTGGGAGACTGCCTAGTATTTAAAAGATTTTACAACTGACACGCGCAAATACGGATACCTATGTGCGCAAGTATTAATATATAATATATCAAATTTTCATATCTAAGATACCAAGTATTTAAAAAAACCCGGACATATCAGCTTTCTTTTATCTCTCTCATCACACACCATCTTTTATACGTTTTTAGAGGTGGGTTCTTTTTCTCCGTTCAATCTCGACAATATTTTTGACGATCTGTGAAGAATTTTGTGAATCTAAAACCACGAACATCTTCTACGTAATTTTCTCTTTCAAATGAGATCCATGATGACATACTTTCAGGTTGTTCGTCGCACAAGTATTCATACCTCATCGAGCAAATATTCATACCTCGTCGTGCAAGTATTCATACCTCGTCGATCAGGTACTCGTAATGTAAGTGTAAATAGTTCATGTGTCAAGTGTTTGTACTTAACAGATTCTATCAAAATTTAATTTTTTTTCCATATGACACTGGATGACGTTCGAAAGTATTAATACCAAGTAAGTATTTATACCTCATCATGCAAGTGTAAATAGTTCATATGTCAAGTATTTGTACCTAACAGATTCTATGAAATTTTAATTGTTTTTTTTTTAAATGACACTGGATGATGTCTGAAAGTATTAATATCAAGTATTGCAATTATTCATACATCGTCATGTAAGTGTGAATGGTTCATGTATCAAGTGTTAGTATCTAACAAATTCTATCAATTTTTTTCCCATATGATACTAAATGACGTCTGAAAGTATTAATATTAAGTATTGCAAATATTCATACCTCGTCATCCAAGTGTGAATAGTTCATGTATCAAGTGTGTCTATCTAACAAATTATATCATTTTTTTTCCATATGACATTGGATGATGTCTGAAAGTATTAATTAAAGTATTGCAAGTATTGATATCTCGTCATGCAAGTGTGAATAGTTCATGCATCAAGTATTTGTATCTAATAGATTCTATCGATATTATTTTCCTCATGACATTAGATGTTGAGAATATTAATATCAAGTATTGAAAGTATTCATATCTCGTCATACAAGTGTGAATAGTTCATGTATCAAGTGTTTGTATCTAACAGATACTATTAAATTTTTTTTCTTATGACATTGGATGATGTTTGAAAGTATTAATATCAAGTATTATATGAAAGTTTAATATTTTTTCCATATGGCACTGGGTGATGTCTGAAAATATCAATATCAAGTATTTTGAATATTCATACCTCGTGTGAATAATTCATCAAGTGTTTGTATCTAACATATTCTATCAATATTCTTTTCCATATGGCATTGGATGACATTTGAAAGTATTAATATTAAGTATTGCAAGTATTCATATCTCGTCATTAAAGTGTGAATAGTTCATGTATCAAGTGTTTGTATCTAACATATTCTATCAATTTTTTTCCTTATGACATTGGATGGCGTTTGAAAGTATTAATATCAAATATTGCAGGTATTTATACATCGTCAATGTGAATTATTCATGTGTCAAGTATTTGTACCTAAAATATTATATCAATTTTTTTTCTATATGACACTGGATTACGTTTTAAAGTAAATATCGAATATTGTAAGTATTTATACCTCATTATACAAATGTAAATAGTTCATGTATTAAGTGTTTGTACCTAACATATTATATCAAATTTTAATTTTTTTTTCATATGACACTTGACGATATCCGAAAGAATTAATATCAAATATTGCAAGTATTTATACCTTGTCATGCAAATGTAAATATTTCATGTGTCAAGTATTTATACCTAACAGTTTATATCAAATTTTAATTTTGTTCTATAGGCATTACATGATGTTGAAAGTATTTCTTTCATTTCAAATTCAACAAGATACGTGTTTCAAGTGACAATATGTACATTCATACCTGTTTTATTCACTAATTAAGCATACTTTAACATTATCCACATATAACAGCAATATCAAAAATTGAAAATACACATCTCATACAACACGTTCAAGTGCTGGATATAAGTGTCATTAATTGTGTCTAATGATGAATATTTTTGTTAAGAGCAATTATTAACAATATAACGTATTACATGTCCTGTCTCCATCTCCATTTCAAGTACGCACTCGCGAGCGCGCCACACCTGAGATCGCTGTTGCTAGGACATAACAGGAAATTTGAACAGGCTATTAAAAAATAAACAAAATTATGAATTAAAACAAGAAAAAAACTAATCATGCTTATGCTTATATGATAATTCCTTGTACCACTGCAAGCATTAGAACGGTAGAAGTTAGAACTGCAGTACCACCAGGTACATAAAGCCCAACAGAACCAATAAACCTTGCTATTCTTTTGCATTTTACACCCTAAAAGAGAAAAACAAGCCTCTTTTAAAAATAATATGCTAAAGAAAAAAAATCAATTAAAAATAGAAATGAATCACCTTCATGTTTTCAATTATTTTCTCCGGAAGCTTTGGCGCTGCATGAAGTGCATAGATATTATCATAGGCTACATCAAATGCTTCGTTTACTTCTGGATCAATCTGCGTATAATCAATATTGGTACTGGCACGGTACAAGCATTAGTTCATTTGGTTTGATTTCTGTTCAATTCAGGCTCACAATATATAAGGGCAAAATAGTTAAAATTTAACAGGATCATATTTATTTGAGGGCTTCTCTGTGAATGTTGCACAATTAATGATAAATTGAGGCAGATGTTGAGTTTAAACATTAATAGAGTTGCAATAGCATGTACTGATTAATTTATGTTTGATTTGTGATGTTGATTTCTCATTAAGCAACGTGCAGTCCTGAAATTAGAACTAAACACAATAACAATTTACACAAAGAAAACCTGTATTAATCACCAGTAAAATAATAAAATGAAAAATTTAATCTCGCCAATACTTATTGGTACAGGTCCTGTACCACCGGGTCAATAAAGGTAATCTATGTCTGATCTGACTGGTAGTTTACTGATATGCAGGTAACAATCTATATACATCTATTTACAAATGAAACATGAGAGGAGGGCAATGACGCAAAAGCACAAAGACAAACATCTTATGTGCATCAGCATTTGGATGAAGACAACAAAAATAAAAAACAACAGAGAAAAAGAATAGAGCGGACTCTGGTGGGAGGAATGAGAGCGATCCACAACCTGGAGTTCGCAAGCAAAGAGACAAGGGAGGATGCTGCCTCTAGAGCTGCCACGTGTCCGAGGAGCTCCTCTCGCAAAATTTGAGGCTGCCTCTAGGTATCAACGTTACATTTCGCGGGGTGCCGTCGCAGGGCTAGGGCATGTAGATAACGGATCTCCTCGACTCATTCAAATACGGGAGCGATGCTACAGCTTCGCGGCGGAGCACACGGCCGAGGAGCGAGAGAGATTGTCGTCTTGCCATGATCCGTAGATGAATTTAGGATTTCAAAGTTTGTGCATGCAGAAAAGGGAAAAAGATGATCAGGAGAAAAGAAGGCAATAAAGGTCAAAAGTAGAAATTCTATTCTGAACCTGTTATTTCTCTATGTGGCATTTTAATTGACCAAGGTGGGTCAAAAGTAAAAATCGTTAACAGTTAGAAAAGGGATAAATGAGATCGGAGACGTTTTGAGGGAAAGAAAGAAGGGAAGATATAATTAGAGTAGAACTAGGGTGAGCTGTGCTCACCAACGGTTTTGGTGAGCACACCTCCAAATAACGCATTTTCAAAGTTCAAATAGTCGATTCGAACCTTCCAACGTGTTCTTCATATTAAGATGTGCTTGGAGACCAAATTTTACATTTTTTGAAAATTTATTACTATTTTTTTAGAATTTTTAAAAATCATCAGCTTTTTATTAAATAAAAAAAAAATTCAAAAAACACTGATTTTCAAAAATTCTAAAAAAATAGTAATAAATTTCCAAAAAATGTAAAATTTGGTCTCCAAGCACATCTTAATATGAAGAACACGTTGGAAGGTTCGAATCGACTATTTGAACTTTGAAAATGCGTTATTTGAAGGTGTGCTCACCAAAACCGTTGGTGAGCACAGCTCACCATAGTCCTACTCATATAATTACTCTATAATATATTATCTTCGTCAATCGAGTATTGTAAGTTGCATATTTTTGTTGTTATAATCAATCAAATTTTATCATGAATCGTATGCAAAATAAATTTTGTTTTGAAGATATGCGAAATTTCTAGAAAACTTTATCTGTTTGTTGTTTTTAAAAATAATATTGACGTTGTCATTTAAAAACGACTAATTTGTTTGCTCGTTGAGTTTTCTTTTATGAAAAATATGTTTCTACGGCTTTTCGTAGAGAAGCTGTTGATTTGGTCGTTGGAAAAAAGGTAAATTTGTTCTTGTTGAAATGGAACCAAAATATATTATCCCTTTCTTATTTATTTTAATTTTACAAAAATACAAAGCATCGTACGTTTCAGTTATGGGATTGAATGTTTTTGCTGTTCTGTGTTTAAAAGACTTTATGAAATATAAAATTGTTGTTATTACTTTATCAACATGTGTGAAATATAATAATACATTGTCGCTCGTCCTGCATTGATCGGATGATTCGCCGTGGATATGATATTTATGTATTTTATTTGAGCAAAGATGTGCTCACCACATCTCCAAAAGACTATCGGATTGATTTCGAATTACGAATCTAAACTGTTGAAATTCATGTACTTCGTGAGTGATGCATGTACATGCAAAAATTTTAAAGTTTCGAATTTATTTAGTACATGGTCAAGCGGTCAAAATAATAAATTGTTTTTTAAATTGTTTTATGTATTCATTTTTCATCACTGTTTTGCCGCTTGACCATGTACTAAATGAATTCGAAACTTTAAAATTTTTGCATGTACATGCATCACTCACGAAGTATATGAATTTCAACGGTTTGGATTCGTAGTTCGAAGTCAATCCGATAGGCTTTTGGAGATGTGCTCACCAATTCTTCTTAACGAGCACATCACACTCTAGTTTTGCTCATTTAAAACGTCAGCCGGAAGAAATGAAACAATTTTTTTTTAAATATTCTTACATGTATTTAATCTCCAACTTTAAAGATGTGGTTATGTAACAAGTAAATATTCACTGTTTTATCATTTTTTTTTCTCTCCAGAGCTAAGTAATTAATCGTTCCCATCTCCGTCTAAACTTTTAAAATAGCCAATATATGCATTAAAAACGACTTTTTTTAAGAATTGTTTTAAAGAAACAGTAAAGTTTTAGATGCTATGGATAGCATAAGGCCTTTCGTGATATGACCTCACAAATCTATCGTATAAACTTTAAATTTCGATCTAAGTAGCTCAGTAAGTTAGTTATATAATGAACTTATAGAATACTAATTTTTATTATTTTTGAAATTTGTTTACTATTTTTTATGATTTATGAAATATGGAAAAATATGACTTAAAAATAAAATAAAATTGCTAGTATTTTAAGCTATTTTTTTTCTGTATTTCATAAATCATAAAAATAATAATAAAATTCAAAAAATAGTAAAAAAATGGTATTCTACAAGTTCATTATATAATTAATTTACTGAACTACTTAGATCGAAGTTTGAAGTTTATACGAACTACTAAGCCTTGTGCTATTCATAACACCTAAATTTTAGTCTTTTATATCTATATATGTACCCATTGATTATGACCAATAGCGTTCCTTGCATTCGTCAGTGCACTTATCTTTTGATGATGTTCTCTTGTTTCTCCAACACTACAAAGGTAATTTTCTTCCCTTTCAGTCATACAGAGATAAACTATTAGAAGACATACTGTACTTAATTTGATAAATTATGCATGTCATTTCTCAGTTTATATCCGAAAGTTAGAAATCCGTCGACATATGAATATCAGACATCAAGAGCTCTCTGTTACGGAGGGGGGGGGGTTGTATTGGTCTATTTTCTTTTTTATTACAGGTTCACAAGGTAAAATGAAAAAAAAAAGGTGAAAAAAGAATGTTTTTGTGAAGATAATTGACTATTTTAATAGTATTGAGAAATATATCAACAACGAACGCTACCAAATATATGTACGTGATTCAAATTTTATCACACACAAAATTTGCTTGTACTCTTGTAAAAGTGTTAACTTCTTATTTATAAAAATATAAAATTATTTTTATAAAACGATGGATGGAAATAATGTCAGACTTATTGAGAAAATGTTGTTTTTAAAATCTTTCATCAGGGGTGGTTAACGGGCGTATAAGTTGGGTTTGTTTCAAGCCCTAGACGGCTAGACCCGATCATTTAACTCAAATTTTAGGTCCGATCCATTCAATTTCTATCCGTCGGGTCTAAAATTTCGAGGACATGTTCGTATTGTTACATTCTCGATCAAGTTCGGACCTCTCCAATTCAGTCCCAAATCGTTCAATTTTTTTTAAACAAACAAACAAATTAACTCCGTAATATTAAGTTGTTAATTTCATATTTTTTTTCTGAAATTTTGTATATTTTTAATTTTATTTTTAAAATTTCCTTACTAATTATTATCGTCTATCCCAACTCGGACCGTTTTTTTTATTAATACCCAAAAAAAAAATCATATTAGCAAATTTACCCTCACCTCAAATTTTTTATTAAAACTATCCTAACCGCCCCACTATGGGGCGGTTTGCTAATTTTTTTTTACTGTTCATACCAAATCACCCCACTATGGGGCGGTTTGCTTTGAACAGTAAATTTTTTTTTTAGAGACAATATGAATATGAAGATGCTGAATTCTAAAGCTAAAAATTCGGATTTTTTAAAAATATTTGTTAGATTATTCTTTTGATGTATAATTAGCATATTTATACTAAAATACGCTAAATTACTTGAAATTATGTTAAATTACGTTGAATTACACTAAATTACGTTAAATTACGCTAAATTCTAAACCCTAAACTCTTATTTTGGACAATTTCTAAAACCCTAAACCCTAAAAATTACCGTACAAGTTAGGGTTTAGGACAATTTATAAATATGTTATGTGAAAATTGTAAATCATTTAATGTACGGTAATTTTTAGGGTTTAGGGTTTTAGAAATTGTTCAAAATAAGAGTTTAGGGTTTAGAGTTTAGTGTAATTTAACGTAATTTAGTGTAATTCAATGTAATTTAACATAATTTCAAGTAATTTAGCGTATTTTAGTATAAATATGCTCATTATACATCAAAAGAAGTAATCTAACAAAAAACCCAGCTAACGTGAGTATATTTATTAATAAAAATGTCAGAAACTAGGGTTTAAAAATTAGGGTTTAGGGTTTAGGTTTCTTTTAAATATCACTAATTTTTATAAATATGTTATGTGAAAATTGTAAATCATTTAATGTACGGTAATTTTTAGGGTTTAGGGTTTAGGATTTTAGAAATTGTCCAAAATAAGAGTTTAGGGTTTAGAGTTTAGCGTAATTTAACGTAATTTAGTGTAATTCAACGTAATTTAACATAATTTCAAGTAATTTAGCGTATTTTAGTATAAATATGCTAATTATACATAAAAAAAGTAATCTAACAAATATTTAAAAAAAATCCGAATTTTTAGCGTTTGAATTCAGCATCTTGATATTCATATTGTCTCTAAAAAAAATACTGTTCATAGCAAACCACTCCACAGTGGGGCAGTTTGGTAAGAACAGTAAAAAAAAAAAAAAATTAGCAAACCGTCCCACTGGGCAGTCTGCTATAAATAGTGGACCGTCCCACCGTGGGATAGTTAGAGTAGTTTTATTAAAAAAATTGAGGTGATACAGATTTGCTAATTTGTTTTTGGGTATTAATAAAAAAACGGCGACTCGGAGCTCGGAGCAGGAACCCAAAGCAGGAACCAGCCAATTATAGCGGCACAAGCATTCTACGTAAAAAGTTCGTCAATTTTGCACGTGAGAATAGAAGTTTCACAAAGGCCAGGGGTTTAAGCCCTCTATCCACTTCAAAACCTACCTCAGACCTCTAAACCCTCTCCATTCTTTAATGGCGGAGTTCCCAATGTCGACCACCACCTCCTTGCTCTCTGCCCCTCTATGGCATCTGCCCAAATCCTCCAGAGTCAAACTCAATCCTAAACGCAGGACCTCCGTAATCCTCCGGTCACCGCTTCAGTCGTCCCTCCTACTAGATCCGCCACCAACCCAGGAAGCTACTCAAAACCTAGATTTCTCAGCTGGTATAATGGATCTACCATGGATTCACTGGATATCGCCTAACTTTCAACCAGCCAAACCGAGCCTGAACTCCATTATAAAGGTTAAAGAGGACTACGAGAGCTTAATGAGAAGGCAGATACATGCCGAGACACAGGCGTATGAGGAGGCGCTGAGGGAGTACAAGGAACTGGAGAAGACTATGCTGGAGAAAAAAATGGCACCAAGTTTGCCATATGTCAAGTCTCTCTGTCTCAGCTGGTTTGAGCAATTGAGAGATGCTATTGAGAGAGACAAGCAGGAGCAAATGAATAAGAACAGGAAGAAAGCATATGGGCATTATATAGGTCAGAACTTCATTGAAATTCAATTTAATTTGACCCAGCAATTGTTATGTCATACCCATTTATATAAATTCCACACTTAGCTACAAAGCCCGAATCCAACCATTTATGCTTCCACCAAATCAGTCAAGCCACCGTTAATTTTATTTTGCTCCAATTAGACTTGCTTAGGCCTCAATTAAACACTATGGGTCCTAGGTTGTGCAATGCTATGGTAAATGAAACCCTTCTTTGCCTCAATTAAGCATAATTCAGTTTCAATAAAACCCGAGCAGGACCCTCTTAAACTCAACCAAGCTGCAGCCGACTAAGCTAAGCAGCAATGATGCATGACCCTCAATCTGACTGGCAATGCAATTGAATAAAACCAACACAAAAAAAACAAAAAAAAACAAAAGGTCAATTGATTGTAGACAAACCAGTAGTCAAAAGAGGTGTCCTGTTCAACCACTTCGTTCTTATTTCAATAATTTTACTTCTATCATGTATAGTTAAATCTCACCTTTATCCTTCCAAAACTTCAAAATGCCATCTATATCCTATGTATCGATAAGTACATGCTAGAAATCCCCTTTTTAAGCATGTGAAACTTCTCCCTGTAATTGTTCCTCTGAACTCTTGGGAAAAAAAAAGAAAAAGTGTAAAAAGGAAGCTCAGACAAACCTTCCTTTTTTGGCATATTTCCTGGCAACAAAAGAGCAATAGAGAGAGCTCTTTTAGCATGAAGAAACTATGTTCGAGGTGCATGGATGAATGTGGTTTTTCTGTGTCTTGTGGTAGTACAGACAAAAATGTCCCTTTATTTATACCTAGTATCTATTTTACAGATGTGTTGCCATCAGACAAAATGGCAGTGATAGTGATGAGTAAGGTAATGGAGTTATTACTGCCACACAATCTTGAAAGGTCGGTACCTTTGGTCCAGGCGGCGCTCAAAGTTGGTGCTGCCATTGAGCAAGAGGTAGTTATTATTTTAGCTTAGCATGATCTTTTCTAGCTTCCATCACTGCTAACACCTGGTATATTGTCGTAATATCGAATACCCCCAACAGAGTTTGAGATATCTGCAAATGTTGCCAGCATTTAAAATGGTGTGACTGAAAAAATATATCCAGAAATAACCTTACATTTCCGTCCTTCAGTCGCTGGATTGCAAGTTCATAAGATAAAATTTTATATATAATGGATATCTGACTAAGTTTATAGGAAGAAATTAGGCAATTTTGTAACTTTTTTGACTTGACCTTGCTGTCATTTGGATTTATCTAGCAAATTCCAAAATTGGGTCATGTTTGCTGCTTGCAAACATGAGAAATGCTGGGTATTATTATTGAATATGATAAAGTACCACGTGTTGTTTGCAGGAGAATCTCTTTCTCTTTCTGAAAAACTAAAAAATGCCTGGCATTATGCTTCAACCCCGTTTAATTTTATGATAAATGGACATAATAAGTGCAATAACAACAAACATATTGGTATGTAATAGATACTGGCATCATACTTATTTATCAGTGTGTGCAGCTTGATTGGTAAACACCAAGATTCAAGCAATTTTTGGTCTTACATTATCCTGCCTACAGGCTAAGGTCCAGGCATATCTGAAAAACATTAAAAATTCAGAAAGCCCAGCACATGAAGAAGAAAAGAAAGATAGCAAGATACGGAGGAAAGAATTCCTGACACGCAAGAAGAGGATTTCTGCCATGATCAAGGCGAGAAAAATTGGTGAGGTCCAAAAGCTAATTAGGGATGAGCTTGAGGTAAAGCCCTGGTCAAAGGAAGTCCAAGCACAGGTATACTACTATGCACCTTGTTTTTTATTTTTGTCTAGGTCAACAGCTCAAACCTTAGCATCAATTTTGCATATAGGTACTGCTCCCACCGAAGTGGTACTTTAGGGGTTGTTCGGCAAGGGAGGATTAAGCCTCCTTAAGCTTCCTTTTACCTCCTTTAGCTTCCTCAGTCGTTTAATCCTTCTGAACATCGATTCCTTAGTAAGGATTAAGAACCCCTACTTTAGCCTCCTTTGCCCGAAATCTTAATCCCTGCCTGGACCTTAAGGAACCTCTACCTCTGGATTAAGCTTCCTTAGTAAGTATCTACGAATTAAGGCAACCACACATGAGGTTCTTAGCACGGATTAAGATTTAATCTGACTTATGTTGCTGAACGGCCCCTATATGCTTAGGTGTTCTCTGCCCTGATTTAGCAAGATTCCCTAAACAGCTTGAAGTATACCTCAATTAAACCTTAGTCCTGCAGTTAAAGACCATAAGGTTAAGTTTCCAACAAAAAGAATCTAATCCAAATATAAAAAATAATACATGGAAGAGTGTTGGACAAAAGGGGCACCCAGAAATTACACTAGAATTATCAGTTTGATTCTTTTCTAATTTTTTTTTTCTGAACAACCTGACTTATTTGTTTCTGAAGTGATGTTTTGAAATAATGATGTGTATACTTTAAGCTAGAAATGTTACTAACCCCTTTCTCTTGTGCAGCTGGGGACCAGATTAATAGATTTGTTAATTGAATCCGCATATATACAATCACCAGTGAACCAAGATAGTGATGCTTCATTTGAAATTCGACCTGCATTTAGGCATTACCGCACAAAAGCTTCAAAGGAAAATGGGTATGGCTATCATGATTTTTTCTTTGTTGTATTGGATGAGAAGTTATATTCGTTTGAAATTATTTTTTATGCCTTGTTTTATTATCTCTGCACTAGTTACCTGGACAATTTCGAAGTAAAATTCTATATTGGACGATATAGAATTAATCGAGGCAAAATTGGCTTAAGTTGACGTTTAGTTATAGCATCTAGGGTTTAATTGGGCTGGACTTGGTCTCATTAGATCATCTGGTTGAACCAGTCCATGCCACCCTCATTAGGTGGCGCATTGCTGATCCACACTGATCAAAGCTGTGGTATGTGGCCAATGTGACCGCTCTTTTATGCCTTCCTACTCTGTGTGATTGCGTCTGCATCATAACTAAAATGGTGCAAAAACTAAAAGCTTATATCTGTGTTGCTCACCATTATCTATTTTAATTTTAGGAGGGTAAGATATAGTCAAGGCATGCTAGAGTGCGACTCGTTGGTATATGAGGGGCTTGACTGTACCGGTGTAAGCCTTTTGCTTTTCTGAACTGATTCTATGGTTCTTGGTTTTATTTGGGTATAGTTCCTGATTATGACTTTTTGTTATTTTGGGTGTTTTTGTTTGTTTAGCTGGTAATTTGGGTTAATTATGCAAATTTGATCAAAATATTATACCAGTATAATCAATATACGAGGGTGTGTTTGTTTGTGTAGATTTAGATATACTCAAATTTGGACCTAATATAGCAAGCGAGGCCACCATACTGTTATATTATGCCACGATACTGGTAAACAATTCAGTCTCCAGTACAATAATAATGGGAGTGATAATTGTTTCTTGTGCTAGAAGTTGGTGCTTATAGCTTGATGAAATTCTATTTTACCACCATGCTGAACTAAATTAGTGGAAGTTAATCAATTTGCATGGAAATTTCTTTTTCCTTAATTGAAATTTTATTACTGCAGGTTAGGCACACAGTGATTCCACATCTCCCGATGTTGATCCCACCAAAAACTTGGAAACGGTATGATCTATATATAAGTGACATACGCAATTTATTTCTCCTCTTGGTCATGTTTATCTATCTTGCTTGAAGCGGATGTACACAACAACGGAGTAATCCAATTTAGAAACAAAAAGTATGCCAAACATTTGAACCTAATCTATCTTTCTTGTTTATATAGTACATTTACGTGTTAGACTACTACAATGCAAATACTGCATTAAAATCAAGCAAATAGCAGATTAGGTTTCAAGTTCTGACGAAGCAAGTTTTGGAGTGGCTTTCATCCTTTTAGGAAAAATTGATAATTGTTTTTGACTTAAATTTTGTTTATCAACTGGGTATGAGCAGCAAGTAATGCTTGACTTGAACTTTTACGTAATCCATTTGGCTTAAGCCAAATAATAGTTGTACAAATGGTTATTTTGGTACATATTGCGGAACAAATGGTTATTTTGTTCTTGATTTTTTATATATCAATTCTCTTTTTTATCATATCCAGGTACAATGTGGGCGCTTACATCTCCTTACCATCTTGTGCCATGCGAACACGAGGCTCGAAGGATCAGCTAATTGCACTAAAAGTTGCTCCAAAAAAGCAGCTTGATAAAGTTTTCAAGGTTATTTCTGACACAGTTTTGCACAATTCAAAATTTTTGATAAATTTTTGCATTGTATGTGGGGTGGACTGCATAATAGGCACTTCTAATCTTAGCAGTCCAAATTAATTTCTGTCAATTTGTGGACTATCTATACTTCAAACATGAAAATTCATACTTCTGTCCAAATTAATTTCTGTTGGTTTGCTGTCGGTTTGTGGGCTATCTATACTTTATACATGAAAATTCATACTTCTATGCTGCACTGAATTATTTTGAAAGAATTACACATCAGAGTCTTAGGCTGTGCTCCAGAGAGGGGGAGAACCCCCTTCATTAAAGGAAAGGAACAGGAACGAAGGGGAACTCCGCACGTGCCCGGGCTGCCCACGCCGTTCACCCGCTCCAGAAGAAGGTAATCGGAGAGGGAAAGGAAGGAACACGCTACTGTAGCGAGGGTAACGCGCTATACAAACTTCTCAAATTTGTACCTCCCAAATCGGGGTGTAGGTTTCACTGTAGCGAGCGGAACCGCGCCCTGCCTCCTTCCTTTCTCTTCCTCCCCGTTCCTCTCCGTGTGGGTGTTGTGGAGCACAGCCTTAGGATAGAGCAGCGAGTTTAAATGGTAGATATGGGGAAACCAAAGTGTTACTTGGGGCAGTGCAAATTCTGCTGACATAATTAATGTCAGTAGTTGGGAAAGACATTGTAGAGAGCTATAGTGTGCTTCATATTTTTCTTTAATGAAATTGGTCTCGCAAACTTTTAACAAAAAGAGGAGGCCACATCTCTACCGTTGTATTTTCTTGTGCTTTCCTATAAACACATATTTCGTTCATCTGTACTTTTTTTTATTTGTCTTGCTGTCATCTTTTGTAGGCATTGGATGTGCTAGGGAGCACAAAATGGAGAATAAACAGAAGGATACTAGATATTGTAGAGAGCCTTTGGAGTAGTGGTGGAAACATTGCCGGTTTGGTAAATAAGCAAGATGTATGTAGTTCTTGCATAAAAAATCTTGTGTATATCAATTATGTTTGGTAATATCATTTATACTGCTTTAAGAATTAAAAGAATATCATATTATATTCTGCCGTCAAGAGCAAATTTTGCTGGTAACAGCATTTCAAAAGCTAATGAGATTATGCTATTTGCTTGTAAACTTTGAAATAAGAAGTGGCAGAGTGGTAATTTGGAAATACATTGAAGTAAATTTGGAGGAAGTGCAGACAATATGTTTGTTGTTTTGAGTCACATGTAGATCTCCTATGTTTCTGGGTTTGCATGACATTCTTCTTTATTTATTTGCATGACATTCATTACTCATGTCCCTGCCCCCTCCTCTCTCTCGTAGATTCCATTACCAGAAAAGCCTCTGACAAACAATCTAGAAGAAATCAAGATATGGAAATGGGCCAACAGAAAAGCAAAAAAGGCCAACAGCGAGATGCACGCTTTACGATGTGATACTGAGCTTATACTTACTGTAACTTCCCTTCTCTCTTGGTTTTTTAGCGATGTTTCCATCTATTCAGTTGTTTTACACATTTTTGCAGCTTGACCAGACTTCACTGAATTACATGACACTTAGCCTGCAAGGGTACCAAGGGTGTTCCCCGATTCACCATGCCTAAATATGGCTTTCTTTTTTGGTCAAACATGAAGACTTAGAATTCAAGATTCTTCCAGCTTAAAGAAGAATCTTAATCCCTACTGTTCATCTTTATTATTGTTAATAAAATCTCTGTTTGCCTTCTTTAAAAAAAATAGAAAGAAATTCAAGGTCCAACTAAGCCTTAGTATGCAGCTGAATATTCGAACAGTATGATTTTTTCTGCATAGGTCTAACTACATTTTTTGGAGTAAATTCAAAGATGCCCTGTGCTATTGCAATGCATCAAGATTTAAACCAATACAAATACTATAAACATCTTATATTTCTCCCTAAGACCCGGAAGATGTTATGTGTATCTCTCTCCTTCTGCTAAGTTCTCTAGACAGACCCAAAATAATCCTCTTTTCTTACTCATATTTGTGGAGCTAATGAGCAGGTAAGAGGGTAGTTTTGGGTAATCTTTAAGAGTAATAGGGAAGGAACACACATGTCTTTAATTTTATCTTGGAACATTTAAAAAGCTGACATTTTCCGATGTTTTCAAGATAATAATACATTTGGCCAACATTCATCAGATAACCCAAATTTTTCCTCCAAATAGTTGATTCCTTTCATCATACATGAAATATAAACTTTGGTGCAAAACAGGTTGCACGTAAGATGTGCTGTGAGGAGGCGTTCTATTATCCACACAATCTCGACTTCAGAGGCCGTGCCTACCCCATGCACTCTCACCTGACGCATCTTGGATCTGACCTCTGCCGCGGCCTTCTAGAATTCTCCGAGGGAAAACCCCTGGGTACATGTTACAACTTAAAACTATAGGATTGTATAATTTAGGATTTATTTGGTACACGACCTCTTACTGAAGTAGTACTTGACACAATTTTTGGGTTATATCACATTAGGATTGAAATTTCTTAATTTTTACTGCTATTTTTGTGATTTTATTCAAAGTTGTGTAATACTTGTAAGTTAAATTTTTAAAATTCCAAAAGTCGTTCATTTTGAAAATATTTACAAAATTTCATGGTCTATATCTTTGGTTCTGACAGTTGTCTAGTTTGCTGACTAATAGTTTTGCATTTTGCCCTTTGGATTGATCTTCATTATTTTTATCCTCTATGTTGGGCCTAACATTGTGTAATCCACCTGCAACTGTGCGGCTTTACCAGAATTGTCCTGCTTGGCACTGATGCAAGGCGGCTAATACAACACTCTTCCATTATGATATCACTGCAAACTTATATTATGCCTTTTGCGTCTTCTGATTTTGTTGATTTTTTTGAATTTTGATTAGTACTTGCTCGTGTAAGAATTTGTCATTGTTGAACATTTTATGAGATTTTAACAACTTCATGGCATGCTCAATTATCTCTTAACCTAGCTATGTTGGGTTGACAACTTGTTCAAGTTTTTGAAGTTTGCCTATATTATCTACAACTTGTATTTTTGTATTTAGGTAAATCCGGCTTGAAATGGCTTAAAATACACCTTGCAAACCTGTTTGGAGGTGGAGTAGAGAAATTATCGTATGACATGCGACTAGACTTTGTTGAGGTGCACTTACGGGAAGTGTTCGACTCGGCTGCAAATCCGATACACGGTGAGAGGTGGTGGATGAAAGCCGAGGATCCATTTCAATGCCTGGCTGCTTGCATTGAGCTTGCTGGTGCTTTGAGAAGTGATTCACCTCATACTTTTGTTTCACACCTCCCTGTTCATCAGGTAATATTGTAGATCTTTGACAAATTATACCCCATCAACTTAATGTACATGTGCACAGTAACTAAATGTCTTATATTTGAAAGTAGTACCCTGATATTTTGGGTTATATGCCGATAATCGCCAACCAACAAGAGTTCAGACTTTAGGCTACCGTAAACTGTTTGTACAATATATTCAATTTTACCCCACTTAACAATGAGCCTCTTTCTTATTAAAAATCTATCAAGGGATTTTGACACTGGAAATAAAGAAAGAATGAAAATTGTAACAAACTGACAATATAAATGAACGGAGGAATTGATCTCCAAGAAAAAAAAATACTCTTAACATATTCAAGATAAAATATACATGGTTGTAAACACTTGCATTTTTTTAGTATAGAGAGAATTCAAGATGTATAGAGCAGAAACAAAAGCAACCTGCATGTATTCACACTAGTCTAACCTAACTAGCAGCTAACAGGACTCATGCTTTTACATATAGATACCCATGCATGCTGCATTGAACCTATGCTGCATCTGTCTTTGTCTGGAATCTCTTTTTTCTAACCATTTTTTAGTGCAATCTTTCATTTATTTAACCCTCTCCCCACTGTTCAGTTGGTTTGTGATAACCCTACAAGTGTGGGCCATGAGGTGTGTGATAAAGACAAATGGTGAGGTTAATTTGCAAACAAAGTAAAACAGAATGCCTTATTAAATATTTGTGGTTTCTTATTAGGATGGTTCATGTAATGGCCTCCAGCATTATGCTGCTTTAGGAAGATATGCTGTAAGCTGCTTCTCTCTTCACTGAATATATTCTTTGGTTGATTTAATCTGGTTTTGTTTACATTTCCTTAACAGTTTATCTTTTGGCATGTGTTGATAAACATACTGCTAATTGCAGCCAGAAGCAGCGACAGTTAACTTAGTTACTGGAGAGAAACCAACGGATGTTTACTCAGGAGTAGCCGCCAGGTAAGGCCCCCTCTTCCCTCCAAAAAGAAAAAAAGATTAGTAAAAACTACAGTTAATGAATGGAGCAAATGAAAAATAAAAAAGGAAGTTATAGTGCAGATGACTGGAACTTATGGTATCAATTGCAATTCAGTAATGAATTTTCGTAATCATATTGTACCTGTTGTTCAGTTTGATCCATTTATGTAGATAATTTTGTGAAGCTTTGTTGTTTAACAAAAGGAATTTAAACTATAATGATAGCTTCTAGTTTTGAGATGTTATTGTTGGAATTTAAACTATAATCATAGAGGTCTCACTGACTTGCATTTGTTAATTTTTGACAATAACTGGAAGGGTGTTGGATGCAATAAAAAAAGACTCCATGAAGGATCCTGCCACATGGCCATCGGCTTCTCTGGCCAAGATCTTAGTTGATCAGGTTTTTGTTATTTTATTTTACTTGAATGTATCTTTTTAGGATTCAAGATTACCACTACTCTCTATCTTATACACAATATAATGTAGGCCTGCTTGAACATTAGACTGGCCCATCTTTGGCATGTGGGTGTTATCTATAATTCTAATTATGTATCGGCCTTTTCTAGGTGGATAGAAAGCTAGTCAAACAGACAGTCATGACTTCAGTTTATGGAGTCACATATATTGGTGCAAGAGAACAGATACAAAGGAGGTTACGGGAGAGAGGTTTGATTGATGACGACACAGTACTTTATAAGGCATCCTGTTATGCCACCAAGGTACTATTACGTGAGATGCTTCAGAAATTAAAAACATATCTTCTAAAACTTCATTGTTGATCTTTTTTAATACTATTGACTACTCCTATGCAACTATAGCAGCGTGCTTTAGCAGTGTGTTTTCACTGAATTAGGGAGAGAGGTGGCTTATGGATGTCTCATTTTTGTTGTTTGTTAAGCTGTCATCTTTACATGGTTGACTCCTATTTGTTTCCTGAAAGCAATCCTGAGTGGATCTTCCTCATGTCCAACAGTTGCCTTATAATAGCTGCCGTATTTATTAGTGATGGATTTTGAGGGGATGTTGTTATCTGATGAAAAGTTTAAAAGCATTCCAGATATATATATATATATATTTTTTTTTTTGAAAAGATTTAATAAAGGTTTACTGATTTTTTGGATGAAGTTAACAATGAAGGCTCTGGGTGAGATGTTTCAAGCAGCACGTGAAATCAAGAGTTGGCTCGCAGAATGTGCTAAGGTGCCCTGTGTTTATCTGTAACATTTTCACAAATTTACACTGTTAGATATTAATATAGTGTTTTGCCTGACACTTGAGTTTTTTTTTTAACAATAGGTAATAACTTTAGAGAATAAACCAGTGAGATGGACAACACCACTTGGTTTACCAGTTGTGCAGCCATATCGAACCATCAAGCAAATTCGTGTAAGTTTCTTCTCCTCTAATTCTCTCTTGAGTTCTTTTGAGAGTTTCGTGTAGTACTTCAATTGTTTTCTGCAAATGGAACCAATATTTCACTTTATTTACTCAAAATTCAATATCATTGTTTGATGACATGACCAACAGTGTATGCTATTACTAATGGTTGACTCTATTGAGTTGAAAATGTTTTGGTCATTGTTCATTTTATCTACCCTCTATTTATTGTTGGTACCCTATATTAGTTGTTAGAGATTAGTTTTTTTTTGCAATCCATTAAATATGTTTGCCAGCATTTAAAGCAAATGCAAACCAACTAATTTTTATTCTATTATAGTTCTATACGTCACTCCAGAGAATGGCAATCAGGGGTGAAGGCGACAAGGTAACAATGATAAAATTTGAGCTCCTGCATCTCTAGTACCAAAATTTTTCCTCTCTTAATTTTCTATTAAGGTCCATAATACCAAACTGTACAGCACTTACCTACTGTTTTACTTGACAGGAATAATACCTAGTCCATCCATGAATATACAGTCATGCCCCCCACTAAGCTAAACTAAAATCTTAGCCAAACAAGAGTTGAACAATTAAGTATTTAACCCTCATCTTTCAAAAAAAGTATTTAACCCTCGCATCATGCATGTAAATAAACATGAGTTGAACAATTTGTGATATAGGCAGGAAGACCTGTACGATTAATAATTCTCCCTGACTAAAGTCCTGAATACTACAATTGTATTGTGTACATGCTATTAGAAGTTCCTAATGTCATAATCTTTGGATATATTGTATTTCTTTCCAGTAATTTGCGCAAGATCATTTTACAGGTTTCTAAACAAAAGCAAAGGACAGCGTTCCCACCGAATTTTGTACACTCACTGGACAGCTCACACATGATGATGACTGCCACGGCGTGCCGAAGTGCCGGCTTGACTTTTGCTGGGGTCCACGATTCCTTCTGGACGCATGCATGTGATGTCGACACCATGAACAGAATCTTACGCGAGAAGTTTGTCGATCTCTACGAAATTCCCATTCTAGAAAATGTATGCTTCTTTCTTATACAACTCTCTTTGTAATGTATGGTAATATCACTGCACTTAGTTTATTGAAGATATACTAAAGTGTCCCTCCTTTTTCTTTCTCATTCTCTTATCCAATTAGCGATAGACCTAGGAGTAATTTTGTAACTGTTGGGACGAACTAGGAAGAAAAGGGGGTAGACAATATTTCTCATATTGTCGTATTGTATTTCTATTATCCGAGTTGTATCTTATTTGTTTCTTTTCTTTCTTCTTTTCACTCTTACAGTTGTTGAAGGAATTTGAGGAATCCTATCCTACATTAGAATTCCCTCCTCTACCAGAAAGAGGTGATTTTGACTTGCGACATGTGCTCAGCTCTCCTTACTTTTTCAACTAAGTAACACACACATGGTAAATCACTTTCTTGATCTGCCACAACTTGCAAGCAAATCCACTTTCCGAAATCTGGAAATTGCATGAAACAGCCAGAACATGAAGAAATAGACCATGTGTAACCAAGCACTTTCCGCTGACATGATATGGCTATTGACCAATTGGCGAGATACAGTTCTACTTGAGACATGATTCATATTTTTGGTTAATGCATGAGGTGCATTTGAATCTCAGCTGTGCACATATATAGAAATAAAGAAGTGCACAATTGCTGGACTCAGAATATATCAGAATTGTACAAATTAGTTCAGAGATACGAGTGTCAATCTAAGATGATATTCTTTCCTCTTTTCTTCTTTTGTATCTTTGTACTGTTTAAGTTAGATTCATTTTTTATACTAGGGACTTCTGTACTGTACAAATATAATGTGTAGGAATATTAGTCATTGCTTTTGTTTATTACAAAATATATTGTAATCTTTGTAAAGTTGGGAAAGGGACATGGGCCACAAATAAGCCCATAACAACACGGAAGCCCTCCGTAGAATTTTTTTTGTTTTGTTTGAAGAGCAAGCCCGTAATCAAATTCATTTAGAACAGCATGATACTAGTACATAAGAGACAATCAAGCATGTCATAAGTGTAATCTAATCTTTGTCAAGCATATACAAGTTACACTAAAAAATGTAAAAAGACCCAACGCAACCAGGAAACGAAGCACACAGGCAGAGCACAAATGTTGAACCCTCAATCCAACGATTCAGAGCATTAAATAAGAAATAAAACAAAATCAAAGGGTATCGATTTGTTTGCTGTTTCAGGACACTATAGATATACAGTAATGCCCAAGGATTAAGGTTTATTTGGATTTCATTTAGATCAATTTAGATCAAATGTGAAATTCCATCTCGGCACAAATATGGGTCCCCTAAAGTAGGGAATAAATGTGCTGTTATTTCAAAGGAATAACAGCCTGTTATTCCGATCCCAACAATTGATTAGATTCATGCATGAACAAATTTCTTTGTTGAGGTTCGTGCATGGAAAAACTTAAACGGTTGGGATTGGAATAACAGATTCATGTTATTCCTTTGGAATAATAGCAGATTTATTTCTCCTAAAGTAACACAAAATTTGAGTTTAGATTTGGATCGTCCGATCATAATCTAGATCAATCAGGTTCGAGGTAGAATTCACTTTAGCCCCTTTAATATTCGTACATATTCTAATTGAATATACATGATCCAAACTCAAATTTAGCAGATCCATATTTCACAAATATAGCGGAAACTGTCCTCCATTTTCTTTGAAAGATGGGAACAAATAAACAAACAATTTAACAATATTAAGTATATAGATCATTGATGGCTTATCAGTTCAAAGTATAAAGGAAGCTGATATGAGTACCCGCAGTTGAGTACCCGTATTGTACCCGCACATAAACTATCATAACTGTTTTGGGGGACCGCACCTAAACTGTCATAACTGTTTTTGGGGACCTAAACTGTCAAAACTGTAATTTTATTTTACAAGTATTAATAGTAACATTGTGAAGTATTTATACCTATACAAGACAAGTATTTATATCTATACAATGAACTACATATATGATATATGAATTGGGGACCATTACTTTTCCAAAACTAGAGACCATTACTTTTCGGGGGCAGTAAATGTCAGACTGCATTGGGGACCACAACCAAAAAGTCACGTGGATCACACCACCAGTGCTACATTCATGGTTTAAATTAATTCACATACAAAATGGAAAGTATTTATACCTAAATTATCAAGTATTCATATATAATTCATCAAGTATTCATACCTAAGATATCAAGTATTTAAAAAAAAAACTGGACACAATACCTACTCATCTTTTACACGTTTTTCAAGGTGGTTTTTTTTTTCTCCGTTCAATCTAACCAATTTTTGGGACGATCTATGAGGAATTTTACAAATTTAAAACCACGAACGTGTTCTACACAATTTTCTCTTTCAAATGAGATCCATGATGACATACTTTTACACGTTTTTCAAAGTATCAAATATTCAAATATGAAAAGTATTCATACAAAATAGAAAGTATTCATACCTAAGATATCAAATATTCATATATAATTCATCAAGTATTTATACTTAAGATATCAAGTATTTAAAGAAAAAAACTGGACTCATCTTTTACACGTTTTTCAAGGTAGTTTAATGATTGACAAAGTTAGTTATACCGTTATGGAAGTTAATTGGGAAATGAATCAACTGCGGGTACAATGCGGGTACTCAACTGCGGGTACCAAAATAATTATTCAAGTATAAATATATAAGTGACTAAATAATCATTACTAGTTCAAAGTATCTCCTCTTTTAATGGTGTTAAGTCATTCAGACGGACTATAATTTAAGTTTCAACATGGATCTTATTGTAAGCACTATCTAAGTATTTGTAGTTTTGTTGTTTGAAGCATCGATCTCCATATCGAAAATTGTGAACTTGTCAGCTTGATAATGTCCAAGTGCAAACTGATGTCATTCGATGCCGATTTATAAAGAAATTTGCAAAAATTGTGAACGTGTTTGGAAAGATGATATGCCATGTGCTAATTGGTTTGCAAGTTCTGAACGAACCACTTTTGGGCGACAACAACATTTTAGAATAAAGAAAGAGCGAATAAAATGAGTTGTAAGATAATGACTAATCATAAGGTTCATTTATCACAACACGAACCTTGTGTAATGTTACGAACTCTGTACGAAACATTTTCTTGAATTAAATTAGAAATTTGTGTGCTTACTATAAAAAAAAAATATAACATGGCATTCTTCAAATATCTACTGATTGTTTTGATGGCCGGGCCTTCAATCTTTAAAGAAAATTAATATATCTGTATATTGTTAATGATTATTGAAGCACTGGTTTTATTCCTCTTTTGTTTTACTTCACTCATGTTAGCACTTTCAATCGACCACCTCCAGAGAATTAAAAGCCAAGACAAACTTAACTATGCATAATTTTAAAATCTACACGATGAAGGCATCCAATCATTCCTAATGTTAGTAATTTGTCAGAAATTTTTCAAAACTGCAATAGAGGTTGCTGATTGTGCAAAATTCAGATTAGGTGAGGTATCAGGTTAGATTCGGATCTTTTAATTTAAGTTTGCACAAATTTTAAAGCAAACCTCTTATATTTTAAACAGGCTCTGAAAAAAATTGGTCAAATTCTATCTACCACAATATCGATTGTGCATGCATGGATGAGATGACCCGAAATTTTTATTAATATCTTCCCAAAAAAAAAAAAAAAAAAACTACAAATTCGTGAGAATTCGATATTTATCCATGTCGCAATGACAAATGGCGGCTCTATTCTTGAGGGCCGCCATTTGTCGTGGCAGACCCCAGAATGGGGCTGCCATTTGTCATTGTGACTCCCAAAATGAAGCTGCCATTTATCATTGTGGCCTTATTATTTTTTTTTAAGAAAACAAAATAGATATAATTTTGTTTTAGTTTATGTGTTTATTTTGTTGTAGTATATATTAAAAAATAATATATGTGAGTTTATTTATTTGTTTTATTTTCATAAAAATATAGACAAGCAATGTGTATTTTTGTTTCATTAAACAATAATAACAATAAATCTAAAATAAGCCATCAATAGAAAAATAGAAACTGCATATGTTCTCACGAATACAATAAAAACACAACTAATAAATCTAAAATAAATATTGTATCAACCTCGAGTATCTTGATTAGCTCTGTTGCGTCTTTCCTGTGTATCTCGGTTGACTTGGTGTCCTCTTCTCCTCCTATTTAGTAAGTCCAACCACATTGGAATCCTGTTGTGTCGTCTTCTACCCAAAGTAACTAGCCTATGTTCTGGAACAAGGATAGGGCCCTCGTGTTCAGGCCATTCTGACTGATTTCATACACATGCCATTCACCTCTTCATGTGTTGATCAGTATCTGGATGTGGTAGTAATGACTTACAAAACTGCCAGGGTTGATGCCTCGGAGATGGCACACGGTCAGAACATGAGAACACAATATTCTATCTAATTGAGGCTTCTGGCATGTGCATTCCAATGTGTTATCCTCCTTGATGACGACATTATATTTGAAATTGGCCTTGGTAAACCGGCAAGAATCGTTAGGCATGTAAGCGAGAACTTTCTCTTATGTCGCGATTCCCTCGAACTCGTTTAAGTTGCCAAACCCCCCAAGCATCTTCAAAGTATTTGACCTCTCGAATCGTTTGTTAATAATCTACTAACAAGCAAAAATAAATGAAGAAATGAATTTATTTAAATGAAGTTATTAAAAATAAATGAAGAAAAACTAAAACTAAAAATACCTTATGAACACGACACAAAAATAGTTGACCTTGCAATGCTTCATGTTCCGCTTTGGCCCTCCTTTGTGCAAATCATGAGACATATTTGTAAAATATGTCCTCAATTATTGCTGCCATCGGTAACTTACGAGATGACCCGAACACATTATTTAACGACTCGAAACTGTTTGTAGTCATAATCCCCCAACGGTAACCCCTATCAAGCGCTTGGAATATCTTCCATGGCTTTGGACACTCGCTCTCATCTTAATCCAAATACTTACCCACACCATCCAGCTAATTGAGAGCATGGTCACATGACCTCCCTATTGTTTCCATTCATTCCTCGTATCTCCTCATCTTCCTCTTAGCCACACATATCCTGAAAAACTTAATGGTCTCATCATTGCAATGGTTCTTCTTATTCATGTTCTCAACTATGTGAGTAGCACAAAGATGATGAACGCATTCATCCTCATCATCCTCGTTCCAACCTATATCATCTTGTCTGAACACCTTATTGATACCCTTTCCCCTATCAGAGATGACACACACGAATCTGGAGTGAATTACATTGCACCGCAACCATTGTATGAACCACCCACAATCTTTGAAGTTCTCTATCTCAACTAGTGCAAAAACCAATGAGAGAAGCTGGTTTTCCGCATCACCCGGTTGCAATCAACAACTTACCTATATTAAACAATCACTCAATCAAATAAATTAAACAAATTAAATTAACTAAAATAAATAAATCAAATAAATCAAATAAATTAAATTAATTACCTTTGTATCGGCCTGACAAGAAACAAGCATCAACAGTGATGACCGGCCTAAGGTGTGACATGACAGCTATGCACGGTCCAAATACCCAAGCCGTCCTATGAAAATACTTGTATGGTCCGCCCTTACCAGTGAAAAATGAGGTCACATCAAACAATGTACATGTGATTAATTAAAAACAAATAAGTGAAATTGTTTATTTTTTTTACAATGCCGTAAAAATAGAAGTAACAATATAGTACCTGGATTTTTTCTCTGGATTGCTTGCAACAACGGAGTTATAGTGTGTATGACCCCTTCCAACTACGAAATTAGCGGGCAATTGCCAACTCCCGTCCACGCCACAGTTTGTTGTACGTCGGTATCTGACCGTTGTATCTTTAAGTAATATCGATCTTGACGACTTGGATACTCAAATCAACATCATTCCTCATGTGAGCCGAATATGCAATCGATGACCATAACAACTGGCAAATGTGCATGACCTATTCTTGTCGCATCGGCGTGACATGAATGTTTTGTTGGGCATCTAAAGACACGCCATTGTTCAATGTAATCAGTGGCAACATCATATATGTACCAGCCACATCTATTGTCCTTGCACTTGAACCTTATTATGGTATTGTCACTGTATGTATTCTTAATCTCTTTGTTGCACTGAATGTGAAACATAGCAATTGCACTCTTCATTTGCTTTTTTTGAGTCATAACACTATCCCTTCGATAATTCATTCTCAAACTCTGCTGCTCTTCCAAAAAAACTTACATTAGCTTTCTGAAATCCTGATGTGTCATTGAAAGCTCTAACCGGGTGCTCTAACCCGAGATCCATTATTCCAAACCTCTGTCCAAGCACAGGCCGGGTATCTTCCTGGTCACTTTGATCGCTCATATCCTCAGGGTCGACATCACCCCAATTTTCCTCTGTCTCACGTAATTCCGGACCTATTGTATCATCGGTAGCATCCAGATTACAAGATTGAGCCTGAATTGGGGCCTGACCACTAGACGGCTGGTCAATCTGGAGTGGGGCCCGACTACTAGATGATCGGTCCCTCTAAACTGGGGCTTGGCTACTAGACGGTTGGTCAATTTGGAGAGAAGCCCGACTTGAGACAGATGAGTTAACCCGATTACGACCTTGGATTAACCTCATAGCCGGGTTGGTACGTTGGACTGGGATAATTTCCACATATAGGTGAATTACCTTGTACCCACCCCCAGGAAAACTCATTGTTTGGTTGTACAATACCTGCCAGACTCCATCATTCTGAATTGAAAATAGTTGGAATGAGGTTTGTGCTGAACCATTGGGCATGCTAATTTTGGCTTGAATATTAAGGTCATACTGACCCTGATCCAATCCAAAATTTTGACAAATAACAGTCTTAATTCCCAAATAATTAGTACTAGGCATTACTGGGATCACAATAACAGGCCCGAGACTATAATAAAACCCATTAGGACCTTATAAAACCTTACCACCAGTGTAATGGATACCATAAGACTCATTTTGAACCAATTACAGGCCCGAGACTATAATAGAACCCATTAGGACCTTATAAAACCTCACCACCAGTGTAAATGGATACCATAAGACTCATTTTGAACCAATTACACACAAACCTAAAATTAAAAATTAACTAAATTAATTATTAATTTACTGAAAATATAAATAAAATTGAAAAGAAAAAAAGAAAAAACTTACAAATCAGAAGATAAGAGAGAGCTGCCTGAGGAGAGAGAATGGGTGAAGATGAGAAATAAAATTCTGTCTTTGGAAATAAATATATAGTAAAATAGGGGCCGCAACAACAGATGGCGGCCCTATTATGAAAGTCGCAACCAAGGACGGATCCAGGATTTCTATCAGGGTAGGGCACTAATCGGGTTCAAATAGCTAATCGGATTCAAACCCATTAACTAATCGGATACTAAATAAAAAAACAATGTTTAGAGGAAGAGTTGATGACCTCCCTTTGAAAGTTGTACTTGAATTATCTGTATTATAACAAATACCAATAAGCTTATATAAAAAAAATCAGTTCAATACTAGTAAAATGGAACCCCAGTTAATAACTCCTTCAAGTTATTCTTAGATTTTTTAATGAGTAGCATATATTAAATAACAAAATCATTCTTTCTATAAATTTTATATCTAACTTCGTATGGTATAATAGCCATAGAACTGGCACACTTCAGTATCAGTTTTTTACCAGCAAACTAGTATCAAAAATAAAACTCAAAACCTCCAGTTGTAGGCAAAACAATATCAGTTTCTTTACCAACAGGTGGATTGTAATCTAATTTGTAAAGCTAAATTCATAAATATGAGGCAAAAATATTAAGGTACAAGGAGAAAATTCTCCAATTCATGACTCATCAGTAGCTTTTGTTTTTGCATGAAGGTGGAGAGAATGTTCAAATTCCAAGCGTGAGTGGTCGTCAACTACGTTTTTTCTTTTGTTTTTGCTCTCTGAACTCAAGCGAAGAGCAAAATGAAGGGACAAAGGGTTATGTTTTTGGCTCTCTGATTTTTTTTTCACTCCAGGAGTTACAAAGTCATTTTTTTTCTTTCGAATCGAGCCAATTGCTCTCTGACTCTAGGGCTTAATTCTAAACTTGTAAGTCTTTTTTTTCCTCACGCGAGCCAACCGCACCGCACGGAGTCTTTTTTTTTATTTCCTGCTGACTCCGCATAGCGAACTAGGGATCAACTATTTTTTGTATTTTGTCGAAGCGAAGGAGAGGACGGGCACAAGCTACTATTTGCACTGAGCCAATTACTTTTTAATGGGAGGACGGGCTTTAATTTTATTATTTTCTGAGTCAGGATTGGACACAGTTTCGGATCAAAGGTAGGCACACTTGAAAATTTACACTAGGTCAAATTATTTTTTTCAATTCAGAAGTAGGTAAGTGCCTACTCCTGTGCCTTGGTGGATTCGCTAATAGCCGCAACAACAAATTGCGGCTCGAGTAGATATAGAATTCCCAAGAATTTGTGGTTATTTATTTATTTTTTGTTTGAGGAGGGTATTAATAAAAATTTCGGTGAGATGACAAAGGAGCACAGTCCATGTTGGAAGCTTCTGGGTTGCTTTTATGGAGAGATTATTCAGCTCCCCGAGAATATTTCTTTCACTGTAGATGACTTCTCTCTTGTTGCCAAAGTCAAAAAAATCGGCTGACAGTCTTGTACTTGGAGACCGACACTAAAAGGTGCCGAAATTTTTATTAATAGAAAAATAAATAAAAAATTATGGACAATTGAGAAGGGATTCGAATAAATTTGACATATAAAAAAGATGTAATCGTCTGTAATGTTCAGAGGGTGTTATAGATCAAAACGTTTAAATTAGCAAAATTATATTAACTACTAATTAAATACTGGTCATTTTAGACTAGTTCAGACATTGTGAAAAAAAAAAAATTTGACGTTGGTTTTTACAAGGTCCTTTACTTGTGAAATTGGAGCTATGTGGGGTTATTGATCAGTCTGATTGTCTCGTCAAATACAAGTTGGGTAAAAAAAATAGATTATCTCGTCAATTCACAAGTAAAGCTGATTAATTCCCTTAAAGTTAATTAATTCACAACGTCCAGACATTGATTGTCTCGTCAATTCCCTTAAAGCTGATTAATTCACGTCTTTTAAGTTCTCTGTAGCTTGTATTTGGCATGTTAATGATAATCTATTCTTTGACTTATTAGGAGTGCAAGAATAACAACACATAGCTCCAATTTCAGAAGTAAAGGACGTACAAACCAACGTCCAGAATTTTTTTTTTTCAAAATGTCTGAACGTGGTAGACCAAAACGGCCAGCATAAACCGCTAATTAGTGGTTAATGTGATTTCACTAATCTGAACGTTTTGATCTCTAACATCCTCTGGAAGTTACAAACAATCACGTTTTTCTTATATGTCGAATTTCTCCGAATTCCTTTCCTATTGTCGATATTGTTTTATTTATTTTCCTATTAATAAAATTTTCGGCTAAAAGGTGGGCACATATTTTTTGAATTTCAGATCACCCCGTACTGTTCGCTCGTTCTTTTAATCTGATTACTAAATAAGCACCCCTAAATTCGGGCCTTGGATGAACAACCCCACCCTAATTCCACGGCCCAACCCAGACTCGTTCAATCATGGCCTCAAAAGAAACCACACTCACATCCAGGTCTCGGATCCAGAGATCCACTCTCATGTTCACTCATCCCTTTCTTCTCCTCAGATGAACCTGGACTCTCAAGTGGCTGTGCTCCCAAACAATCTTCTTCTCCACAGGCATCTCCTTCTCTTATTAAAGCAAAACGGCCGAGGCCGACGGGGCCCAAACCGCTGGCCGATCTCTCATGAGTATTCTAGCGTGGAACTGTCGGGGTAGTGGAGGCACGACGGGTTCCACGCTCAACCGCTACCTCCACTGCACAGGTGCCAAACTTGCCTTTATTTCAGAAACACGGTGTGGGTACCAGAAGGCGAGTCAGCGAATTAAACTACTGGACCTGTGAAACTCAATTGTGGTACCATCTCAGGGGACTTCGGGGGGCCTTTGGCTCCTATGGGAGAATGATATAAATCTCTCTCTCATAAAAAAAGAAATAAATATGATTGCGGTCAAGGTTGTGGGGAAGGGTCCGATTAGTGATTGGATACTTATTGGAGTTTATGGGGATCCGTCAAGGACGGGTAATCTGGATATTTGGGCAGCCATTGGCAGTATAGTAAAGGCTGAAGATTTGCCGGTTCTGGTGCTTGGTGACTTTAATGCTATCAGCTCCAGAGAGAAAAAATGGGGTGGATCTATTGCTTTTAGCTCGGGGAATGTCGGTTTCAGGAATTGGATGAATGAAGCGGGTTTGATTGACTTGGGGCATCATGGACCCGCTTACACGTGGTCAAACCGAAAGGGGGGCCAGGCAAACATTAGCGAAAGACTGGACCGTGCTCTCGGTAATCTTTCCTGGACTCTCGCATACCCTAACTCGGCTGTGTTTCATCTCCCGAGGTTTAGTAGTGATCACCTACCCATCTTAGTGCGTCCTTTCCCGGTTAAGAAGGCATCCCGGGCTCCTTTCCGATGTGAGAACTGGTGGGTTCTCCAACCTGATTTCAAGTCAGTTTGCACAGGGGCAGTACAGGGCTCAGGAAATTCATGGATCGGTATGAGGGCCAGGTTCCGCACTGATGTCAAGCAATGGGTCCGAAAGTCAAAAACACCGACTCAAATGCTGAAAGAGATAGAAGGGCAGATGGAGGATTTACATGACTCTCGGCCTGACCTAATATCTAAGGAAGAGGAGGATCGGCTGCGGCAAGAGCATGACCGAGTTCTCTTAATGCGAGAGATGCACTGGCACCAAAGATCAAGAGTCAAGTGGGTGTTATTTGGGGATAAAAATTCGGCATTTTTCCATGCCTCTGCAGTAAACAGGCGCCGGCGCAATACGGTCGGGTCTTTGTACATTGAGCACTCGGGGTGGGAAACTGATGAAGGAAAGATTCGCCGGGAATTTGTAAATCACTTCAAGGCCATTTACTCAAAAGGGCCCAGGTCCAGCCTGCAGGACCACTACAGGCCTGATTTCCTGTCTTCGCTACCTAAAATCCCTGATTTCATCTGTCCCAGTCTTGAGTTACCTCCCTCTGATCTAGAAGTTTATAAAGCTGTCATGGATTTGGGCCCACATAAGGCACCGGGCCCTGATGGCTTCAACGCTTACATCATTCAACAAAATTGGGATATATTTGGCCCTCTGGTTCTCAAAGAAGTCCACTCTTTCTTCAACACTGGGATTATGCCACGATATATTGCCAAGTCCAACTTAGTCTTGATCCCGAAAGTTGACCAGCCAACTCAGGTGGGAGACTACCGCCCCATTTCGGTCTGTAACGTTCTGTACAAGGTTATCTCAAAGGTTCTCAAATCCCGTTTAAAGCCATATGTTGCCGGTTGCATATCCAACTCTCAATCGGCTTTCGTACCGGGCCGGGAAATTTCCGAGAATGTGATCTTACTTCGAGAGGTACTACATTCTTTCAAGTCAAAGAATTATGGCTCTCCTGATTTTTGCCTAAAGGTGGACTTGTCTAAAGCGTTTGACCGCATGGACTGGGGGTACTTAGAGGCAATACTTCCTCTTTATGGATTCCCACCGAGGATTTGTGGTTGGATAACGGCTTGTGTGCGGTCCGCGGAGTTCTCTGTAGTGTTGAACGGAGGAGGGGGTGGTTTCTTTCGGCCCGAATGTGGCCTCCGTCAAGGCTGTTCTCTATCCCCTTATTTGTTCATTTTTGGCATGGATCTTCTCTCTCGTAGCCTGGCTGGCCTAGTTCACTCAGGGTTTTTGCAAGGAGTTCGGCTTGCCCCCTCATGTGCTCCGCTTACAAACTGTCTTTATGCGGACGACTTACTTATCTTTGGGAGAGCAGAGGAACAGGAGGCAGCAACTATCGTTCACACACTTACAGCATTTTCTGCTGTATCGGGACAGCAAATTGGTCCAGCGAAGAGTTCCATCTGGTACAGTTCCCCAACAACACAGCAGGTCAAGGACAAAGTGTCTGCCATCTTCCAGGTTAACCAAACAGCCTCTTCGACTTCCTATCTGGGTGCCCCAATCTCAACATCCTTGGGGGCTTTTGATTTTCTAATTGAAGCTTTTTCGAGACGGCTAAGTGCTTGGAAGAGTAAAATTCTGACTCAAGCGGGCCGTTTAGTTCTCATCAAATCCGTTCTTCAATCGGTCCCGATTTACTTCATGGCAACTACTAAAATTCCTCAAGGGGTGCTCAATAAGCTCACATCTCTGATGAGGAAATTTTTTTGGGGCAAAGTGGACCAGCAACACTACCTAGCCTTAATTGCCTGGGACAAGATGATGCTGCCTGTGGATGAAAGGGGGTTGGGTCTGAGAGATTTGTCTCTCATGAATAGCGCTCTCTTGATGAAGATGTTATGGAGAATTGCCCATGGATCTGATGCTCTGTGGGTTCAACAAATCAAGGCAAAGTACCTCCCTAATAGTGATCTCTGGCATAGTAAGCGTACCTACCGATGTTCGGTTTTTTGGAGAGCAATCTTGGCCCTACGACCAACTCTGGAAAAATTGGTAATGTGGAAGCTAGGTGACGGGCATACTTGTACTGTATTTGCCCAACCTTGGCACCACAACGTGATTCAGCACAGACCGCAAATCTCCGGGGACAGAAGGATGAGAGTTAGTGAGCTGGTGGACACTGATTCAGGGAATTGGAATGTTGAGTTAATTGCGGCAAGACTGGGGTACGCGGCGGCCGTTCACATCGTATCCCACATACAACCACCCAGAGATGACAAGGGTCAGGATTCCCTGACTTTTCTTCATAACTCCAATGGTTGTTACTCGGTAAAGAAAGGTTTCTTAGCTTTGACTGGCCGGCTCATACGGCCGCTAGCAACCCAGGCTCAGTAGGAGGAGTCAAAATTGTGGGCTAGTATCTGGCGTGAAGGGGAGGCTCCTCCTAGGCTCCGATTGTTCATGTGGAAGCTGGTAAATCAAGCTCTTCCAGTGGGAAACGTGATGTTCTCTCGGTTCCAAAGGGGGGATCCAAATTGTATGATGTGTGGTCAGGGGGCCGACACGGTGATTCATATGGCCCTGACATGTCCTTTCTCGCGAAGCTGCTGGTTTGCGAGTGACCTTACACTGTTGACGGGTTGCTCTGGGGGTCACATTAAGGAGCCTCTAACAATACTGGCAAAGCATCTCACAGCCGATCAATGGTCCGATTTAATGGCTACTATGTGGGGAATCTGGCGGGCAAGGAATGACTGTGTCTTTCAAGGAAAGGCCCCGAGTTTTGAATCTGTCCAAACTTATAGGCGTAACATCCTCTGGGAAAATAGGCTGGCGGCCTCGCTGAGTTCTCAGTTCACGGGGGGTCAGACTGCCCAGATCTCACTCGCCTCTGCGCCTGAAAACGGGTTGACTTGTTCAGTTGATGGGTCATGGGCTTTTGGTTGGATTGGGGGAGCTGGTTATGTGCTCCAACTTAATGGCACTCTCCTTGCATACCGGTTTGAAAGGACTGTAGTTAGTGGGGCTCTTCATGCGGAGGCCCGTGCGCTGCTTAATGCTGTGAACTTTGCTCTGGAGAAAGGGTACACTGAGGTCAGTTTCTTGACAGATTGCAAAGCTCTAGCAGAATTTTGCTCTGGTTCTCAGCCCCCGATTGATGTCGACTGGCGAGCGTCTAAGGAAGTCTATGATATCTGGAAAAAGATGAAGTGTAATTCTGGTTTATCTTGTTATCACATTGGAAGAGGCCACAATGAGATGGCTGACTTACTAGCTAAAAAGGGTAGGCAGATAGGAGGTTCTTATACTGGATATACATATCCAATTTTTCCTATAGGATAGCTTTTAGTCACTGTAACAGGGTGTTTTTTGTTATCCTGTGTTTTGTGTAGCCCAAGGATATGAATCAATCAAAAAAAAAAAAAAATAAGCACCCAATTGAATTTGGTCCGAAAAAATATCAACGGTAAAGTTGTAGATCCCACTTAGCGATACTGAGAAGATACAGACTCAAATGTTTTGAAGAGTAAAACATCTATTTTATTTTCAGTCCAGTTAATTGTTTTCAAAATTCAAACAATAACCGTTCAACACAATTTTATATTAAAATATAGTTGGAGATCAAATTATATATTTTTTTAGATAGTTAAAAAATCACTGTTTTTCAGAAAATTCTGAACTATAAAAATAGTGATTTTATACTTATATAAATATAGTAGAAAATTTTCAAAGTTCAAACAATAACCGTTCAACAAAATTTTTAGAGTGAGGCTATGGTATTATGCATTGCACGGTTTGGTCTGTGCTACGGCTCAATATTTGAGTTTTTAAAATCCTAACGGTCGATCCGAACCGTTCAACATGATTATAAAATGAATATGTACTTGCAAACTAAATTTTACATTTTTTCAAATTTGTTTACTATTTTTTTAGATAGGTAGAAAATCACTTAATCTGAAAATTCTGGACCATCCAAAATTATATATAGTTGGAGATCAAATTATATATACTTTTTAGATAGTTAGAAAATCACTGTTTTTTTGGAAAATTATGGACCATAAAATAGTGATTTTATACATATATAAAAATAGTAGAAAATTTTCAAAATGTAAAATTTAGTTTTTAAATACATTTTAATATGAAGATCATATTGATCGAATTGGATTGGCTTTTTGAATCTTGAAATGGTAAATATAAACTGAAAATAAAACAGCTTTACTTTCTAAAGGCTAAAGCACCGTAGCTCCCTCAATAAAAATCCAATTTTTTTATTAATCGAAAATAAAATAAAAAAATATTACGAAAGGAGATCGTTTTGTTGAAAAATCGAAATATAGGAAAAACGAGAAGGTTTATCCCGTCCGACACTGTAGCTAGATGGGATAAACCATCCCGTCCCGTTAATCTTATCCTAATTGGCGATCTAACTTAAAAAAAAAAACTGGACGGGATAGACCATTGTTAGTGTTATGATCTAGAAGCCAACAATTTATAGTTGTATTCTTTATTCTGTTCATAAAATTAAAGAATCATTTGTTCCTTGAGTGTTTGATTACATTATGGATTGTTCAGGTTGAGGACCTGAACTGTAGAACTCTATAATGATTAAGTAATTAAATACTCTTAAATGTCTCTAATATTGGTAATTAGAAATGAACACTATTTACTAGTACAAGATTAGTATGCGGGTTAAATGATGATCATATTCTGCGGATCATGTGGTAAGAAGTTATCAAATTTAATAACATAAATACCTGATGGAGATCAGGGGATTGGACATGACCCAAAAATGAAACATAATATGGATTGTGTTAGTGTCATTAATATTTTATTTGTGTCTGAAATTCTAAGGTATGAGATGATTATTTTTCCTACATGAGACTTATGTATCTATAGGTGTTGTCCAACGCTGACCGTAACTGGCAGCTATACAGATAATATCTCAATATATGTTTTTTGTGCGGAGGAAAATATATTTATCAAGAATACCAGTGTCTCTCATATTTTATATATGAGTGATGATATTTATGAGCCCCTTGATGGAGTAATAAAGTATGCATGCAATTATGATCAAGTAGTTGTTCATTATTTACTAATTACTTGGAATCAAGAAAAAAAAAAATTTGCAAAGATGACACTCTCCTACTTTGAATTTATTTATGATATCATGTGACACGTGAATTGACACAAGTAATTAAATATTGCTTTAGGATCATGATATTGATTGGTTTATATCATCTTTATCGGTTGAGTAATTATAATGCATATTGCTAGATGTCTCTTATAATTTATATAATTAAAATTGAGTTTTGATTTTATTGTCAACACGGTATAGATCCTACGAGATCACACTCAAGAGAGAAAACGAAACAAATAAAAGTGTCATGAAGATGACCACCTTGATCTTAAAATATATTTATTACATGTTGGACATGATATATAAATTTATTTCCCAACAAGAATTGAGCAAAGACAATTAATTGTAATAATTGTCGGGTGGGCCGAAAATTGGCATAAATGGCAAAAACGAATTTGCAAAGTGAGAAAGGGCCCAAGCCCATTTGAATTTATGATTTTAACATTAAATGGAAGAGTCCATTTGATGTAGGCTTGGGAATAAAGTTGGAAGAGAAAAACATCTAATGGAGATATCCATTAGATGACAAAAGTAACTTTATGATGTTGTTTTATGCTCATGCTTCATCCTAGTCATTCATTGTGGTTAAGATGATTAAAGCAAACCCTAGGCAAGCATTATAAATACTATACTTTTCTCTTCCCAAAAGCATTATAAAAATAGGTACTCAGATGTCTCCAGTACAGCATCAGAAAGGAGACGACCCTAAAAGCAAATAATGAAATGATTAAACGCATCCGGACTGATTACTGACAGAGTGCGTATGCTCTGAGATATCTCAACTTTTGCGTGACCGACGTGTATGGTGCCTATTCGGGGATAGCGCGGGGGCCAGTATTCTTTATGCTTTCGTGCAGAGTATTTGAACAGTTGAGATTTTCCAGAAAACACTCCAAGTTTGAGGTATCTCAGAGGATGGGAATTAATTACTGACGTCCTTCTAGAGGCGTCAGCACGCCGTAAACAGCACAACTAAACTCCAAAGATTTTTTTTTTGGGTTGGTGTCGGAAACTAAGGGGTAATAATGGAGGCGGTGTTTTAGACCCGCTATGAACCAGTCGTTGGATATCGTTTATAGCTAGTTGCTTCAGTCAAGGTCAATACCTTTCTCTGTTTTTCTTCTCCTCTTCATCAGAGGCCCCTCTCTCTCTCTCTGTGGGCTTTTGGCTTCTCCAGCAATGGTGAGTTTGAGTTTACTTCCCTTGTTCAATCGTCGTTTTGTTAGTTTCTAGAATTCCAACCTGTATGTTAAGCTTGCTCTGCTTTCTTTTGAGAAAGTGGATCCTTTTTGTCTTATAGAAAACAAGAGAACCAATTGTTGGTTCTCTTGTTTTGAGAAAAAAAAAAGGACTCAAGTATTAACCAATGGTTAGTCTGGCGGAAAATTGCAAATCTGGAGTAACATACTAAGAGAACCAATCCTTTTTTTTTTCGGAACTATACTTCAACATTTTCCAAATTTCAGAAAAAAAAATTGTCTGGAAGTCATAATAAGGTAAATTTATTATTTAGTACAAAAGCAATAATTCCCGTTATATTATTTGAAGTTCCAAAACAGGTGTCATTTTTTATTCTCAGTTTTTCACTTTTTTTTCTTTATTTCTTCTTTTTTAATTTTATATGCAGTTGTTACCTATTTTAGATTAAATTCGTTTAATGTGTTTTTTAACTGGTTTATAAACAATTCTTGATGACGCCAGTATGATCCAACCCTACCTGCCATACCCCGCCAGACATTTTATATGCTTTCAAAAGTCTACAGCAGTGCAATGCTGGACCTGAAACCTGGTTGACTCAAAATCAGATCCGACCCGAATTTGACATGATCAAGACATTAAATTAGCTAGTCTAGACATGATTCAATCGAGGATTGACAGTTAAACTCAACATGAACTGATTTTAATTTTGTCGTATTCAAGGCTTTTGATGTACTTGATCATTTGGAAACTTCTGTTTTTCAATTTAATACTGTTAGGAAGGTGCTTTCTGTTGCTTATATTAGCTTATCCTGTTAGGGTGAAATTTTTGTCTGCTTATATAGACAATATAATATGAGCTAGGTACCAGCTGTTTGGTACCTACTTCCAACATTTTTGTTTACACCCCATTTTTATCAACAAAAAAAGAAGAAGAAAATTGACTATTATGCGATGTGCTCAATTTTGTTTCTTCTTTAATTTGAAGGTACCAAGCTAATTTAACTTGTTTTGCTTCTCAGACAAATAGGCACACAATAATTCTTATGCAAACAACACATAGCCGGGCTTCTAGAACCTTCCTGGATTATGATTCCATCGGAAAAGCCATTGATGGTACTTAGATTTTATAATTGCACTCTTCTATTATCTGAAAAGCTAATAAATTGCATTGAAGGTTGGTCCCTTCTAAGTATATATAGGGGTCCGGATCAGTAACCCAATTTTTGGGTTTTGGATCTAGACCGTCCGATTCGAGTCTGTCGCTCGGGATTGTCTCGGGATTTGAATATATCGTCGGGATGTGTGCGCTCCACTTCGGGATGGATAGTCTCGGATTCGAATTGGACAGTCCCGATCTAAAACCCAAACATTGGGTTACTTCGCTGGATCTCGATTCGTATATATAGTACATATACATGTACCCACTGACATGTGTGGCGAGCACTGTAGGTACCTCTACTGTACCAATTAATGCTATACAATTTTAGTACTTGTACCATGGTATTATTCTCGGGAGTTCTTTTGGTCATAGCTTAAACTATTGACAAAAATCACAAAAGGAAAATAAGAAATGCTAGTGGAATTTTTGATACCAGTAATCAGCTATAGTGTAGATACAATACCTTCAATTGCAGGACATTTTTACATGAGTGAGTCTATGGTACTATGCATAGCACGGATTGGTCTGTACTACGGATCAATATTTTCGTTTTTAAAATCCTAACAGCCGATCCGAACCGTTGAACATGATTTTCATATGAGAATATACTTGTGGGCTAAATTTTCTATTTTTTAGAATTTTTTACTATTTTTTTAGATAGATAGAAAATCACTGATTTTGGATGGTCCAGAATTTCCAGATAAAGTGATTTTCTACCTATCTTAAAATATAGTAAAAAATTCGAAAAAAATATAAAATTTAGTCTGCAAGGACATATTCATGTGGGGATCACGTTGAACTTCAACGGTTCGGATCGGCTATTAGGATTTTCAAAATGAAAATATGGCTCCGTTGTACGGACTAATCCGTGCTATGCATAGTACCATAGACTCACTCTTTTTACATTCTAATCTTTGGAAGAGTTTTATCTGAAATTGCAATCCTTGATAGAATTAGTTTCACAGAGTTATAATTTCTGATTAAAGAATGAAAATCTGCTAAATTGGACAGGGCTGTGTGGCTTCTATGAGAGAAAAATAAGAGAAATAAACCCAACAATTCAGCATATCACTTATGATATAGCCGATCTTTACAATTTCATTGATGGTCTAGCAGATCTCAGTGCACTCGTGTATGTATCTCTCACTCCAACCCCCCCTTCAATGAATCAAATGCTGTCTGATTCTGGTAGCATGTAACAATATGCTGCAATTCCAGTATTGTTCATTGGGGGATTTTTATGTCCAAAATTTGCATACTTAAGGCTTAGTTGTGCATGCATGTTTAAGGTTCGATTATGCATCATTTCTCATTATATTTCTTTGTTTTTGTCCCAGTGCATAATTAATTCAGTTAAGATATAGTGCCAGTATACAAAAAGGAAAAAAAAAAGATAAGGGTAAACAGGTGCTGTAGTACATGCTGGTAATGGACCTTACTAGTATGATAAGTATTCTATTGAGGTATCTTAACTCGGTAGTTATATATTAAAATGGTGATAAGTGAAATTTGAAAATTAATTTGGGAAGGTACCGGGATATTAATTCCAGAGAACATAATTTTGAAGAGGCCTAATGCCATATGTTTTGGTGCCAAACCAGTGGTCATGTAATTTAATCTCATCAAACAATCTTATAAGTTTTCAATACCAAATTTCCGTAGGTAGATATTACACATCTCGTGCACCACATGCATCAAAATATTGCATCATTTTGGCTTATTCTAGTATGAGCCCCAAAAATTGACAGGCCAAAAATATGTTAATGTCCAAGCTTTCGATGCTCATTAAATGAAGTTAAAATGAAATTAAACTTTTATATGCATGTAACTGAGATGTTTTAGATACCTCTAATAGGCAATGGGTGTTCTGAACTTCTGATTTCTTGCGATTTAGCAATCAAATTTTTTATTTCAATTCGTTGCAGTTATGATCACAATATTCTAGCTTTTTTACCATACGACCGGCACTGGATAAAGCAGAAAGCTTTTCAGCACCTCAAGAGACTTGCCTCTTAGAAGCTTGGATGATCCAGTATCCATTGAGATAAAGATCATCTAAAATAATTACAACTTGTAATATGTTTAAGATGTTTCTGTAGTTGTTAACTATTATTGCTCGTACATGTTTAGTATTTAGACTAATTATTTTGTAAACTGTATGGTTATGTTTTTTTTTTTCCTACGTTTCAGTGTTGAGATAGAATCCCACATGTGAAGTGAATTAGTTATTTTTGTGTGTGTGTAAACTGTAAACATTCAAGTACCTTGGTTAATTGTTTTCTTTTTGGCAGTGTCAACCTGAGTTCCTGTCCAGAATTTTCAAAGAGAGAGATGTTAAGGGAAACTATGACAAACGCTCAGCTAAGAACTACAATTACTAAAGCACAGAACTTATTTTGAGAAATGAATCGAATATGTAATGCTGTTTTAATATCCTTAAAACATCTCTTGAATAGAGAGAGTGAACGATAGAGTAAACAAAGAGATAGAAGTGAAGAAAGTGAATTTCTATTATCTTGATTGATTCTTTACAAATGATAATTAGGCCCCTTATATAGAGTACCTGATACAGCTCTCCTAAGCTAACCGTATTCTGTTACAAGAGTTTGACTATGGTCAACTCTGATAATAACCAACTAATCCTACATCATCTAATAATCCTCAATTGTGGGGGCATGCAGCTAATTAAGACCATAATTCAGGATTTGAAGTAACATATACCCATTAACATAATTAAGTAACATCTAAGCTAATTAATATTTCAAAATAACATCTGAGCTTTAAGACCATAACTCAGGATTTGAAATAAAATAAGCCTGTTGACACAAGTGTTGATAGTGATGGTGATAGTTACAGCCTTGTGTGAAAACTAAAGGGGCTTTGTTGTGTGCACTGTAAATATCGGAGAGATTTTTTTTATACCTCCTGCAAAACTCAAAATGCCTTTATCCAAATGAGAAAGAGAAAAAAAATTATATTCTCTGGAATAATATACAAAACATACCCATCTTTCTCCTTTTTGAAGTGGCTATATTTAGCGAACCAAATATGTTGAGAATAAGAAACTACACATGAGATTGAGGTCTTTATTATTTGAAATTCAATTTATTCCCATTCTATCCTAACTTGTTGAAAAAGTGATTATTTTTTAGGAAGTGACTAACAGTTCTTTGACTAACTGATGCATAAAGTACGACGGGGACCACTAATGCCCGCGTATGTATGGATACTTATGCACGTGATAGGTTTAATTTATATATATGTTCGATCAGGTTTTCATCGCATAATAGCACCAAATATCATGTATTTTAGTATAATTTAGTATTAAATACCCCTAGAATCAAGTTACTGCAAATGTCTGTGTGGAATTCGCAGGAAAACAAGAAAAAGGACCAAAATACGGACGCACTGACCCAGAGTGCGGCCGCACTAAGCACTTAGAAGAAATTCCAAGGTCCAGCATGCTCCAGAAGAAATGTCCGAGCGGAATGCGGACGCACTAAATATTGGTGCGGACGCATTTCCTACTTAGCCGAATTTTGGTGAAGAAATCCAGCAACTCAGAAGGAAAATGCGACCAGAGTGCGACCGCAGGGGACCCGCATTTTCTACTTAGAGAAATTTTCACTCCTGAGCCAAAGAAGAACAGAAAAGTCCGAGAGTAATGCGGGCGCACTGGGAGGCAGTGCGGACGCACTCAGCACTTGAGTCAAATCCAGAACAGGAACCAAAACCCGTGCGGCCGCAGTGTGGACGCACTTGGGCCGCATTCAGCCTAAAAACTGCCATTTTGAGGATTTCCTATTTTCGGCGCATCAGACCACGTCCCAAAAGGTGGAAAATAGAAGGTGGAAACGTGGGGACACATTGTGACAGATTTATAGTGATTCCCCACGTCCATATGCTCCAGATCTATTATAAAAGGAAAGTAATTTCTTCTCCATAATCATCACCATTCTAAGAGAGAAATTCACGAGATAGAGCATCAACCACAGGAGCGAATCAAGAAGGAAGAAGGCGAATTCTCACAGCAATTGCAAGGAAGACTAAGGTTTTGATTAGGGAAAGGGTGTATTCTATTTCTCTAGTTAGTTTCTCTTTGTCTTTACTTATTCTTGTACTTGAATTCATGATGAATACTTGCTTCTCCATGAGAGGCTAGTTTCTCTCTAGGGGTTTAGGTCATGTAGCATGAACTTGTTTAGTTTTATCTTACTCGGATTTTAGTTTTTATTATGATTGTTTGATTTGATGTTAATTTCTGTGATTTATTATTTGTGATGTTCCATGATTTGTACTTGAATTGTAGCGTCCCGCTTTGATCATTTAGACCCAAAGTAGATTAGGATCATATAGGATAGTACGACTTGTTGTACTTGACTTGTAGCGTCCCGCTTAAGTCTTCTTGATTAAAAGTAGATTAGGATCATATAGGATAGTATAAATTGTGATTGCAAATACCTTAGGATTTGAATTATTAGCGACCGTACTTTTGTATTCAAATCTGGAAAAACAGAAATTAAGGTTAAGGTTTGGTGAAGGACTTAGCGGTGAAGCCAAAACTTGATTGGGACACCTTAGAACAAATATCGATATATACACTTGAAGCACGTGATTAAATATCCCTCTAGGTTAGTGACAGCCCTAGAATTCGAGGCACATTAATCCGTCCACCCAAGGTATTCGTATTAATATTTGTTCCAAAGGCTAACTTAGGTTAGAAACCTCGTCATAATCAAACATGAATTTAAACAAGCCGAGTAGATAGAATTAGCAAGGGATTGTGGACCGAATACCCCTAGACTTCTCCAACTTGATTTTCACCCGATTTTATTGCTTTTTGTTACGAACTTTTAATTTACTTTAATTTTCCTTCAAAAACGAAATTACACAAAACCCCCCCACTTTACTTTTATTGTTTTGTTTTAGAAGTAGTTTTCTTTATTAAAAATTAGTATTTCCCTATCTCCTTGCGGATCGACACCTAAATACTACGATCGATAGGTTGTGCGCTTGCAACTAACCTATTAATTGAGTACGAAGGTTTATAAATTTAAAGGCAAAAAGAGTACCAATTTCCTATATCTAAAATACTCAACAAGCTTTTTGGCGCCGTTGCCGGGGAGTTTAGGATAGATACTAGTTTTTATTTTAGGAAAGTACTTTTAATTCTTAGTTTCCTTATTTACTTTTCAGAAAATTAAAAATCCAAAAATATTTATTTCTCTTTTATTTTTTTATTTCTGAAATTTACTTTCCTTATTTAGAAAAATCCAAAAATATTTTACTTTCCTTATTTAAATTTTCTGCACTTTACTATTCTCTATTCTCTCTCTTTCACATCTTTTCTTCTCTCATAGATTTGAGCGCTGGCACCGGTCACAAGGAGTCAAACCGCGAAGATAAAAGCCGGCGAACTCTCTCTCTCTCAACCAATGGCAGGTCTAGATCCTAATCTAGGCATGCCCCGCAGTTTTGAGGTAGAAGTGGAAGACTATCCGGAAGGCCTCCTCAACCAAGACCTTCACGATAACATTCCGCCTCCTCCTCCTCCAAATAACAACCAACCGCCACCACATCCACGCAACAATGATCCACCTATTCTCAATAATAATCCTCTCTTCGGTGTCAATCCAAACAACAACGGAAATGGCCGTATTCGTCAACAAGGCCACCGCTTCGGTTTCATTCCACAAGGCCAAGATCCGCGCGAAATCAAGCCCTCTCTCATCCACTTGCTTGGCCAAAGTCAGTTTGGGGGAGCCCTAAACGAAGATCCACATGCCCACTTGGCGGTCTTTGAAGAATCTTGTGGCACCTTCGCTCGAGAAGGAGAAGAGCTCGACAACCTCAAGCTCAAATGCTTCCACCTATCCCTCCGTGATAATGCAAGATCGTGGCTAAGGACCGTGAATCGGGACCACATAAGAAGATGGGATGACATGGAGAAGTTATTCTTAGGAAAATACTTCCCTCCATCCAAAACCCAACACTTCCGAACCAAGATCACGACATTCAAACAAGCCGAGGGAGAGTCTTTGACCGAGGCATGGGATAGATGGGCCGAGCTCCAGCGCTTGTGCCCTAACCATGGCCTTGACATGTGGTTGCTTTTTCAATTCTTCTTTGCAGGTTGCACAATAGCCACCAAGACTCATTTGAATTCAGCCGCAGGAGGTAATATGTCAAAGATGGATCCTGAGCAAGCCATGCTAATGATTGAGGACATGGCGATCAACCAAAGGGAATGGACGGCCGAAAGAGGTGGACGAACCCAAACCACACCGGGAATCCTAAAAACCGATGAAGTCACCGCCTTGAGAGCCCAAATGGAAGCCTTACAACATCAAATGGCGCAAATGCAAAACGTCAAATCCGTGACGAACAAGGCTTCATGCGGCATTTGTGGGGAGTCGACTCATATCACCGCCGATTGCAAAGTCCTTTTAGAAGGAGAGGACGTCGAGCAAGTCAATGCAATGTTTTACAATCAAGGTGATAAGAGAAACGATCCGATCTACAATAAGGTTAGGCCTAACGATAATTTCAATTCGAATACATATAACCCTAACACAAGGTGGAACCATCCAAATTTCAAGTGGAGGACTGAAAATGAAAACTCAAACTCAAACCAATACCAAGGTAATTCCAATCAATACCAAAATCGGTCAAACCAAAACTCGTACCAAGGACCTTCTCAAAACAACAAATTAGAAAAATTGATAGAGGGCCTTGTCATCTCTCAAAACGAGTTCATGAACCAACAACGAAGCACCAATACCGATATTTCGGATTCCTTGAGAAACATGAACAATAGATTTGAGTTTTTAGAGACCAAAACAAAGATGCTAGAAACACAAATTGCCCAACAAGCATCTTCATCCTCCCGTCAACAAGGAACGCTTCCGGGCAAACCCGACATCAACCCGAGAGAGCATGCGAATGCCGTGACCTTGAGGAGCGGCAAGGAGTACGAAGGACCTACCATGCCCAATGAAGAGGAGCAGCAACCTCCCAAGGAAACACACGACGTTGCAACTCCCCTTGATGCGACCGCAGCACCAACAAGAGTGGATGCACCGACATCGGAAAAGCATCAAACAATGGGTAATTCTAGCTCCACAAAGGTAACAAATGCTGAAACTCCTAAGTACATTCCCCCGCATAGGTTTGTACCTTTTCCTCAAAGGTTAGTGAAGCAAAAATTAGACCAACAATTTGCCAAATTTGTAGATCACCTCAAAAGGTTAAATATCACCATACCATTTACCGAAGCAATTACCCAAATGCCCACTTATGCAAAATTTTTAAAAGAGATTTTGTCCAACAAAAGAACACTTGAGGAAGTGGGTACGGTGTCCCTAAATGAGGAGTGTAGCGCCCTCTTCTTAAACAAGCTACCTCCAAAACTTAAGGACCCGGGAAGCTTTGTCATCCCATGTAAGATAGGTGAGACCAAATTTGATAGGTGTCTATGTGATTTAGGAGCAAGTGTTAGTCTCATGCCAAAATCGGTGTATCAAAGGTTGAATTTAGGAGAACTAAAACCAACAAGAATGTCCTTGCAATTGGCCGATAAAACGGTAAGGTTTCCCGAAGGAATTGTTGAGGATGTAATTGTCAAAATAGGTGAATACTTTGTGCCTATTGATTTTGTGGTTGTAGAAATGGAAGAGGACACTCATACCCCTATCTTGTTAGGGCGTGATTTCCTCATAACTGCAGGTGCCAACATCGATGTTAAAGAAGGAAAAATTTCCTTTGACATTGGTGGAGAAAAGGTCGACTTCCACATGTTTAAATCTATTAAATTCCCTTCTAATGATAATGACTCAATATGTAGGGTTGATGTATTAGACTCTATAATTGATGATCATCTAGATAGGATGATGAAAGGAAAACAACTGGACGAAATCCTGGAAGAAACCGACCTCGGAACAGGCGAAAACTGCAAAAACAACCCTCAGTGCGACCGCACCAGCCCACTGTGCGTCCGCACTTTCACAGAAGAGGAGTCAGATTCGCCAGACCGAGAGCAATGCGCCCGCACCAGCCCTGAGTGCGTCCGCACTTTTTCCGATTTAACCTCAGTGCGTCCGCACTCCACCCGCACTGAAGCCGCAGATGCTCAAATTTCACTTGTCCAGGCGCAGTGCGTCCGCACTGAATATGAGTGCGTCCGCACTAAGGCCCAAATAGCTCAAATCGAAGCCAGTTCGACCAGTTCCGCACCACCGAAGGTCGAGCTCAAGCCATTGCCACCTACTCTTCGCTACGAATACCTGGGGACAGATGAGACTTATCCGGTGATAGTCAATTCCGAGCTCAACAAAGATCAAACCGAGAAGCTCCTTCATGAACTAAGATTACATAGGAAGGCTATCGGGTACACAATCGATGATCTAACCGGAATAAGCCCCTCCTTTTGCATGCACAGAATTCTAATGGAGGATGATCACAAGCCTTCAATCGAATCTCAAAGGCGGCTCAATCCGAATCTCAAAGAAGTCGTGAAGAAGGAAATCATCAAACTCCTAGATGCCGGCATCATCTACCCAATCTCCGATTCAAAATGGGTAAGTCCGGTTCATGTTGTGCCAAAGAAAGGTGGTACCACCGTGGTGAAAGGCGAAGGCGACAAGATGATATCAACAAGGGTGGTGACCGGTTGGCGAATGTGCATCGACTACCGCAAGCTAAACAATGCAACAAGGAAGGACCATTTCCCTCTACCATTTGTCGACCAAATGCTCGAAAGGCTCGCTTACCATTCACATTTTTGCTATTTAGATGGGTATAGTGGTTTCTTTCAAATTCCAATTCACCCCGATGACCAAGAGAAAACAACATTTACTTGTCCCTATGGTACGTTCGCGTATCGTAGGATGCCATTCGGTTTATGTAATGCTCCAGCCACGTTCCAAAGAGCCATGATGGCTATATTTTCTGACTTGTTAGAAAATTCAGTGGAAGTTTTCATGGATGATTTTTCAGTATTTGGTACTTCATTTGACAATTGCTTGACTAATTTAATCAAAGTTTTAGAACGTTGTGAGCAGGTCAATTTAGTACTCAATTGGGAGAAATGTCATTTCATGGTGCAACAAGGAGTTGTCCTAGGCCATGTGGTATCATCCAAGGGGTTGGAAGTCGACAAAGCCAAGGTGGAGGTGATAGAGAAATTGCCCTATCCAACATGCGTCAAAGATGTGCGAAGCTTTCTAGGACATGCGGGATTCTATAGGCGATTCATCAAAGATTTTTCTAAAATTTGCAAACCTCTTACTAATTTGACGATGCAAAATGTTGAATTTAAATTTGATGAACCTTGCATTGAAGCTTTTTGCAGGATTAAAGAAGCACTAATTTCAGCTCCAATTCTCCGACCTCCGAATTGGGATGCTCCTTTTGAAATTATGTGTGACGCAAGCGACTACGCCGTGGGAGCCGTCCTAGGACAGCGAGCCGATAACAAACCACATGTGATCTATTACGCAAGCAAGGTGCTAGACGGAGCGCAAATGAACTACACCACAACCGAAAAGGAATTCCTAGCGGTAATCTTCGCCATCAACAAATTTCGACAATACTTGGTGGGATCTAAGGTGGTGGTGTATACCGATCATGCGGCAATCCGATACCTTCTCAACAAGAAAGATGCTAAACCACGTCTAATTCGGTGGATCCTCCTACTCCAAGAATTCGACCTAGAGATTAAAGACAAGAAAGGGACCGAAAATTCTGTGGCGGACCACCTATCACGCATCAACAACACACCAAAAGAAGGTGACTTGCCAATTGACGATTCATTCATTGACGAGCAGCTATATGCGGTACAAAGCTTAGACGCCCCTTGGTATGCGGATATTGTTAATTACTTAGCATGTGGGTTGGTACCCCCGGAACTCTCTTATACACAAAGGAAGAAATTCTTTTCAGATGTTAAAAACTATTATTGGGATGAACCTTTGTTATTTCAATTGGGGGTAGACGGTATACATAGGCGTTGTGTACCACAAGAAGAGGTGAACCAAATTCTCCAATGTTGCCATTCATCCGCCTATGGAGGACATGCCTCAACCGACAAAACCGCAGCAAAAGTTCTTCAAGCCGGGTTCTATTGGCCGACAATTTTCAAAGATACACGAGAATATGTGCTTAAGTGCGACAAGTGTCAACGAACCGGCAACATATCAAAGAGACACGAGATGCCTCTCCAAGGGATCCTAGAAGTTGAGATTTTCGATGTATGGGGAGTTGATTTCATGGGCCCTTTTCCGAGTTCATGCAACAACAAGTACATCCTTGTAGCGGTCGATTATGTGTCAAAATGGGTAGAAGCCGTGGCAAGCCCAACCGCCGACTCCTCCGTGGTAAGAAAGCTTTTTCAAAGAATTATTTTTCCTAGGTTTGGAGTACCTCGAGTGGTGATTAGCGATGGAGGCTCTCATTTCATCAACCGCCAATTCGACAATCTCCTACACAAGTACGGAGTCAAGCACAAGGTAGCCACACCTTACCACCCTCAAACAAACGGGCAAGTTGAAGTTTCCAATCGTGAGATAAAAAGCATCTTGCAAAAAGTTGTCAACACATCGAGAAAAGATTGGTCGCTAAAACTTGATGAATCACTTTGGGCATACCGCACCGCCTACAAAACACCAATAGGTATGACTCCCTTTAAATTGGTCTATGGCAAACCATGTCATTTGCCGGTCGAACTCGAGCACAAGGCATATTGGGCGATAAGAGCGCTAAATTTCGATCTAAAAGCCGCCGGTGCGAAACGAATTCTCGACTTACATGAGTTGGATGAATTGCGCCTCAATGCATACGAAAATGCCAAGCTATACAAGGAAAAGACAAAGAGGTGGCATGACAAACACATCATAAAGCGAGAATTTCACGAAGGAGATATGGTCTTGCTATACAATTCGCGACTTCGCCTCTTTCCCGGAAAGTTGAAGTCAAGATGGAATGGCCCATACCAAATCCGGAAGGTTTTCAACAATGGAGCAATCGAGATTTGGAGCAACAATACGGGTTCTTTTAAGGTAAATGGACAACGCCTTAAGCACTTCAACCATGAAGATCCAATAGAAAAGGTGGACGGTTCCTACCTAACCAACCCTACTCGTCAATAAGCAAAAGCCATGTCGAGCTCACGACGTAAAATTGAGCGCTTCTTGGGAGGCAACCCAAGTTTTTACTGTTTTTTTCTTTACATTTTTATTTTCACTTCTTTACATTTTTACATATTTTACTGACTCAGCCAATTTTTTTCAGGTCAAAAGCTCATGAAAATAACCTGAGTGCGTCCGCACTAAACTTCAGTGCGTCCGCACTACCTACTTATAATATTTTGCAGACAGGTTAAACCATCAAAATTGGCCAGACCGAGCGTAATGCGTCCGCACAAAAATCTGGTGCGTCCGCATTTTGTACTTGGCCGACAGACAGGAAGAAAGATGAGACAATGCGACCGCAGGAGACTCGCACAGGGGTCGCATCTGGCAGACCGAGCGGAATGCGCCCGCACAGGAGCCGCACAGAGGCCGCATTTAGGATTATGCCAATTTTTTCTATCTCCAAGGCCTTAATGCGTCCGCATCTCATCCCAGTGCGTCCGCACGCAGTAAAATTAGAAAATTTTTGGCCTTTTTAAACCTAGGCGCCCCTTCCCCTTCTCTCTCTCTCCCGTTTTTTTCTCAAAACCGTCGGTTTTCTCTAAAAATAACCGAATCTCTATCTCTCTCTCTTCTCTCCCTCTCCCACTATAAATCTCTCTTCTCCTCACCTTCCTCAAGTCCTTCCCTCTTCTCTCCTAGCCCTAGGTGCCGCCATTGCCGCTCTCCTCTCGCCTTCAAGCCACCTCGCCACCTTTTCGCCATTCAAGCACCACACCACGGGATTTTGCGATCTACAACCGGGTTTGATCTCTCTAACTCTTTAATTTCACTATTTCGTTGTTAGAACTTAGAGATCGGTACCAAATTTGGCCAATTTGACCAAAATTTCACCAAAATCCTCGGTTTACCATTGGCAGAACCCCCGTGCGGCCTAAGTGCGTCCGCACCAGACCCGCACTCAGCCAATAATTCGAAATTTGAACCAAATTTTCTAAACTGGTTTATGCGACCGCTGTGCGTCCGCACTAGGGCCGCATTCTTCTCTGTTTAGGTTAAATTTCTTATTTTGAGTTGCGATTTGGGAATTGGTGTTTGAATCTTCTTTGTTGAGAATTTTTCTTACAGGTTACCATGTTTAAACGAAAAGCTAGCAAGAAGCGAAAAGGTGATCCGGGCCAATCTAGCCAAGCTAACTATCCACCGGCAAAACCCTTGAGTGATGAGCAACGAAGCCGGAAGAATTTCAACGAGAGGCGCCGAACTGTTGAGCCGTCTCGTTGGATCGATGTCGAGGCCCTCGATGTACTCGGTCTCACCAACTCGGTTCAAATGCTCACATCCCGGCTCGGCCTTTGGGACTTCCTTAGCGATGAAGTCCCAACCTACAAGGGAATCACACTCGAGTTCCTCTCCTCCGTTGAGTTCGACCGAGGTAGGCGTATCCTTGAATTCAACCTCGGAGGTTATGCCCATTCCATGAATTCCGCCGAGCTCATGTCTCTTCTCCACATTCCTAATGCCGATGTCAATGCAATGCGCACAACCACCGATTTCTTCCATGACATGTCCGTTGCACAATTCCGGCGCCTAACTTGTGAAGATGGCATTCTCGGCCACCAAAGAACAAAGAACATCCTCCACCCCACCTTGCGATACATTCAGCGAGTACTTAGCTATTCCATATTTGCTCGGGGGGAGACTGCCTCGGTAATCAACATCAAGGAGCTCTTCTATATGTGTTGCATGTTGCGACGAAACAACGAGGAAATGAACTACATGCCTCACATTGGCTACAATTTGGCCAAGCATCTCCACACCGTAGCAACAAATAGGCAGCAGCATGGTAAGATCCGAGTGGGGGGCATTATCACAAAAATTGCGCGAGCTCTCAATGTGCCATTTGGGAATGACATTGTTGATGGTCCAACCCTTGTCGATTTGCAAGGCTTAGTCCGTGCAACATTGATTGAGCGATCCATGTATGATGAATATTGGATCAACATTGGTCCAGGGGACAATCCGACACCGGCTACCTCTTCAAATCGAGATTGATCCATTGAATGATGCAACATGGTCTATAGCCGACGACCCTATTCCACCTGAAGTACCACAACCAGCTCAAGCCGCACCTCCTCCTCAAGCAGGACCAACCAACGAACAACTAATGCAGTACATGATGATTTCCGCCTACACCTCTGACGGGCGTCTCAATGAAATTGAGACAACAGCCAACAATGCCATGTACTATTCTAGAATGGCCTGCCAGCAATTCAATGCCGATTTTGAGGATGAGCCACCGACTCCACCCCATGTGAGGCGCTCAGGCCTAGCAGCGGAGCAACAACAACAAGCTGCGGCAGCAAATGCACCTCCAAATGACGGTAACGATACGGAGGAGGAAGATCAAGAGGGAGGAAATGATGACATGGACGAAGAGGGCGATGCCCCGTGAGGCCGCTTTGCCTCGTACTACCACCGACTTCCGCCAATAAGTTAAGTCCATATTTCTTCTTATTTACTTTTGTTTATTTTTAGCATTGGGGACAATGCTTGATTTAAGCTTGGGGGATGGGAAGAAAATGTATCTTGCATGTGCATTTAGGATCATGTTTAATTTCAGTAATTTTAAAATTTTTAGATGTGATAAATTTGGGTGATTGACAAAAATTAGGGATGTTCATGCAATTTTTGCGAATTTTAAGTAAAATCCTTGGAACAATTTGAAATGACCACATAATTGGGCGAAAAACTTTGTGGAAATAAAGGTTGATGAAATTAGGACATTTGGAATCTAAATTGATTAGGAAAGCTATAAAGATTTGGGAATTTTAAATTTAGAAATATTGGGATATCCCCAAGTATGAAAGAATACTTAGGGATGTGTGTATTCATGATATATGCATATATGTTGAGAAATTGGGTAGAAATTGAAAATATGGAAAATAAAAGGTGACTCCAATAACCTATGTTACGGCTTCATGACGTACTTATGGTTATGAGTCCTTAGCACTCTTGCTCCGCTAGTCCCCCGATAAAATTGACATTTGTGTTAGTGGAAGGGTTAGACTAAGAGCATGCAAAGCACCCTTGAATTAGAACGGTTGGGTACGGTTAACTACTTGTAACCAACCGGTGCTTAATTGAGGATAGGGAAAATAGTGCTAAATCATAAAAGAAAAATCAAAGTGAGAAAAATCAAAAGCAACACCAAAATGAGAATATGCATGTATCAACACACGTAGTCTGCAAAAATTTCTAACCTAAGTTTGATTCAAGCTTGGGGGAATTTGAAAATTCCACGTTTAAGATAGCATTTCTTTTAATCAATTCGGGTAAACAAGGTTCATGAATTCTAGACCTTTAAGGAAATAAAAGTTAGAGTAATCGAATTGTGGGTTGAGTCACAATTATCCAACGGGTTAAACTTGAAAATTGGGAAATTTGCATAAGGGTTTTTAATTTTTGACAAGATCATACAAATTTTTCATTTAAATATACTTGATATAAGGTGTACCAATGGGATCGAATTGATAGCTCAAGTTAGGTTTTGCTTGGGGACAAGCAAAGTTCAAGCTTGGGGGAATTTGATAGGTTTAATTTATATATATGTTCGATCAGGTTTTCATCGCATAATAGCACCAAATATCATGTATTTTAGTATAATTTAGTATTAAATACCCCTAGAATCAAGTTACTGCAAATGTCTGTGTGGAATTCGCAGGAAAACAAGAAAAAGGACCAAAATACGGACGCACTGACCCAGAGTGCGGCCGCACTAAGCACTTAGAAGAAATTCCAAGGTCCAGCATGCTCCAGAAGAAATGTCCGAGCGGAATGCGGACGCACTAAATATTGGTGCGGACGCATTTCCTACTTAGCCGAATTTTGGTGAAGAAATCCAGCAACTCAGAAGGAAAATGCGACCAGAGTGCGACCGCAGGGGACCCGCATTTTCTACTTAGAGAAATTTTCACTCCTGAGCCAAAGAAGAACAGAAAAGTCCGAGAGTAATGCGGGCGCACTGGGAGGCAGTGCGGACGCACTCAGCACTTGAGTCAAATCCAGAACAGGAACCAAAACCCGTGCGGCCGCAGTGTGGACGCACTTGGGCCGCATTCAGCCTAAAAACTGCCATTTTGAGGATTTCCTATTTTCGGCGCATCAGACCACGTCCCAAAAGGTGGAAAATAGAAGGTGGAAACGTGGGGACACATTGTGACAGATTTAGAGTGATTCCCCACGTCCATATGCTCCAGATCTATTATAAAAGGAAAGTAATTTCTTCTCCATAATCATCACCATTCTAAGAGAGAAATTCACTAGATAGAGCATCAACCACAGGAGCGAATCAAGAAAGAAGAAGGCGAATTCTCACAGCAATTGCAAGGAAGACTAAGGTTTTGATTAGGGAAAGGGTGTATTCTATTTCTCTAGTTAGTTTCTCTTTGTCTTTACTTATTCTTGTACTTGAATTTATGATGAATACTTGCTTCTCCATGAGAGGCTAGTTTCTCTCTAGGGGTTTAGGTCATGTAGCATGAACTTGTTTAATTTTATCTTACTCGGATTTTAGTTTTTATGATGATTGTTTGATTTGATGTTAATTTCTGTGATTTATTATTTGTGATGTTCCATGATTTGTACTTGAATTGTAGCGTCCCGCTTTGATCATTTAGACCCAAAGTAGATTAGGATCATATAGGATAGTACGACTTGTTGTACTTGACTTGTAGCGTCCCGCTTAAGTCTTCTTGATTAAAAGTAGATTAGGATCATATAGGATAGTATAAATTGTGATTGCAAATACCTTAGGATTTGAATTATTAGCGACCGTACTTTTGTATTCAAATCTGGAAAAATAGAAATTAAGGTTAGGGTTTGGTGAAGGACTTAGCGGTGAAGCCAAAAACTTGATTGGGACACCTTAGAACAAATATCGATATATACACTTGAAGCACGTGATTAAATATCCCTCTAGGTTAGTGACAGCCCTAGAATTCGAGGCACATTAATCCGTCCACCCAAGGTATTCGTATTAATATTTGTTCCAAAGGCTAACTTAGGTTAGAAACCTCGTCATAATCAAACATGAATTTAAACAAGCCGAGTAGATAGAATTAGCAAGGGATTGTGGACCGAATACCCCTAGACTTCTCCAACTTGATTTTCACCCGATTTTATTGCTTTTTGTTACGAACTTTTAATTTACTTTAATTTTCCTTCAAAAACGAAATTACACAAAACCCCCCCACTTTACTTTTATTGTTTTGTTTTAGAAGTAGTTTTCTTTATTAAAAATTAGTGTTTCCCTATCTCCTTGCGGATCGACACCTAAATACTACGATCGATAGGTTGTGCGCTTGCAACTAACCTATTAATTGAGTACGAAGGTTTATAAATTTAAAGGCAAAAAGAGTACCAATTTCCTATATCTAAAATACTCAACAGCACGCAAGTATTACTATATAATATATTAAGTATTCATATCTAAGACATCAAGTATTTAAAAAAAAAAACTGAATATCAACTTTTTTTTGTCTCTAATCACACACCCATCTTTTACATATTTTTAGAAGTGGGTTTTTTTTTCTTCGTTTAATCTCGTCAATATTTCTGACGATCTGTGAGAAATTTTGCGAATTTAAAACCACGAACGTCTTCTCGTAAGAGAAAATGAGATCCATGATGAAGTACTTTCGGGTTCTTCATCGTTCAAATATTCATACCTCGTCGTGTAAGTATTCATACCTCGTCGAGCAAATATTCATACCTTGTCAAGTATTCATCTCTAAAATGTCAAGTATTCTTCTCTAAAATGTCGAGTATTTATATTTACTCAGTAAAATGTGAATATTTATGTTGTAAAATATTTATGAGAAACTCACAGACGTGTCTTGGGCATTAACTACCTGGGGGACCACTACCGACCTAGGGGGACCGCAGACGTCATTTGAAAGCGAGAGTTACGGGGACCACAAGCATAAAAGCGCATGTGTTACCACGATAGGGACCACACGCAGAAAACCAAGGACAATCGGATGCGTAACGACCATTGCAAGTGTCAATGCTATAATTGTTGTAAAAGTTAATTTCTAAAATATCAAGTATTTATACTTACGCATTGAAATGTGAATTTTTATGTTGTAAAATATTTTTGAGAAACCCCTAAATGTTCCAAGTGTTTATAGCTAAATGATAATACATCAAATGCAAAACACAACTAATTAAGTACTATAAACATTTTAGCATAGAAGAAAAAAAACTAACCAGAGAAGAATAAAATAAGAAAAACTAAACTAAAAAAAAATAGAAAAAAAATACCCACCAGAGAAGAAAATAAGAAGAAACCTAAACTATATAAAGGGGTAAACATTCATACCACGTCGAGAAAATATTCATACTACGTCGAGCAAATATTTATACCTCGTAATGCAAGTATTCATACCTAAGATATCTAACATATTTCTAAAAACAACTGGGTGCAAGTATTAATATATATAATATGTCAAGTATTCATACCTAAGATATCTAGTATTTCTAAAAAAAAATGTTAATATCTAAAATTTTAAGTATTCATACTTACACATTGAAGTGTGAATTGTTATGTTGTAAAGTAACTTAAATCAATTAATCTATTTGGTACTTGAACGTAGATAAGTACTGAGAAAAAAAAAATAGAATGACCCGATCACACGAACAGCCACACAGATCTATGCTCACCCTCACTTTCCTCTCCTTTTTCTAAATTCCTTTCTAGTGGACCCCACTCCTTTAATTTCTCTCCCTTTATTTTCTTCCTTCCTATGTCCCGTCATCCCCTCCCCTCCACTCACACAAAGTCCAAGTCATATCTGCGCGCCTTCTCCCACCCACACCGAGTATGACTTTGTGCCCCGAAGTACGCCCTACAAGCACGCCTTCATCCCATCCGCTCTCTCTCCCTCTCATTCGGATTTCTCTCTCCTGAGTACATAAAGCACCTTGTTCTCTTGGTTGATGACTCTCTTTCACTCTCTCTCCCTCTTCTGAAAATCTCTCAATCTTTCACCCTCTTTCCTTTGCTCCTCTATACGACCCTTTTTGCAATCCGACCCGCTTGGGATTTTTTTTTTCGTTTTTACTAAGTGTTTGAGCTCGTGGACTTGGTGGTTGATTGAGAGGCGAGGCGAGAAAGACGCGATTCCAAACGAGTCTTGTGGTTTTAGATCTAAATGGGATAAGAAAGTGATTTTAGAATTTTTTGCCGATCTTAAAAAGACAGTTAATTAAAAACAATTAACTAGTTAGTTAGTTGTTAGAGGGATATTTAGGGGAAAGAAACAAAATCTTTGCTCTATCCTTTACAGTGTTGCTGTCAAACATCACTTACATAAAAAGCCGGTGGTTGATTACTTTAACTTTTGGAGATGGTTTTTCCAAAAGATTTTTTTTTCCGTTTTCTTTTTTTGTGTGCATCCAAAGATCGATCTTTCTGTAAGCATATTCCTATCAAGTGTTTGAACTTTTCAGGGTCAACCTACCATAGGAGCTGGAACAAGTACCATTACATCCTTGCCAAAATCACCAAATTTTAATTCAATTTTGTCAACTATCCGCTGTATCACCTCTTTTTTTATTCAAATTATGTACATTTTAATTTGTCCATCATGGGATCTTATATCCATAAAGCCGGTCCATATTTATTAACTCGAAAGGGAAAGAATCAACGGCTCCATGAATTTGCATAGGAGCAAAACATTGGTAAAGCCGTAAAGGCCAAGCTAATTTGAATAAACAAATTAAAAGCAGATACCTGATTCATTTTACGCTTCCAAATCAAAGATAAACGGAAACCTTGTACTAAGCAATAGTCCAATTCTATCCTTATACCACATGTCATGCCTCCACGTAGGTCCAGTACACATCATTATCATCAAAAGATTTGAGGGCACGACTCTCATTAAAAGAAAATTGCGCAGGGAGCTCATTAAATAGAACAAGCAAAATTGCCGTTGACACTAACACGAAGAGGTAAACCGAAATTAAAAAAAAAAAAAAATTCAGTCAGTCTGGCAACTGTTCCAGAAGAAGAGGTAAGCCGAAGATTAAAAAAAAATAATAATAAACTCAGTCAGTCTGGAAACTGTTCCATACGAAGAGGTAAACCGAAAAAAAAATAAAAAATCTCAATCAGTCTGGCAACTGTTCCAGGCTTCCCGCAGAGGTCTCAATTAGACATGAATAACCAAAACAAAGTATTAGAACTACATATATATATTTTTGAAAAAGCATTTATGACATATAAAAAGTTAAGAGGATTTTATATATATTCCATAAAAAAAATCATGTATTTCTCTCTCTAAAATTTATAATATCATATTTTTCTTTTACAATTAAAAAAAACTCACAAAATTTATCTAATTTATTATATTTTTTTATTAAAACTCATTTTAAAATTATAAAGATTTCATGGTATTCTTTATTAAAAAAATATATACAGTTTGGATAACAAAAAATGTTTAATTGTTTAATTAATCGATTTCTAAATGTAAATGATTTATTTGTGTCCTTGTGATGCATATAAATAATATTTTTTCGTACTTGTGATCGCATATACAACGTGTTTACCCGTATATTTGTGCACGTCACATGTACAAAAATGAACTATTTTACCAATTAGAAGGCTGTTAGATATTCTTTAGCTTTCTTCACTCTTTTTCACGAGAGTAATCTTGGCATGAGCGACGAAAATACATCATTGTTTTACAAACAGAATAGCCAACAATTTCTTCATAATTCATACTTCCAAAAACAAAGGAAACACACAAACACTGTTTCGATATCAAAACAACGAGATCAGTCTTTACATATGCACCAACATGTTTAATCGAAACATCAGAAAAGCCAACAATTTCACATAATTCATACTTCCAAAACAAAGGAAACACACAAACACTGTTTTTCATACCAAAACATAGAGATTGCATATGCACCAATTAAACACAACCCTCTAATCAAACACCAACATGTTTAATCGAAACATTAGAAATACCAAAAGCTTGTAAAACTGAGAACAGGCCCAGAAAAATGTGAGAATCTCAGGCGAGAGGCTCGTAAATTTCTCTGCTTTCACTGTCAGGATTAACCTTGACGATGATCCAGACGGCGTAGATCATCCCGGGCACGTAGCCCAAGATCGTCAGAAGCAAACAGAGCCAGAATTCTAGCTAAAAAAATAATACAAAACAAACATTAATTCAGAAAAAAAAAGAGAAATAAGTCATTCTAGTCCTTCACTTCCCTACAATTTTTATAATCAGTCCTACAATTTAAGAATCGCCAAAATCTAGGTTGCATGCCTATAGAGATCCACAATAATATGCAAATATGATTATTCTCATGTACATATTTACAAAACTTGAAATAATTTATTGTAAGTTTTACAAAAATGAGGCTTTTAAACATATCGTGTATAAAACAATAATCCAAGAGTTAGACAAGGATCGGACTTCATGCTTACTTATATTTAAATGATCCACAAACAACCCCCATACACACTCAACTATCAACTACAAATTGAAGATCGACAAGTATCAAGTATTTCGTAATTAAAAATAAAATCATTTAAAGAAAATAAATCATACACTGCACAAGCCCTTGCGAAAGAAAACGCCGAGGGGAGGAAGGAAGAGAGCGAGAAGGATCTCAAGGCACCTCGCCGTATTGTCCGTACACATTTTCTCTCTCTTGATCTGAAATCTAAACCCCTTTTTCTCTTCTCTGGCGTCGACTTTTTAGATTGGGGATGATAAAGTAAGCACCGGAGGGCTGGGCATTAAATAGCAAACTCGCACTTTGGCCTTGAATTGAGGTAAGTACTCTCTGTGAATACTTCTTTATAACACTCCATGTAAAAGGTAATTAATTAATGTTCTTAACCCGCCACATATTTTGTTATACAAATTTTGAGCAGCAGGTTTGAGAAATTTCTCAGCGGATAATATGCTCTGCCAATAAATATCGGTGCTATTAGTCACTTACAAGTGGGTCTCACTTGTTTTTCTAAAGCTGGATCCGCTTTGCTGTATGCTACGTGTGCATCTCTAAAGAGGGGTAATTGTCCGGCTAGTCGGTAACTACGGTAAGGACCGATTTTTTTATTAATCGAAAATAAAATAAAAAAATATCACGAAAGAAGATCGTAGCAATTGTTTTTTTTTTCATTCTGTTTTATGAAACTAAAGTAAAAAAAAAAATGTTACAGTAATAGATGGGATAATCTATTCAGTCCAGAATTTTTTGCTTTTATCTCTGCTTAGTGGGTTAAGGATTTGGATTAGCGGGTTATTAATCTGAACGGGAAATTTTGTACCTCCGGAGGACGGAATAATCAATCTTATTTTTCCTATATTTTGATTTTTTGACAAAACGATCCTCATTCGCGATATTTTTTTATTTTATTTTCGATTTATATAAAAAATCAGCGGTAAGGAGCCTCAGGAAACTTAATATATATATATATATATATATATATATAGAGGCTAATATCAAAACGTTTGCACCAAGGCCCTCGTGAAACCAAGTCGTTTTTGGATTTTCAAAGTTCAAATGGTCGATCTAAACCGTTAGATGTTCAATCTATATTAAAATCTGCTTGGAGACCAAATTTACATTTTTTGGAATTTTTTTACTACTTATTAAGCTACTTTGAAAATTGCTGATACATGGTTTAGAATTTGGTTGCACTGTTTTTACTGTTCACCCGGATCAGCAATTTTCAAAGTGGCTTAATAAATAGTAAAAAAATTCTAAAAAATGTAAAATTTGGTCTCCAAGCATATTTTAATATAGAGATCACATCTAAAGGTTTGGATCGACTGTTTGGACTTTGAAAATCCGAAAATGACTTGGTTGCACGAGGGCCTTGGTACAAACGTTTTGATATTAGCCACTCTCTCTCTCTCTCTCTATATATATATATATATAGACAGTGGCTAATATCAAAACGTTTGCACCAAGGCCCTCGTGCAACCAAGTCGTTTTTGGATTTTCAAAGTCTAAACGGTTGATCCAAACCGTTAGATGTTCAATCTATATTAAAATCTGCTTGGAGACCAAATTTTACATTTTTTGGAATTTTTTTACTATTTATTAAGCCACTTTGAAAATTGCTGATCACATGGTCCAGAATTTGGTTGCACTGTTTTTACTGTTCACCTGGATCAGCAATTTTCAAGGTGGCTTAATAAATAGTAAAAAAATTCCAAAAAATGTAAAATTTGGTCTCCAAGCAGATTTTAATATAGATTGAACATCTAACGGTTTGGATCGACCGTTTGGACTTTGAAAATCTGAAAACGACTTGGTTGCACGAGGACCTTGGTGCAAACGTTTTAATATTAGCCACACTCTCTCTCTCTCTATATATATATATAACTTCATATAAAAAAGAGGAAGGTTAAAATGCTTCTCCCTCTTTCCTGTTGACATTGGCAGATCCATGTACAAATTGGAGTAGGCAAGTGTCTACCTCTGGATTTGAATTTTTTATTTCGTACTAATTGTTTAATGTGCCTACCCCTGGTTTGAGTTAGTTCGGTTCTTTTGAACCGACTCCTTCTAAGTTTTGATCGATTATGTGTATTTTGTTTTTTCGGATATGCGATACTTTATTTCGTAAATAGAATGAAAGAGAATAAGAGAACAAGAAAGATCTGACGGTAGGACCTATTATTACAATTCTAAGAAATGGGTTGGCCGAACTTTTTGTGCCTTTTATTATTCAACACTTATATTGCGGTTAAATTTTTATCTAAACTTGACTTCAATTTGCTAATTGTCTAAGAACAATCTCCACTTTGAATTGTGCCAAACGAATTTTTAATTAGCTTACTAAAAATATTTCAATGTTGTGTCAATCGATTTTATGATTATAACAGCTTTTATAATAAACATAGGGATTGAGTTGTAATTGTGTACCCAATAAGTTAATTAGTTTGAACCCGATTAGTGCCCTACCCTGATAGAAATCATGGATCCGCCCTTGCCTGTTGATAATGTTTTTCATTTTTTTATCTCCATTTTCAAAATTTAAACAGTTGATTCGAATCACTGATGAAGCCAAAACATATAGCGAAAATCACTATATTTTCTTCCAGAAAATGGCGAAAATCGAATGCAAAGTAGCTATTTTTCCGATTTATTTACCGCAAACATGTTTTTAGGTCTTTTTGGTAGGTTTTTGAGAAAGTTGCGTATTTAGGACAAAAACAGAGCAAAAGTGTCATATTTAGGCATTTCTGAACAAGACGTCAAACTAGGACATTACATGGAGCATGCAACACCTCACACGAAGTGCACAACATGCGAAATGACAAAAATACAAGAAAATCCGCTAAGTCAGGAATTCCTGCGGCCTCCTCTATGCCGCATGTGGCATACCCTGAGGCCGCACGATCCGTGCACTGTCCTAAAAATAGGTGATTTCTCTGATGGGCCTTCCAGAAGAACGCGAATTCCTGATGGGCCTTCTAGAAGGACGCGTTTACTTAAGAGCCAAGCTATTTTAGCTATTTTTGGCTTCATCTATCCAATCATGGGTGGACCCCACGTCCCCCACTACTTTCACTACTCCACCTCTCATTTAGGAAGGCTATAAATACCCCTCTTGTAATAGGATTTAGTGTGCGTGTTTAATTGTGTCAAGTCCAGAATAGTAGACTAGCAATCCTCATTTGTTAGGTTAGGTTAGAGATTTACTTAGAGAGAGAAAGGTAGCCATTAGAAGTCAAGCAAAAGAAGAAAACGTCATCTAAGGAGATAGAGGTTCTTCCATCTTCAATTGGGTTGTAATTTATATTCTCCTTATTTTATTTCTTTTATTTTGCCATGACCATGAGAAGCTAAACTTCTCATCTCTACGGTGAGGGTTGTCTGTTTATGTTTTGATTATGTTATGGTTTGAGTTTTCTTTTGCACTTTAAATTCATTTTTATTGTATCCTTGCATACATAGGTCTGTCTACTATATGCCAATGATCTTCACATACCAATAGGTGTTAAGTCGTTGCATCCTTGTGTGAGAAGGATAATACATGTAAGTACTCCAAACACTTCGGCTAATGAGACTTGACAACAGTTCAAAGACTAGGGTTGGAACCCAGTGGGCTCCCTTGGCAGGATAACATAAATTGTACATTTAAATAACATTAGAAGACACTTAAATTAAGTATGGTCTTTGGGATATTTCAACTACGGGTAGTATAAGGAAATAATATAATTGCGTACCTAAAATATTTTAGTCTTGATAGCCCAAAAGTCGATCGCAAGATCGGAAAACCTTTCAAATTGCACAAACAAACACCAAGCACGCCCTGCGGGTAGTGACAGTACCGTATGCGGGGTAGCTGTGGGGCAATCTAAGTTGCATGCGACATAGAGAGACGTCGAAACTTATACTCACATGATTAAGAAGGACAAAAACCTGAACCCTAGAGGCTCTCAATCTAGGCCGCATGCGACAGTGTAATTAACACCACCACCTCAAACTTTTAAAAAACCCGATAACCTAAACTAGTTAAAATTGTTTAAAATCTAATACACTATCTCTGTGGATCGACACCCCAATCATACTATACGGTGAGATTATGCGCTTGTGATATAAACGTAAGTATTACGGTTTATAAATCTTTAAGAGTAGTAGTTCATTTTAAACTCATCAATCACTCAACATGATCTTCATATTAACATGTGTCTGACATATGATTGCAAACAATGCGAATTCGGAGTGAATAATGCTATATCGAATTCGTATATGTTTTTCAATGAACAAATACGAATACAAATGCAGATAAAAATGGATATCAAAGTTTAAAATTAAATCTGTTTTAAAAAATACTGATGCGGAGCAGATAATTCACATACATATTGAAATACGAATACGAAATAAATAATTATTAAATAATTGAGTCATGAACTTCAAGATACAATTATAAAATATGATGAATAAAAAATATAATTAACTAATAAAAATATATAAAGAGACAAACCGAAAATAATAGAGAATTATTTTAGTCCTCGCTTAAGATTCTATAATTGAATTAATACAATATTCATTGTAAAAGATGATGTTACATGATACGAGCCGTACAACATTTATGGTAAAAATATTTTATAATTGTCAAGGAAAAGGAACGAGCTCCTAGCGCCTTGCTGGAGCGCTCTCTCGGTCCGGATCCGGACAATTGCTATAGTTCCACGATAGATGATAGGCAGCGTTGATTTATATTAGTATTGTAAATAACGATATGTCTCGTTGAATGAATATTTAAAATTATATAGATAATTAATCGTTTTTATTAAAATTATGTACATATATTCATAATTTATTAAAAATAATTTATTTAATTCATCAAACTTATTAAATAAACTTAATTTAATTTAGTTATATTATTATAACATGATACTACGCTTATTTTTTCGTAACAGCACATACGTACTTTATATGTATAAGTAACACATTTATTTAATGAAATTTTTTTTCGAATTTTTTTTTTTTCAAATACTAATAACATATTATTTGAAGCAATCAAATATTTCAATTTAAAATCACTAAATTTAATTATGATAAAAAATTAATTTCATATATGAACATGTCGTACTAATTGAAAAAATACATCACTAAGTAAAAAAAATATATGGTATATAAAATAATAGAAGAATTAATCAATTTCAAAGTAAGTAAGAAAAAAATTATATATAAAAAATATTGGATGTATATCCAAACAAAAATAAAACTATAATACAGGATTTATGAAACTTACTATCACACACAGTCACAAAAAAAAACAATGTCAAAATAAATATTCACTGGAATAAACAAAATAATCAGGAATAATTGGTCGATTAATCGAAAAAAATCTGCAAACAAATTTATAATTAGTATATTCGTAATAGTTTGACCGTTGTTAATGATTAAACGGACATTTAATCGGCCATTAAGACCGTTTTTTACTACACTGGTTTATATATAAACTACTGCCAAAATAACTTGAAGCTAGCGGATAGAGGAGAAGAATAATATTGGTTGTCGGTCCGAAATGTGTTTTATTTATCCGAATCATAGGCAAATTCGGACCGAATTATCCGGATCTGTTTACCCTGGTTTGGAACCGAATTTTTGAATTTTTTTATTATCTAATAACAACTTTATTAAATAAATATTCGGAATTGGAAATTATCCGTTATGTTTATCCGGATCATACACGAATTCAGATCAAATTATCCGGATCCGTTTACACCTCTAGTTTGAAAATCAAATTTTATATTTTTTGAAATTCTTTTACTATCTAATAACAACCTTATTAAATATATATTCAGATTTAGAAATTATCCATTATGTTTATCAGGAATTCATAGTAACAAATCAAAAGTTCGGGTTCGGTTCGGCGAGGTCAAAAATTCGTGATTCGGGTATAATTCGGGAATAATTCGGTACCACAAGGAAGTAAACCAAAAAAAAAATATATGTACTTATTTTAATTTTTTTTACTGTTTTAATAAAATTTTGAGGAAAAAAAAATATTTGAAGAGGGTTAAGAATTTGATATTTAGAATTCAAAGTCAACTTATTATAAAACAATATCAATTTGATATTGATAGTTAGATACCCACGTGGGGGTCCGCTTAATACATTCAAAATTCAAAACTTTACTTAAGAGTTCAGAGTTCCGTGCGAGGCCACGTGGTGGGGTCCTCCAGCATTAACTCAAGCACAGAGCCACGGAGCATAGTAAAAGAATCACGAGTGGAGCAACAGCGACGAATTTTTCGAATAAAACGTGAATAATTCGTAAAAAACGTTTTATTCGCGTTTTATTCGCGAATAAATTGGTAAAAGTTCGGTCAACCGTTTTATTCGCTGTTCGGTTCGGAAACCTCAAAAAACGTTTTATTTGCGAATAAAACGCGAATCATGTTACTATGATCAGGATCATACACAGATTCAGATCGAATTATCCAGATCCATTTACACCTTTAGTTTGGAAACTAAATTTTTTATTTTTGAAATTTTTTACTATCCTATTGGATAGGTACAAATTATTTTTTTCAGAACTAATAAAAAACAATAATTTGTATCTATCTAAAAAAGATATACAATTTAGTCTTTAAGCACATTTTATTATGAAAAGGGTGTTGAGTGATTCAGATTGACTATTTAGACTTTAAAAATGAAAAAAAATATATAAAACACGACAAAAATATATATTTGAATAATTTTCTATGAAAAAAAATGTTAATAAAAATTTCTTAGTAAGCCATTGCCTACACTGCTACCTAAAGAAATTTTGAAGCATCATGCAGTGTTCCGGCTTACTTTTATTTTTAAAATTTTTTTATGGATTTTAATATTATAAATTTTCTAATATAAATATCAGATATATAAAGAATAGTTAAATACTTATTTCATATCATTCTTCATTTTTCTTTAAAATTAAGATTTATTAGAGAAATTTTTTTATCTTTCATGTCAAAAATAATTCTAAGAAAATTAATTTAAGCATAGGAAAGTCAGAGAACCATGAGCTTAGTGAAGAGACACGAGTCTTCAGTCTCATTTCGGAGAGATATATATTTAATTTTTGAAAATAATATTTAAAATATGCTGAATGTAGTGAGGTTTTTTTAATAAAAAAAGCATAGAGAAGTCTTTGATAAGTTGAACCACATCTACTATTTCAAAAACAATATTTTCTTTTTGTTTAAAAAATTAAAAAGCATATACATAAATTTAATAGTAGTAGTACAAACAATATTGAAGGATATTTTGGTCATTTTTGTTATATCTTAAAAAAGCAAACCATTATAAGCAAGATAATTTTTTAGGAGAAAGGAATGCAGAATGCTTGTCAACTTGTCATAGATTGAAATTTCAGAATTAATGTTGATCGTCAAAATTCAAATACTAAATTATGTATTACAAAGGAGTAATTTCGATGCGTCCCTGTGGCATTACTGATTTACTGGAAAAAAAAAATTCACACAACAAGTAGTTATTATGTTATGTAGCCATTCTTAATTATTTATTATTGGAAGCTGAAAACAAGCACAAAAAGCACTGAGAAAACATAACATAAACTCACTACAATGCATACATGATACATGTTCTTAACCCTCTTTTTATTGATATCAAACACAAAGCATGACAAAAAGTACAGCTAATTAAACACCAAGTTACCATCCCATTTCTCTGTTACACTTCTCTAAAACAGGGTCTTTGTTACACCTAGATAGTAGAGATGGTTTTAGAGAATTATAACTGAGAATTGATTTATTGGTGAATTGATAGGATAATTAATTAGTTCTGGACTTCGGGGATGTACATCGGCTCCGGGATCTCATCCGGGTGCATGCAGCATGAGCAGCCTCCACGGTATCCGCGACGGCAGCATCCCCAGCGGCAGTATGGGCCGCCACCACCATGGTAACCTGGGCCTCCGTGGCCGTTTCCCGGGCCGTAACCCGGGCCGTAACCACCATGGTAATCTGGGCCGCCACCACGGTAGTCTGGGCCGCCACCACGGTAATCTTGGGTTCCCGCCTTGTTCTCCTTGGTTGCCTCTGCATTTTCCATTTCCAATGAATACAAAATTTGTTAATTAAATGGTCCCAATTAGTTTTGTACCAATAATTCAGAATTGTAGATCAAATATACTTATATTGTTGTGTTATATATTAATGACAAATATATTCTTGGCAAGGCATGGTATCTTATTTATGACTAGATGTGGCGCCACGAACTCGTTAGTAATTGTCCCTGTCAAAACAACTTCCAACATATTTTGTCAAATAGTGGCCACTATTTTCTAAGAAATAATTTGTACCAAAACCCCTACTAAAGTTTTTTTTTCTTAATTACCTCTATCCTAATCAATTTGTACAGCATTGTTAAATCTGGTACAGATAGTATTAGACTCGAAATCTATTATAGAATAAAAATTAAGGAGTAAAGGTAAAACTCACGGGTCTGTTCAGCTGCCACCTCAGAGGTGACCAAAACAGCAACAACCAAGAGAACCCCAAACAAAACCATTGCCTTGGATGCCATTTTTAGCCTTAATTTCTCTCTAGCTTGCACACTTGGGATTGGTGGGGTGAACCATTGTACTTGTACCTTATTTATAGGCAAAAGAAGAAAGGAGGAAGGAGGAAGGTGTGATAGTGTCTAGCTCCATTGCTATTGACATTAAATGACTCTGAATTGTGTCCCCATTTGAGTGGTTGGAGAGTAGATCTTAAGTCAAGACCATAATTTCATTCAATTCAATATTTCAATATTATGCCGTATCTATCTTCGATACTACTCTCTGTTATCCATTTTTGTTTATTTTTTTTTATAAACCCTACCTACATGTGACATGTCTCTTTTAAATAAGAATATATATTCAGAGATAAATACATTCAACTGAAGTTGTTGCTTATTTTTTAAGGATATATAAGATTATTTGTTATGGATGCTACTTCTATCAATTGTAAAGAATTTCTTTTCATTTTGAAAATTTTCATAAAGAAACCTGATTAAAATGGAACGCAATCTAAAAAGACGTTGCTACCCCCAATCATGAAGTCAGGAAGTATTCCGATGAGCATCAAATCAAATTCAGTCTGATGTCTAGTTGGAACCGTTCAATTTGTGTCAAAATTTACTTGCATTTGATCCGCACGAATCTTGAAGCGAGTTGAATGACTCCTCCTGCGCACTGGTTCCCCGATCACAACCTATTTCTAGTGTTGTCTCCAATATTATCAAGCCCTTATCCCTGAGATATTTCAATTTAGGGAAAATTGATTATTTGCCACTCCAAAACTTTCAAATTGTAAAAATGCCATCCCGAAATTTGAAATTGTAAAAATGCCATTCCAAACTTCATTAATATGTAATTTTGCCACTCCAAATAATTAATGACTAAAATACCCTCCGTTCTTCTCCTCCTCTTCTTCTCCTGCCATGGCGAAAGGCAAGATGAAACCTCTCCGAACTGATTAGTGAAAACAAAAATTGGACTGTGGCCTTCGTGCCATTTCGCTTGACCTGTAGCCTTCGGGTTTGTTTTGCTCTTGCTGGCTGTGTGAGCCTTTTTGTTGATCTGTGGCCTATGTGCCTTCTTGTTTGACCTACGGCTTATGCCTTTTGTTGATGGCGGTTGTGCCTTGACCTACGGCCTTTGAGCCTTCTCTGTGATTACGGCCATCGGGCCTTGTGTGTTTTTCTGTTGGGGATTTTGGGAGTTATCAGGTGGGTTTTGCGGTACCAGTACCGATCCGGTACTGAGGAAGGGGTGTAGACCCCTTTTTATTTCTCGGGATGCTGGTACCATATCGGTACCAGCCTTGTCCCCCATGAGCCATGTGAGCCATGTGAAGGCTGTAATTGGGGCCTTCCCCTTCAAATTGACACCTCCACTCATATCGCATTAGTGTCCAGAGAAGTTTTCTTGAACCAATTTCTAGTATGTCGGCTCGAATCAAACAATCCAAGTAGTCATCTTTCTTTCTTTCCGAGTGAAATTCTCTCTTGCTCGCAACCCTCTTCGGTAAGCTTCCATCATGCATGAGTTGAGGAAAGAAGACATTTAAGTCCGAGAACAAGCTCGTGATTTAATTTCCTTTATTTCCTTTGAATTGCATCCGACTGAAAGGGCTTAGGCGCGGGGGAGAAGGGAAGAAGACGCGGCTAACATGGGGGACCCGCTGTCAGTTCCTCTGAGTTGAGGGTATTTTAGTCATTAATTATTTGAAGTGGCAAAATTACATATTAATGAAATTTGGAATGACATTTTTACAATTTCAAATTTCGGAATGGCAGTTTTACAATTTGAAAGTTTTGGAGTGGCAAATAATCAATTTTCCCTTAAATTTATAATCGTATTTTTATAAGAGTGCTTACTGAGATTGGAAGGAATTTTCTCTTGATCACTTACTGGTGAATGTTTTCTCGTAAATATCAATTTTAGTTGAATTATATTTAAATTTGACACGAACACAGTTGACACGCAACATGTCGTTCATTAATGAACGAGCTGTTGGCACAATTCAGATCTGTTGATGAAAACCATTTCTCTACCTCCTGCTCCTAGGCTCGCACTTCATTAATGAACGAGCTCGTACTTTTTTTTTAATGAAAAAAAAAATTTCGAGGTGTAAAATGAGATGATTCATGTATCTTACTTACGTGTCTACTTGTAAAATTTTCTCAAACTAGCTAGAACCTTTTTACACCAGCGCACTCAAGCTAACACGTTTTAGATCTTGACAAAATTAAACACATGAAAATGCATTGGAGGTTTATTGACTTCTGTAACTTCTTTATAATTTAGATTTCATTTAAGACCATGTCATTTGGATGACTGGTTCAGTCTATACATTTTATGCCAAATAGCTAATGGAACTTAATGGTAGATTTTGAATATGTAAAGTCATAACAGTCATTGGGAGCTTTTTCAATTTTGGGTTGTCCATCAATGAAAGCGTGCCATGTCGTCCTACTAAATATCCACAAATGTAAAATATGTATGAATTCAAATATAAATAGAATTGATACCTAATTCAGTTTTTTTTTTTTTTTTTAAAAGAGGCATGATAGCCCATTTCATTGCTGAAATCAGATAATTACAAAATCCAGTTCCAGCTAGCGATATGCTAGGCTGATATTTTCAAAAGACATAATGTTGAGTATTTTAGGTATGGTGTTTTTATACTCTTTTAACTTTTAATATTTATAAACCTTTGTATCCAATGAATAGGTTAGTTGCAAGCGCACAACCTATCGATTGTAGTATTTAGGTATCGATCCACATGGAGATAGAGAAATACCAATTTTTAATAAAGAAAACTACTTCTAATCTAAACAATAAAAGTAAAAAGGGGGGTTTTGTGTAATTTCGTTTTTAAAGGAGAATTAAAGTAAATTAAAAGTTCGTAACAAAAGGCGATTGAAAGTTGGTTGTAAATCAAGTTTGAGAAGTCTAGGGGTATTCGGTCCACAATTCCTTGCTAATTCTATCTACTCGGTTTGTTTAAATCATGTTTGATTATGACGAGGTTTCTAATTTATGTTAGCCTTTGGGACAAATATTGAAACAAATACTTTGGGTGGATGGATTAATGTTCCTCGAATTCTAGGGCTGTCACTAACCTAGAGGGATATTTAAGTCACATGCTCCAAAGTATATATCGATATTTGTTCTAAGGTGTCCTAATTAGGTTTTGACTTCACGATTAAGTCCTTCACCAAACCCTAACCTTAATTCCTGTAGTTCCGGGTTGAATATCAAAGTACGGTCGCTTCTAATCCAAATCCTAAGGTATTTGCGATCACAATTTGTACTATCCTATATGATCCTAATCTACTTTGAATCTAAAAGACTTAAACGGGATAACTACAATTCAAGCACAACAATTTGTACTATCCTATATGATCCTAATCTACTTTGAGTCTAAAAGACCTAAGCGGGATAACTACAATTCAAGCACAAATCATGGAATATGACAAAGAATAAATCACAGAAATTAACATCAAATCAAACAATCATAATAAAAACTAAACTCTGAGTAAATAGAATTAAACAAGTTCATGCTGCATGACCTAAACCCCTAGAGAGAAACTAGCCTCTCATGGAGAAGCGAGTATTCATCATGAATTCAAGTACAAAATAAGTAAAGACAAAGAGAAACTAACTAGAGAAATAGAATACACCATTCTCTAATCAAAAACCTTAGTCTTCCTTGCGTTTGCTGTGAGAATTCGCCTTCTTTCTTCTTGATTTGCTCCTGTGGTTGATGCTCTATCTCGTGAATTTCTCTCTTTTTAATGGTCATCCTTATGGAGAAGAAATTCCCTTCTTTTTATAGTAGATCTGGAGCATATGGACGTGGGGAATCATTCTAAATCTGTCCCAACGTGTTCCCCACGTTTCCACCTTCTATTCCCCATCTTTGGGTCGTGGTCTGAAGTGCCGAAAATAGAAAATCCTTGAAATAGCAGTTTTCAGGCTGAATGCGGCCCAAGTGCGTCCGCACGGGTTTTGGTTTGTGCTCTGATTTGCTCTCCGAGTGCTGAGTGCGTCCGCACAGCTTCCCAGTGCGTCCGCATTCCTCTCGGACTTTTCTCTGCTACTGGATTTCTTTCGGAAAATTTGGCTAAGTAGAAAATGCATCCGCACCGGTTTTTGGTGCGTCCGCATTCGGCTCGGACATTTCTTCTGGAGCTTGCATTTTCTTCTAAGTGACGAGTGCGGCCGCACTCTGGCCAGTGCGTCCACACTTTGCTTCTGTTTCTTATTTTCCTGCGAATTTCACACAGACAAATGCAGTAACTTGATTCTAGGGTATTTAATCCTATATTATACTAAAATACATGATATTTGGTGCTATTATGTAATAAAAACTAGACCGAACATATATATAAATTAAACCTATCACATAACAGGAGAGAAATATAGTAAACAGATCATCCAAGCACATGAACTATCCAAACACCAAAAGTAAGATAAGGTAGAGCTAACTAAGCCACAAAGTAATGGGCTAAGGAAGTCAGTTGCAAAATTTAGACAAGTATGCTGTGAAATCTTCATGCAGGAGGTAGATGCTCAGCTGGGTCTTGATATACCACCATCTCCAAAGGCATGTAGTTTGCTAAAGGAATGGCATCCTCCATCACTGGTAGCCAGTCAACAGCTGCTGCCTGCAAGCTAGCATTAAGGGGACCTGTCCATTATAGATACCTAATTCAGTTAAAACACACTCTTTCCATATTTTTTTTTGAAAAAACCCGTAGGTGTATTTTATTGAAAACCGAAGTACTTGAGCCCTTACATAAAAAAAGGAAAAATATCTGCCACTAAAGTACATCTACCTAATGCTAAAAAGTGATGAATAAATACTACTTTTAAATTTAAAAGGAACTACCTAAACCGAACTCTAGAGTTCTTAAAAACTACTCGCCCTTTCCTTTGTGTGAAAAGCGAAAAAGGTTGAGGGGCTGTTTGTAAGAAAACATATCCCCTCCTCTGACAATCTGGTATTCTATTACCAGTTTTGTTCTATGCTGCCTGTACCCTCCCATTGCGCCTAATTTCATGTCAGTAAGGCTTGGAGGGTGTTGCAATTCCTTCAATCTTCCACATTCGGTCCCTTCCAAGCAAAATATTACATATCTAACTCTGCCTTTAAGGTGAAATTGAGTGTTGCCGCCTCATTTCCGGTGCCGTAAAAAGACTGCCGTGTTCTCCTAGCCCAATTTGCCAGTTGGTGAGGGTCTTTCAATGCTTCCCTTGCTATTTTTTCCAGAGTTGTGTATTCCTTACAAACTTGGTATTGTCTGCCACATTCTGCCACAATGCTCGCTGTTCTCTAAGCCGGTAAGTCTTCAATTGAATTTTGTTGGACTGCCTTGACTAAGATTTGGCAGTCAGAAAAAACTGCAAATTTTGTTGTTGGTTGAGCTCTTCTTATTTCCTTTATATGCCTGAACGCTTGCAATACCCCTTCTACCTCAGCTTGCAAGGCGCCCACTGCCTATACTGCCCCATATCTAATTGTCTTCAATTTCCCCTCTATATTGTAACAAGTTAAACCCCACCCTGCCCCATTTGTGGTGTCCCATGAACCGTCTACCAATACTACTTCTGTATCCTTAAGAACCTCCATTATTTGTGGTGTGTCTCCCATTTTTTGTTTCCCTTGCCCTCTTGTTTCCCCGGTACCTATACTTACCTTCATAGTACATACCTGCCTGAGTATTGATGTCGGAGTTGGTTTCTTGGTTGTGTATAAAGCCTTGTTTCTAGCCTTCTAGATGCACCATGCTGTGTTTGCAAAAATTTTCACCTCCTCAGTGTTTAGTGTTTCTGTAATTTTCAGAAAAGTTGTAGGGAAGGTCAAGGGTATGTGGTCTACTCTTAGGCCAAGTTCTGACGCCCACCATGTTGCTCGGGATATATCACAGAAGAAGATTGTATGCATCAGGTATTCGTTTTCCCCCCCACACCTTGGACAAGATTGGTTTATATGTTGTATTCTAGAGTGTAATTTTCCCATAGTTGGCAGCCTGTCATGTACTGCCCTCCATAAGAAGAATTGAACTCTAGGGATAATTCCTTTGTTACCCCCATATCACTTTCCATGCCTTTACTTGTTCCTCTGTGTAGTTGGGTACCATTTGCACCTGTTGCCGCAATTTTTCGTATCCTTCTTTTGTTGTGTATGTTCCCTTTGCACTGCTCAGCCAGATCAGTTTATCACCAATCAATGGTTGTGGATTCGGTTTTTGGGCCAGCATTTCAATTTTTCTCAAAGCCTCTGCACTCAGTACAGCTCCAATCTTTGTCGAGTCCCAATTTTCTGTTAACGGGTCTATTAGGTCTGCAACCTTGACATCTCGCTACCTATTTGTATGAATTGTTTGCACTGCCCAGCCATCGAACCATGGTTGATTCACCGCATTTATTTGCTTCCCGTCTCCCACATGCCATATAATGTCTTCCTTAAAGAAAACTCTTAATTGGTGCACTGCCTTGCTTAGAGCGCTTCCTCCCCTTGCGTTATTTCCTCCCCAGAATCCCCTGCGTGGGTAATACTTGGCTTTGAAGATTTGAATCCACAGCTTGTCATGCTGTGCTGCTATTTGCCATACCATTTTTAATAGCAGTGCATCATTAAATGTTTTTATGTCCCTCACCTCCAGCCCTCCTTGTTCAAAGGTTGCACACACCTTGTGCCATCCAATAAGGGAGATGAACCATTGTTTTTTCAGTTTTTCCCAGAGGAACTTTCTCACAATGGCTGTTACCGCATTCACTGTTCTTGTGGGCAATCTTGTAACAGACATGTAATAAACATGTATAGAGAGTAAAACCGATTTAATCAGAGTTAGCCTTCCTGCATGGGATAAGAAATTTGATTTCCAGCCAGTCAATTTGTGTTGAATTTTTTCTAGAAATTGTTCATGTTTTGGGTCCCCTCCGCCCCTTTGCTGTGTGATTGGTATCCCTAGATACATTTCTCCCTTCAATCTTCCAACACTCTTTCCATATTGCTTGAACCCAAGATATAAAGTAACAGCTGGCCCAGAGAAAACCCATGTTGAAATTAATCTGATCCCAACTTAAATGACCAGTCACAGTGGCTCTGCATCACTGCATGAGTTATTATATAAGTAAATAAATACTTCCGCTCTCAAAAATATGATTATTATATCAGTGTAGGGCTGCAAACGAACCGAACCGAATCGAACTTACCTCCAGTTTGAGTTTGGTTTGAATTAATTTCAAACTAAGTTTGGTTTGAATTAATTTCGAACGAAGTCAATTTTGAATCGAATTTTTTACGAACTCAATTTCGAACTTTTACGAACTTTACTACGACTTACGAATTATGACTTATGGCTGGGCTATAGTTCGAAATTACAGCACTTCAATAAAAACTCAGGCATTCTGAATATTAATTACACAGTACACCAAAGTTTATATCAAAGTTCATTACAAATACCAAAATTTATATTAAACACCAAAGTTTAGTACAATCAATCAAAGTTCAGTACAATCACATAATCTAAAGTTTTCCAAATAGCTAACAGGAGCAACATCACCAAAGTTTTCAAATATCCAAAGTATTCAAAGTATAATTTAAATATCAATAGAAGTACAGAACAATCACCAAAGTCTTAGAATTATTACAAACCCAAATATTATCCTAAATAAAACATTAAATTTCATTATCAACTGAAATTAACGGTTCACGTTTGAGTTAATTTCGAACTAAGTTTGGTTTGCGAACCTATTTCAAACGAACTAGGTCCAGTTTGAGTTTGGTTTGAATTAATTCGAACGAACTCAATTTCGAATCGAATTTTTTACGAACTTTTTCAAATCAAACTCGAATCGAATTACGAACTACGAATTTTTTTTGCAGCCCTATATCAGTGGACCTTTTATTGCCTCATGAAAGCATATCCTGAATTCAGAAAAAAAAAAAAACAGCTAATCGTACTGTAGTATACTGCAGAGTTGGTTTAGGGTATGGGACAGGGGCGTCCGATGAATATTTGGTTGGAATCGTTTTATTTGTCTTAAGATTCGCACTAAATTGATCCGCACGATTCTTAAAATAGCATGCGTGAATTTTAATACAAATTGGACGACTCTGATCGAGCATCAAATTTATTTTGTTCCAATACCCATTGGAGAGTCTCCTTCTTCCTGGATTAGATCACACGTTCATGATCACTGTAGGCACAACATGTATGACATGCTTTTTATAGTTTTTATTGGTGAATATTGCATTCAAATTCAAATGATATTTTAAGGGCATATTTATAAATTATATTTGTTGAGCTAATTTGGACATTTAGTGGGCTAATTCGGTACACATACTTATGTAGATAATTAGGCAGTTATTGGCCTGTCATCTAAATAAATTATTTACGAGTGTGTAAATGCTAATTCGATCCACATACTTAATTATAGACTGCCATAATAATTGAGGGTTATTAATTACGGTAAAAATCAATTGGCAGTTAATATTAATTTAATATAAGCTTGCACTATCATTAATTCTTAGCATAGTTTAATTTGCTAAAGATAACAATTTTATATAAATAGCACATCGAAAATTAATAAATATCACTGATATAAGAATCCAAGCTACTTATTAATTAATTAAATAGCTTGTTACTTCGGAAGTTTCTATTCACCAATTCAAGGTACAGAGACATATTTTATGCCATCTTCCTCTCTTTCCTTTTAATATGATTTATCTCCCATTTTATTTCAATCATAAACTGTGCGTATATTCTTAATAATAAAAGAAATTTGTTGTGTTGAAGGTTATCTATGGGAAGCTGCTGGGCTTATCTTCCTGGAGATATGTTAGAAACAATTGCCGAGAGGTTGGACCATGAAGATCTTTTACAGGCGGGTGCGGTTTGTAAATCGTGGCGTTCAACTTGTTTGGAATTTTTCAGTCGCCTTCCTAAGAATATACCGCTATCTCATTGTTATCCACGTCCATTTGGATTACCCTTGTTACTGCTCTCATGCAAGGAAGGTTCAACTTCTCGCAAGTACGCTACCTTGAATGATGAAAGGGTGTGTGGAGATATTTTTCTGCCGGAGACAGCTAACAAGTGGATATGCGGATCCTCTTGGGGATGGCTAATAACAACAGATATTCGTGGCGAAGAGGTCGTCCTATTGAATCCCATCACAAAATGTCAGATAAAGCTCCCCTCCCTAGCAACTTTCTCGAAAAGAATAACTTTCGAAGGAATACCAGATGATGCAGACCTTGATTGCTTTCAATATATCTACAAAGCCATCATCTCGAAAGACCCTACAACGTCGCAACAAGATTGTATAGTGATGGCAATTGTGGGAAATATGCGACAACTCTCCTATTGCAAGATAGGAGACGAGAAGTGGATGAACGTTGAAGGCTCTCCTCCTTCACTTGAAGATGTCATTTACTCAAATAACAAATTTTATGTTGCGACTCAATATGGTGTTGTTGCATCATGTGATGGCAATAATCCTAATTCCGGGATGACGACAATCGCTAAAGCATTGGATCCAAAATATCTCTGTACACAAAAATATTTGGTAGTTTCATCGGGAAGACTATTGCAAGTCTCCAGATCATATGAAGAGGAAAATAACTATCTAGAGGATGGTAGCATGCGTGATGGTCGTATCGAGACGTTAAGCTTCAAGATTTTTGGGATTGTAAAACGAGAGTCGCCTATACTAACCTCCGTTTTTCCTGATGATTGGGTAGAGTTTCAAAGGGAAGAAGAAATATGGTACGACCGGGTTCCTGTTGAAGATATAAGTGATCAGGTATTACTCTTGGGGAACAATGGTTCTTTGTCCCTGCCGTCTCGCATGTACAGCAACTGCAGTGGAAATCAGATCCACTTTACTGACGACCATTTTGATAGGCATGCGGGACAGGTGCTAGGCCATTTTAAGAATCCAGAGGGAGTATATCATGATATCGGTATTTTTGACATAGGGGAGAAGTCTGTTCGGAAGTACCACCCAAATGACCCGCATGACCCTATTCCGTCTATTTGGTTTACACCCAATCCATGGAAATCAAGACAGTAATTGCCATATAAAGCATCATTTTATTAATTAATCATGTGCAAACAAAACCCGATGACAAGAATTACGAATTAGGAAATTTTTTGAAATGGAATGCATTGACTTGTCTTATTGTACCACAACGTTTTACCATGGTGAACACTAATTTTCTCTTCATTTGATTAATTAATAGAATAGTGCTTGCAATACATCCTCATTTCCTTCTTACTTTTTTCTATGGATATTTGACAATAGCTGCTTAATGTCATCTCTGTATTAATTGGAATCATGTAGGAAATAAATTGAACAAATGAAATGCATTGGAGGTTTATGACTTCTGTAAATTTTTTAAAATTTAGATTTCATTTAAGACCATGCCATATGGATTAGATTTTGAATATGTAAGGTCATAACAGTCATTGGGAGCTTTTACATTTTTGTGCTGTCTGTCAATTAGAGCGTGCCACGTCGTCCTACTAAATATCCACAAATATAAATTATGGATAAATTGAAGGTTTATGACTTCTGTAGGAGATAATTGAACAAATTAATGAAAATGCATTGGAGGTTTATGACTTCTGTAAAAAATTTATAATTTAGATTTCATTGAAGACCATGCCATATGGATGACCGGTTCAGTCTATACATCCATATCCATATCTTTTTTAATTTTCCGGATACAGATACGGATTGAATATCAGCCGGATACAGATACAGATACGAATCGGATCGGATATTTATTAAAATAATATTAGAAAAATACCAAAGTTCATAATATTTATCTAATTTTAATGGTGAATAACAATATTTTTTCATAATATATGATATATATCTACTATTCAGATACGAATAATTGAAACGTAAAACCATATCAGTATCCATATCCACACGGATATTCGGATATCGGATATCCACATCTAATTTTTCGAATACAAATCGAATACGGATCAGATATTATCCATACCGTTTTCACCCCTATATCCATAGCACCTAAGCCTTACTCTTATAAATTTTAGAGAGGAAAATACGTAATTTTCAAGATTTTGAGAGGTATACATGAAATTTCTCAAAAGAAGAAGGGTGAATTTCATGTATACCCCTAAAAATTACGTATTCCCCTCTCTAAAATTCATAATATCATATTTACTCATCTAAATTTCAAAAACTCACAAATTTACCCAAATTATTGTCTTTTCTATTTAAACTCATTTTAAATTTATAAATTACCAATTTTAACCTTTATTAGAAAAATAAAAATTTACCCTCTACCCTATGCCCCTATCTAAACGTTGCTTCCCGTGCTAAGCAGAATATGTGCTTAACCTCAATTCAATTAGCAAACTGAACTTTTAAGTTATTTAGTAGCCTTCTCTCCTCGGCCCAGTCTAAACACTGAAGCACCCACTTAAACCTTCGAGGCACCCACTTAAACTTTTAAGTTTTTACTGTTCACCTGGATCAGCAATTTTCAAGGTGGCTTAATAAATAGTAAAACAATTCCAAAAAATATAAAATTTGGTCTCCAAGCAGATTTTAATATAGATTGAACATCTAACGTACGGTTTGGATCGACCGTTTGGACTTTGAAAATCTGAAAACTACTTGGTTGCACGAGGGCCTTGGTGCAAACGTTTTAATATTAGCCACTCTCTCTCTCTCTCTCTCTCTCTATATATATATATATAACTTCATATAAAAAAGAGGAAGGTTAAAATGCTTCTCCCTCTTTCCTGTTGACATTGACAGATCCATGTACAAATTGGAGTAGGCAAGTGTCTACCTCTGGATTTGAATTTTTTATTTCGTACTAATGTTTAATGTGCCTACCCCTGGTTTGAGTTAGTTCGATTCTTTGAACCGATTCCTTCTAAGTTTTGATCGATTATGTGTATTTTGTTTTTTCGGATATGCGATACTTTATTTCGTAAATAGAATGAAAGAGAATAAGAGAACAAGAAAGATCTAACGGTATGACCTATTATTACAATTCTAAGAAATGGGTTGGCCGAACTTTTTGTGCCTTTTATTATTCAACACTTATATTGCGGTTAAATTTTTATCTAAACTTGACATCAATTTGCTAATTGACTAAGAACAATCCCACTTTGAATTATGCCAAACGAATTTTTAATTAGCTTACTAAAAATATTTCAATGTTGTGTCAATCAATTTTATGATTATAACAGCTTTTATAATAAACATAGGGATTGAGTTGTAATTGTGTACCCAATAAGTTAATTAGTTTGAACCCGATTAGTGCCCTACCCTGACAGAAATCATGGATCCGCCCCTGCCTGTTGATCATGTTTTTCATTTTTTTTTATCTCCATTTTCAAAATTTAAACAGTTAATTCGAATCACTGATGAAGCCAAAACATATAGCGAAAATCAATATCTTTTCTTCCAGAAAATGGCGAAAATCGAATGCAAAGTAGCTATTTTTCTGATTTATTTACCGCAAACATGTTTTTAGGTCTTTTTGGTAGGTTTTTGAGAAAGTTGCGTATTTAGGGCAAAAACAGAGCAAAAGTGTCGTATTTAGGCGATTTCTGAATAAGACGTCAAACTAGGACATTACATGGAGCATGCAACACCTCACACGAAGTGCACAACATGCGAAATGACAAAAATACAAGAAAATCTGCTAAGTCAGGAATTCCTGCGGCCTCCTCTATGCCGCATGCGGCATACCCTGAGGCCGCACGATCCGTGGACTGTCCTAAAAATAGGTGATTTCTCTGATGGGCCTTCCAGAAGAACGCGAATTCCTGATGGGCCTTCTAGAAGGACGCGTTTTCTTAAGAGCCAAGCTATTTTAGCTATTTTTGGCTTCATCTATCCAATCATGGGTGGACCCCACGTCCCCCACTACTTCCAGTACTCCACGTCTCATTTAGGAAGGCTATAAATATCTCTTTTGCAATAGAATTTAGTGTGCGTGTTTAATTGTGTTAAGTCCATAGTTTTAGACTAGCAATCCTCATTTTTAGGTTAGGTTAGAGAGTTACATAGAAAGATAAGAGTAGCCATCGGAAGCCAAGTAGGAGAAAAATGCGTCATCTAAGGAGACAGAGATTCTTCCATCTCCAATTGGGTTGTAATTTATATTCTCTTTATTTTATTTTTTTTATTTGACATGACCATGAGAAGCTAAACTTCTCACCTCTACGGTGAGGGTTGTCTGTTTATGTTTTGATTATGTTATGGTTTGAGTTTTCTTTTGCACTTTAAATTCATTTTTATTGTATCCTTGCATACATAGGTCTGTCTACTATATGCCAATGATCTTCACATACCAATAGGTGTTAAGTCGTTGCATCCTTGTGTGAGAAGGATAATACATGTAAGTACTCCAAACACTTCGGCTAATGAAACTTGGCAACAGTTCAAAGACTAGGGTTAGAACCCAGTGGGCTCCCTTGGCATGATAAGATAAATTGTACATTTAAATAACATTAGAAGACACTTAAATTAAGTAGGGTCTTTGTGATATTTCAATTACGGGTAGTATAAGGAAATAATATAATTGCGTACCTAAAATATTTTAGTCTTGATAGCCCAAAAGTCGATCGCAAGATCGGAAAACCTTTCAAATTGCACAAACAAACACCAAGCACGCCCTGCGGGTAGTGACAGTACCGTATGCGGGGTAGCTGTGGGGCAATCTAAGTTGCATGCGACATAGAGAGACGTCGAAACTTATACTCACATGATTAAGAAGGACAAAAACCTGAACCCTATAGGCTCTCAATCTAGGCCGTATGCGACAGTGCAATTAGCACCACCACCTCAAACTTTTAAAAAACCCGATAACCTAGACTAGTTAAAATTGTTTAAAATATAATACACTATCCCTGTGGATCGACACCCCAATCATACTACACGGTAGGATCATGCGTTTGCGATATGAACGTAAGTAGAAATTACGGTTTATAAATCTTTAAGAGTAGTAGTTCATTTTAAACTCATCAATCACTCAACATGATCTTCATATTAACATGTGTCTGAAATATGATTGCAAACAATGCGAATTCGGAGTGAATAATGCTATATCGAATTCGTATATGTTTTCCAATGAACAAATACGAATACAAATGCAGATAAAAATGGATATCAAAGTTTAAAATTAAATCCGTTTTAAAAAATACTGATGCGGAGCAGATAATTCACATACATATTGAAATACGAATACGAAATAAATAATTATTAAATAATTGAGTCATGAACTTCAAGATACAATTATAAAATATGATGAATAAAAAATATAATTAACTAATAAAAATATATAAAGAGACAACCGAAAATAATAGAGAATTATTTTAGTCGTCGCTTAAGATTCTATAATTGAATTAATACAATATTCATTGTAAAAGATGATGTTACATGATACGAGCCGTACAACATTTATGGTAAAAATATTTTATAATTGTCAAGGAAAAGGAAAGAGCTCCTAGCGCCTTGCTGGAGCGCTCTCTCCCGAAATTTTTATTTATACCATTTTTTAAAAATAAATTAATAAAATAACCATCATTTTTGGTCAATTCTAAATCTAACACGGCCGCAGAATGCCGGAGCGGACCCATATGGGGGAGGCCGCAGAATGCCAGAGCGGACCCATATGGGGTAGGTCCGCTCCGGCATTCTGCGCCCCCCCCCCCCCCCATATGAGTCCGCTCCGGCATTCTGCGGCCGTGTTAGATTTAGAATTGACCAGAAACGATGGTTATTTTATTAATTTATTTTGTTAAAATGGTATAAATAAAAATTTCGGCGCTCTCTCGGTCCGGATCCGGACAATTGCTATAGTTCCACGATAGATGATAGGCAGCGTTGATTTATATTAGTATTGTAAATAACGATATGTCTCGTTGAATGAATATTTAAAATTATATAGATAATTAATCGTTTTTATTAAAATTATGTACATATATTCATAATTTATTAAAAATAATTTATTTAATTCATCAAGCTTATTAAATAAACTTAATTTAATTTAGTTCTATTATTATAACATGATACTACGCTTATTTTTTTCGTAAAAACACATATGTACTTTATATGTATAAGTAACACATTTATTTAATGAAATTTCTTTTTGAGATTTTTTTTTTTTCAAATACTAATAACATATTATTTGAAGCAATCAAATATTTCAATTTAAAATCACTAAATTTAATTATGATAACAAATTAATTTCATATATGAACATGTCGTACTAATTGAAAAAATACATCACTAAGTAAAAAAAATATATGGTATATAAAATAATAGAAGAATTAATCAATTTCAAAGTAAGTAAGAAAAAATTATATATAAAAAATATTGGATGTATGTCCAAACAAAAATAAAACTATAATACAGGATTTATGAAACTTACTATCACACACAGTCACAAAAAAAAAACAATGTCAAAATAAATATTCACTGGAATAAACAAAATAATTAGGAATAATTGGTCGATTAATCGAAAAAAATCTGCAAACAAATTTTTAATTAGTATATTCGTAATAGTTTGACCGTTGTTAATGATTAAACGGGCATTTAATCGGCCATTAAGACCGTTTTTTACTACACTGGTTTATATATAAACTACTGCCAAAATAACTTGAAGCTAGCGGATAGAGGAGAAGAATAATATTGGTTGTCGGTCCGAAATGTGTTTTATTTATCCGAATCATAGGCAAATTCGGACCGAATTATCCGGATCTGTTTACCCTGGTTTGGAACCGAATTTTTGAATTTTTTATTATCTAATAACAACTTTATTAAATAAATATTCGGAATTGGAAATTATCCGTTATGTTTATCCGGATCATACACGAATTCAGATCAAATTATCCGGATCCGTTTACACCTCTAGTTTGAAAATCAAATTTATATTTTTTGAAATTCTTTTACTATCTAATAACAACCTTATTAAATATATATTCAGATTTAGAAATTATCCATTATGTTTATCAGGAATTCAGGATCATACACAGATTCAGATCGAATTATCCAGATCCATTTACACCTTTAGTTTGGAAACTAAATTTTTTATTTTTGAAATTTTTTACTATCCTATTGGATAGGTACAAATTATTTTTTTCAGAACTAATAAAAAACAATAATTTGTATCTATCTAAAAAAGATATACAATTTAGTCTTTAAGCACATTTTATTATGAAAAGGGTGTTGAGTGATTCAGATTGACTATTTAGACTTTAAAAATGAAAAAAAAAATATAAAACACGACAAAAATATATATTTGAATAATTTTCTATGAAAAAAATGTTAATAAAAATTTCTTAGTAAGCCATTGCCTACACTGCTACCTAAAGAAATTTTGAAGCATCATGCAGTGTTCCGGCTAACTTTTATTTTTAAATTTTTTTTATGGATTTTAATATTATAAATTTTCTAATATAAATATCAGATATATAAAGAATAGTTAAATACTTATTTCATATCATTCTTCATTTTTCTTTAAAATTAAGATTTATTAGAGAAATTTTTTTATCTTTCATGTCAAAAATAATTCTAAGAAAATTAATTTAAGCATAGGAAAGTCAGAGAACCATGAGCTTAGTGAGGAGACACGAGTCTTCAGTCTCATTTCGGAGAGATATATATTTAATTTTTGAAAATAATATTTAAAATATGCTGAATGGAGTGAGGTTTTTTTAATAAAAAAAGCATAGAGAAGTCTTTGATAAGTTGAACCACATCTACTGTTTCAAAAACAATATTTTCTTTTTGTTTAAAAAATTAAAAAGCATATACATAAATTTAATAGTAATAGTACAACAATATTGAAGGATATTTTGGTCATTTTTGTTATATCTTAAAAAAGCTAACCATTATAAGCAAGATAATTTTTTAGGAGAAAGGAATGCTTGTCAACTTGTCATAGATTGAAATTTCAGAATTAATGTTGATCGTCAAAATTGAAATACTAAATTATGTATTACAAAGGAGTAATTTCGATGCGTCCCTGTGGCATTACTGATTTACTGGAAAAAAAAAAATTCACACAACAAGTAGTTATATGTTATGTAGCCGTTCTTAATTATTTATTATGGGAAGCTGAAAACAAGCACAAAAGCCACTGAGAAAAGAAAACATTACATAAAACTCACTACAATGCAGGCATGATACATGTTCTTAACCCCTTCTTATTATTGATTTATTTCTCAAACACAAAACATGACACAAAGCACAACTAAACACCAAGTAACCATCCACTCTACCCATTTCTCTGTTACACTTCTCTAAAACAGGGTCTTTGTTACACCTAGCTAGTAGAGATGGTTTTAGAGAATTATAACTGAGAATTGATTTATTGGTGAATTGATAGGATAATTAATTAGTTCTGAACTTCGGGGATGTACATCGGGTCCCGGATCTCATCCGGGTGCATGCAGCATGAGCAGCCGTTATGGTATCCACGACGGCAGCATCCCCAGCGGCAGTATGGGCCGCCACCACCATGGTAACCTGGGCCTCCGTGGCCGTTTCCCGGGCCGTAACCACCATGGTAATCTGGGCCGCCACCACGGTAGTCTTGGGTTCCCGCCTTGTTCTCCTTGGTTGCCTCTGCATTTCCCATTTCCAATGAATACAAAATTTGTTAATTAAATGGTCCAAATCAGTTTTGTACGAATAATTCAGAATTTAATTCAAACGTACTTATATTGGTGTGTTATATACAGGGGCAGATTTAATATATTCTTGGTAAGGTATGGCATCTTATTTATGACTGGATGTGGCGCCACGAACTCGTTACTAATTGTCCCTGTCAAAACAACTTCCAACATATTTTGTCAAATAGTGGCCACTATTTTCTAAGAAATAATTTGTACCAAAACCCCTACTAAAGTTTTTTTTTTTTAATTACCTCTATCCTAATCAATTTGTACAGCATTGTTACTTCTAGTAACTAACCAGATAGTATTAGACTTGAAATCCATTATAAAATATAATAATTAAGAAATAATTAAAGGTAAAACTCACGGGTCTGTTGAGCTGCCACCTCAGAGGTGACAAAAAGAGCAACAACCAAGAGAACCCCAAACAAAACCATTGCCTTGGATGCCATTTTTAGATTTAATTTCTCTCTAGCTTGCACACTTGGGATTGGTGGGGTGAACCATTGTACTTGTACTTTATTTATAGGCAATAGAAGAAAGGAGGAAGGTGTGATAGTGTCTAGCTCCATTGCTATTGACATTAAATGACTCTGAATTGTGTCCCCATTTGAGTGGTTGGAGAGTAGATCTTAAGTCAAGACCATAATTTCATTCAATTCAATATTTAAATATTATGCCGTGTTTATCTTTGATACTACTCTCTCTTATCCATTTTATTTATTTATTTTCTTTTATGAACCCTACCTACCTGCATGTCTCTTTTTAATAAGCACATATATTCAGAGATAAATACATTCAACTGAAGTTGTTGCTTATTTTTTAAGGATATATAAGATTATTTGTTATGGATGCTACTTCTATCAATTGTAAAGAATTTCTTTCATTTTGAAAATTTTCATAAAGAAACCTGATTAAAATGGAACACAATCTAAAAAGACGTTGGTACCCCCAATCATGAAGTCAGGAAGTATTCCGATGAGCATCAAATCAAATTTACGTGCATTTGATCCGCACGAATCTTGAAGCAAGTTGAATGACTCCTCCTGCGCACTGGTTCCCCGATCATAACCTATTTCTAGTGTTGTCTCCAATATTATCAAGCCCTTATCCCTGATATATTTAAATTTATAATCGTATTTTTATAAGAGTGTTTACTGACATTGGAAGGAATTTTCTCTTGATCACTTACTGGTGAATGTTTTCTCGTAAATATCAATTGTAGTTGAATTATATTTAAATTTGACACGAACACAGTTGACACGTAACATGTCGTTCATTAATGAACGAGCTGTAGGCACAATTCAGATCTGTTGATGAAAACCATTTCTCTACCTCCTGCTCCTAGGCTCGCACTTCATTAATGAACGAGCTCGTACTTTTTTTTTTTTAATGACAAAAAAAAAAATATCGAGGTGTAAAATGAGATGATTAATGTATCTTACTTACGTGTCTACTTGTAAAATTTTCTCAAACTAAAACCTTTTTACACCAGCGCACTCAAGCTAACACGTTTTAGATCTTGACAAAATTAAACACATGAAAATGCATTGGAGGTTTATTGACTTGTGTAACTTTTTTATAATTTAGATTTCATTTAAGACCATGTCATTTGGATGACCGGTTCAGTCTATACATTTCATGCCAATTTGCTAATGGAACTTAATGGTAGATTTTGAATATGTAAAGTCATAACAGTCATTGGGAGCTTTTTCAATTTTGGGTTGTCCATCAATGAAAGCGTGCCATATATGTCGTCCTACTAAATATCCACTAATGTAAAATATGTATGAATTCAAATATAAATAGAACTGATACCTAATTCAGTTAAAACACAAATAATATGTGCTCTTTCCATATTGCTTGAACCCAAGATATAAAGTAACAGCTGGCCCACCCATGTTGAAATTAATCTGATCCCAACTTAAATGACGAGTCACAGTGGCTCTGCATCACTGCATGAGTTATTATATAAGTAAATAAATACTTCCGCTCTCAAAAGTATGATTATTATATCAGTGGACCTTTTATTGCCTCATGAAAGCATATCCTGAATTCAGAAAAAAAAAAAAAAAAACAGCTAATCGTACTGTAGTATACTGCAGAGTTGGTATGGGTTGGATGGAAGGGGCGTCCGATGAATATTCGGTTGGAATCGTTCGATTTGTCTTAAGATTCGCACTAAATTGATCCGCACGATTCTTAAAATAGCATGCGTGAATTTTAATACAAATTGGACGACTCTGATCGAGCATCAAATTTATTTTGTTCCAATACCCATTGGAGAGTCTCCTTCTTCCTGGATTAGATCACACGTTCATGATCACTGTACGTAGGCACAACATGTATGACATGCTTTTTATAGTTTTTATTGGTGAATATTGCATTCAAATTCAAATGATATTTTAAGGGCATATTTATAAATTATATTTGTTGAGCTAATTTCGACATTTAGGGGGCTAATTCGGTACACATACTTATGTAGATAATTAGGCAGTTATTGGCCTGTCATCTAATTAAATAAATTATTTACGAGTGTGTAAATGCTAATTCGATCCACATACTTAATTATAGACTGCCATAATAATTGATGGTTATTAATTACGGTAAAAATCAATTGGCAGTTAATATTAATTTAATATAAGCTTGCACTATCATTAATTCTTAGCATAGTTTAATTTGCTAAAGATAACAATTTTATATAAATAGCACGTCGAAAATTAATAAATATCACTGATATAAGAATCCAAGCTACTTATTAATTAAATAGCTTGTTACTTCGGAAGTTTCTATTCACCAATTCAAGGTACAGAGACATATTTTATGGTATCTTCCTCTCTTTCCTTTTAATATGATTTAACTCCTTTTTTTTAATCATCAACTGTACATTCTTAATAATAAAAGAAATTTATTGTGTTCAAGGTTATCTATGGGAAGCTGGGTATTTCTTCCTGAAGATATATTAGAAACAATTGCCGAGAAGTTGTGCCATGCAGATCTTTTACAGGTTGGTGCAGTCTGCAAATCGTGGCGTTCAACTTATTTGAAATTTTGTTGCCGCCTTCCTAAAAATATACCGCTATCTCTATGTCATCCCCGTCCATATGGATTACCCCTGTTGTTGCTCTCGTGCAAGGAAGATTCAGATTCTCGCAAGTTCGCTACCTTGAATGATGAATGGGTGTTTGGAGATATTTTTCTGCCGGAGGCGGCTAACAAGTGGATATGCGGATCCTCTTGGGGATGGCTAATAACAACAGATATTCGTGGCGAGGAGGTCGGTCTTTTGAATCCCATCACAAAACGTCAGATAAAGCTCCCCTCTCTGGCAACATTCTCGAAAAGAATAACTTTCGAAGGAATACCAGATGATGCAGACCTTGATTGCTTTCAATATATCTACAAAGCCATCATCTCGAAAGACCCTACAACGTCGCAACAAGATTGTATAGTGATGGCAATTGTGGGAAATATGCGACAACTCTCCTATTGCAAGATAGGAGACGAGAAGTGGATGAACGTTGAAGGCTCTCCTCCTACACTTGAAGATGTCATTTACTCAAATAACAAATTTTATGTTGCGACTCAATTTGGTGTTGTTGCATCATGTGATGGCAATAACCCTAATTTCGGAATGACGATAGTCGCTAAAGCATTACGTCCAAAATATCACTATACACAAAAATATTTGGTAGTTTCATCCGGAAGGCTATTGCAAGTCTCCAGATCATACGAAGAGGAAAATGACTATCTAGAGGATGGTAGCATGCGTGATGGTCGTATCGAGACGTTAAGCTTCAAGATTTTTGGGCTTGTAAAACGGGAGTCACCTATACTATCCACAGTTTTTCCTGGTGATTGGGTAGAGTTCCAAAAGGAAGAAGAAATATGGCACGACTGGGTTCCAGTTGAAAACATAGGTGATCAGGTGTTACTCTTGGGGAACAATGGTTCTTTATCTCTACCGTCTAGCATGTATAATAACTGCAGAGGAAATGAGATCCACTTTACTGACCACCATTTTGATAGGCATGCGGGACAGGTGCTAGGCCATTTTAAGAATCCAGAGGGAGTATATCATGATATCGGTATTTTTGACATAGTGGAGAAGTCCATTCGGAAGTATCACCCAAATGACCCGCATGACCCTATTCCGTCTATTTGGTTTACACCCAATCCATGGAAATCAAGACAGTAATTGCCATATAAAGCATCATTTTATTAATTAATCATGTGCAAACAAAACCCGATGACAAGAATTACGAATTAGGAAATTTTTTGAAATGGAATGCATTGACTTGTCTTATTGTACCACAACGTTTTACCATGGTGAACACTAATTTTCTCTTCATTTGATTAATTAATAGAATAGTGCTTGCAATACATCCTCATTTCCTTCTTACTTTTTTCTATGGATATTTGACAATAGCTGCTTAATGTCATCTCTGTATTAATTGGAATCATGTAGGAAATAAATTGAACAAATGAAATGCATTGGAGGTTTATGACTTCTGTAAATTTTTTAAAATTTATATTTCATTTAAGACCATGCCATATGGATTAGATTTTGAATATGTAAGGTCATAACAGTCATTGGGAGCTTTTACATTTTTGTGCTGTCTGTCAATTAGAGCGTGCCACGTCGTCCTACTAAATATCCACAAATATAAATTATGGATAAATTGAAGGTTTATGACTTCTGTAGGAGATAATTGAACAAATGAAAATGCATTGGAGGTTTATGACTTCTGTAAAAATTTTATAATTTAGATTTCATTGAAGACCATGCCATATGGATGACCGGTTCAGTCTATACATCCATATCCATATCTTTTTTAATTTTCCGGATACAGATACGGATTGAATATCAGCCGGATACTGATACAGATACGAATCGGATCGGATATTTATTAAAATAATATTAAAAAAATACCAAAGTTCATAATATTTATCTAATTTTAATGGTGAATAACAATATTTTTTCATAATATATATTAAAATATATATTATATATCTACTATTCAGATACGAATAATTGAAACGTAAAACCATATCAGTATCCATATCCACACGGATATTCGGATATCGGATATCCACATCTAATTTTTCGAATACAAATCGAATACGGATCGGATATTATCCATACCGTTTTCACCCCTATATCCATAGCACCTAAGCCTTACTCTTATAAATTTTAGAGAGGAAAATACGTAATTTTCAAGATTTTGAGAGGTATACATGAAATTTCTCAAAAGAAGAAGGGTGAATTTCATGTATACCCCTAAAAATTACGTATTCCCCTCTCTAAAATTCATAATATCATATTTACTCATCTAAATTTCAAAAACTCACAAATTTACCCAAATTATTGTCTTTTCTATTTAAACTCATTTTAAATTTATAAATTATCAATTTTAACCTTTATTAGAAAAATAAAAATTTACCCTCTACCTTATGCCCCTATCTAAACGTTGTTTCCTTGTCCCGTGCTAAGCAGAATATGTGCTTACCCTCAATTCAATTAGCAAACTGAACTTTTAAGTTATTTAGTTGCCTTCTCTCCTCTGCCCAGTCTAAACACTGAAGCACCCACTTAAACCTTCGCAAGTATGTATCTTGATATTTCTTTCTCAAAAAAAAAAAAAATGTATCTCGATATTTAAACCTCTGCTCGGACCATAACTGCAACTCCCTGCTCACAACCGAGAGCTTGAGTTTTAAATTCATAGCACTGTTTTGAACCGATTATGTTGAGTTCCAAGCGTGTAGCACCACGTTGTTGATCATTTCATCATAATCGTAACCATAAGATCGAGCTGGAATTTGAATGCCCTTTTATGCGGCCTTAATTCCATTGGTGGGATGAGGGAATAAGGCTTCTAGATTTGATTGATGGGTTGTAGAAGGAATTCACATCACCTCCAGTACCGTAATAGGGAATCTTTACAATTACTTGATCTGGACCGTTCTTTTTAACTTGGCACGAATCTCAAAGCCCAATAATACTGCCCCCTCCGTCAGCCCGAATCCCAAACCGGCTGGGAGTTAATCTCAAACCGTAAAGTGAAGGGAATCTTTTACGGTACCAGAGAGGATATTTGCCCATTGTAGAAGTGTCTTTGCATTGGGATTTTTCGGTACACTACAATTTGTGCTGTTGCAGAGGCATGTTCCCCGCCCCTCCATTTCTGTAAGAAATGTACTGCAAGCCAAATTAATGGATTAAATATGGGTTTATTTTGTATCAGGCTGAAATTTCTGCTGTGGATATGATCTGATCTAATTGGATAAGGTCTTCTGAAGAGGCTCAACAAATTGGTGTCATTGAACATGCTTAAAAGAACTGGTGCATACTGTTATAAATATGCAATAGCAATTTAATTTTTGGTTAGCCAATCTGTTCATTCTATTCTTTAGAAACTGAGAGAGAGAAAGAGAATAAGGTAGGGCTATCAGTTCGGTACTAGCATACCGATTGATTGTTGTTTTCGAACATGTTCGTGTGGATTACTACGCAACTGTTGTGACTGGTGCGTATATCTAACACGAAAAAGGAACAAAAGGGGGCAACTGCAAATACAGAGAAGGAACATAAAAGGGTGACTGCTCCTACGACTAGACGAAGATATTCGTTGCGCGTCTAGTGGTAAAATATGTTTATCTTGAAATTATTTTTATACATGAATTCTGATTTTCGAGTAGTGAACAAATCTTGAACTGAATCAAATTGTTGCACATATAACCTATCCGAAACCCTACACAGTCATACCTCCGCCCCCATACTCGCCATGCCTACAGGCCTCCCCTTGTGATTTGATCTTTGTGCTCGGCGCTAACATGGTCGTCCCTGGGCGGCACCGCTTGCCTTGCACCTTGTGCGCCTGTCTATGTAGGTCATCCACCCTCCCTCAATTAGGATAGCAGTTCGCCTTCCCATACCAGATTTCGTTTTTCTTTGATCAGACTAACATGTTTATTTGTTCTTTTTCTTTGTACGGTGCTAAGGAACTAATTTTCTAATTTTGATATGTTATTGGGTACCATACTACCATTTTCAGATGGTAATTTAAGACCAAATTCATCTCAAAATTTTCATCTCATTTAAATGTTTATCGTTCAATTATCTCAATTAAACCCAAAGTTGACTGGAAGTGGTGATCAACTTACCTCAATGCTTTAACTTGATCCAAGTTAACCTCGGTGCACTCTTTCCACCCTCACACCCACCTCATCAAACTCTTTATTTATGTGTTTTTGTCCCGAAAGTTTTATATATAACATTTATTAAAAATAAATAAACCAAAACACTGTTTCTAATTTTTTTCAAATTCTACCCAGGCCGCACTGGCATTCTGCGGACCCAAAGACTCGGGTCCACACAATGCCGATGCGGGGCAGGGGGGCGCAGAATGCCAGAGCAGCCCCATTATTGTTTTTTTTTTAAACCAAATGGCCGCTCCGGTATTTAAAAAATAAAAATTTCGGCTCTTCTCTCTCTTCCTTAATTAAATTAATATGTAGTATAAATTTGTACTATAAATTTAATTTTATGAGTACATTAATTAATATATAGTGTAAAAAGGAATTTGTTTAATTTTTGTAGTGTAAATTTAATTTTTTAGAGTTTAAATTTACAATGTAAATTAGTAAAATAGTTTAATTAGTTAATTTGCTATAATTATTAAATTTACTATAGATGTAGTTTAATTATGTTAATATGTAAAATACGATTCTCATTGTTTTTAATGTTAAATAGCTATTTTTTTAACGTGAACAAAAAATACAGTTTAATTGTGTTAATTAGTTTTCATTGTAAATACAATTTAATTATGTAAATTTATTGTAAATATAGTTTAATTATGTTATACAATGCTAAAACAATTTAAAAGGATCACGGTAAAAAAGCAAGCTAAGATAACTTAGAGTGAATATAAATTTCAGTTATGGTAAGTAAAAAAAAAAGAGTAACTAAAATAAATTTCTGGTTGTAACCGAAATTAATTTTCGGTTATTCATGGAGTAAAGAAAAGAATTTATATTTTTTTAACTCTATGGGTAACCGAAAATTACTTTCGGTTACCACCTTATATATATATGAGGAGGGTTCAAATGCACCATAATTTTTGTGCTCCAATATGCTCCACATTCTTTATCTCTATTTTTAAAGTCCGAACAGTCGATCCGAACCGCTCAACATGATCTTCATAATAACATATGTTTGGAGACCAAATTTTATATTTTTTAAAAAAATTTACTATTTTTTTAGATAGGTACAAAATCACTTTATCGGATGGTCCAGAATCTCCTTAAAAATGTGATTTTGTACCTATCTAAAAAAATAGTAAAATAATTCTAAAAATATAAAATTTGGTATCCAAAAATATTTTATTATGAAGATCATGTTGAACGGTTCAGATCGACTGTTCGGACTTTGAAAATAGAGATAAAGGATGTGGAGCATATTGGAGCACAAAAATTATGGTGCATTTGAACCCTCCTCTATATATATATATATATATATATATATATAGGATTTTGCTAATATGCTACGCGTAGCATAGGGGCCTCTCCGTGCTACGGCTCATTTTTTGAGTTTTCAAAATCCTAACGGTCCATCCGAACCGTTCAACATGATCTCCATATTAATATGTACTTGGAAACCAAATTTTACATTTTTTTAGAATTGTTTTACTATTTATTAAGCCACTTTGAAAATCGCTGATCCAATGGTCCAGCAGATTTTACTGTTGTGTACAAATTAGTGTTTTTTCAATGTGGCTTAATAAATAGTAAAAAAATTCTAAAAAATGTAAAATTTGGTTTCCAAGTACATATTAATATGGAGATCATGTTGAACGGTTCAGATCGACCGTTAGGATTTTGAAAACTCAAAAAGTGAGCCGTAGCACGGAGTGCTCTATGCTACGCATAGCACGGTAGCACTGTCCTATATATATATATATATAGGGGCTGGCTACTATGCTTATATAAGCATATGCCCACATATGCTTATAACTCATTTTTGCGTTTCCAATGTTCAAATGGTCGATCCGACCGTTCATCTTGTTCTCCATATTAATATGTGCTTGGAGACTAAATTTTACATTTTTCTGAATTTTTTTACTATTTATTAAGCCACTTTGAAAATTGCTGATCTGGGTGAACAGTAAAAACAGTGTTTCCAAAATTCTGGACCATATGATCAGCAATTTTTAAAGTGGCTTAATAAATAGTAAAAAAATTCAGAAAAATGTAAAATTTGGTCTCCAAGCACATATTAATATGGAGAACAAGATGAACGGTCGGATCGACCATTTGAACATTGGAAACGCAAAAATGCTTATTTAAGCATATGTGGGCATATGCTTATATAAGCATAATAGCCAAGCACTATATATATATATATATTTTTTTTTTTTTTTGTAAAATTTATGCATGGAGTAAAGAAAAGAATTTATATTTTTTTTAACTCTATGGGTAACCGAAAATTATTTTCGGTTACCACCTTATATATATATATAGAGAGAGAGAGAGAGTGGCTAATATCAAAACGTTTGCACCAAGGTCCTTGTGCAACCAAGTCGTTTTCGGATTTTCAAAGTCCAAACGGTCGATCCAAACCGTTAGATGTTCAATCTATATTAAAATCTGCTTGGAGACCAAATTTTACATTTTTTGGAATTTTTTTACTATTTATTAAGCCACTTTGAAAATTGTTGATCCGGGTGAACAGTAAAAACAGTGCAACCAAATTCTGGACCATGTGATCAGCAATTTTCAAAGTGGCTTAATAAATAGTAAAAAAATTCCAAAAAATATAAAATTTGGCCTCCAAGCAGATTTTAATATAGAGATCACATCTAACGGTTTAGATCGACCGTTTGGACTTTGAAAATCCAAAAAAAATGACTTGGTTGCACGAGGACCTTGGTGCAAACGTTTTGATAGTAGCCCATCTCTCTCTCTCTCTCTCTCTCTATATATATATATATATATATTTATTTTGTAAAATTTGTTTGTGGCCCAGGTTGTAATGGAGTGGTAAGGGGGTAACCGAAAATATTTCTCGGTTTCGAAGGTTTTTGTAATTTGGGAAGTAATCAATCTGTTTTTTTTATTTTTTTTATTTAAGTTTTATGAAAAAATTCCGCCATTCTGGTTTACATGGTCCTTTAATTTTAGGATTTTTTTTTTGTGAAGTTGAAATAGGAATTATCAAGGAAGGCACTGTCGTATATGTTGGCATAGATATTAACCTCTAAAAAAGATTGGGGTCCCCACAATGCCGATGCGGCCCCAGTCAGGGGGCCGCAGAATGCCAGAGCGGTCCCGTTGTTATATCTGACTGGGGCCGCATCGGCATTGTGCAGACTCCAGTATTGGACACCGCAGAACATCGGTGCGGCCTGGGTACGTAGAATTCAAAAAATTCAGAAATATGAATGTTTTTGGTTTTTTTTTTGAGAAAATGGTAAAAATAAAAATTTTGGGTTTTTGTCTCATAATTGTGTGAGCAAACGATGCCCACACAGATGTTTGTCACAAAGATCAGAGAGAGTGAGGGGGGAGGGAAGATTTTTATTTTTAATAAGGGTAAAATGGATCATTTTTATATTTAAAATGAGTTTAAATAAAAAAGACAATAAGTTGGATAAATTTGTGAGTTTTTGAAATTTAGAAGGGTAAATATGATATTATGAGTTTTAGTGGGAGAAATATAGCAAGCTAATGTGCAAAGTTGAATTACGTATTAAAGTTTTCATCTGTGACGGATAAGGCGAGAGTGCGTGGGATCGTTCTATCCAATAGAGATTTCAAAAGTACGAGATGCTATATTTCTTATTGGAAGAGGGTTCCAATGCACTCAAATTTCTATGCTCCCAATGCATCTAATTTTTTATCTCCTTTATCTATATTTTCAAAGTCTGAACAGTCGATCCGAACCGCTGAACATGATCTTCATAATAAATTATGCTTGGAGACCAAATTTTATATTTTTTAGAATTTTTTTACTATTTTTTAAGATATGTACAAAATCATTGTTTTAAGGAGATTCTCGACCATCCGATAAAGTGATTTTGTATTTATCTTAAAAAAAGGTAAAAAAATTCTAAAAAATATAAAATTTGGTCTCCAAGCATATTTTATTATGAAGGTCATGTTGATCGGTTCGGATCAATTGTTCGGATTTTGAAAATAGAGAAAATAAGAATTGGATGCATGAGCATAGAAATTTGAGTGCATTTGAACCCTCCTCATTTCTTATTGACTCTTTTTATAAAATTTTGCTAAAAGTCTAGTTAACTAAAATAAGAAATCTGCCTCCCGCCGCTGATTTTCATTACGCAATCAATGGACGGATTTATTTTTATGGCTTAGTTGGAACTGACGCATCATGATTAACAAATTTATGAAGAAATGGTTGGTAGAGATAGCTATGATATATTTCCTCAAAAGGAAATGGTTTAGTTAGAAAACCAACCATAAGATAAGAAATCAGCCACTAATTATTTTGCTCAACGGACAACAGTTACACGAAGAAATTATTGGTAGAGATAGCTATGATATTTTGCGTCGCCATCGTGATGAAAACATAAGAATTAATTTCGTCAACTCTAGAATCATATACATATTTATGACTTTGAAATACTAATTTTCACATATGTAAATTGTAGTAAAATTATGATAGTATGCTTCTGGAGCGAATTTCTCTGGAAAAAAGATCCGGTTTTGTAATATGGTAACTTGTAATCTCTTAATTATAGCTAATTAAATAATTTCAGATTTTATAATTACTTACTGGGCAAAGCGTAGATGAAACAGAATTAATTCAACTTAGGTTAATTAATTCTCGATATTTTTCTGAGTTTTCACTTAAAACTATTTCGTTTCCGGCATGGACGAGAAAAGGTGATGGATTTTAATTTTTACCTGTTAATTGTAGAGGTACAGGTGGAACAAACGGCGTCTTTAATCTCTGAAGCGCTTCCTGCCGTTAGATCCTCTAAGAAAACGGATCTAACGACTGTTACCAATTTATAATCCGATCAGCTCTGCAGACAATCCATAGCGTGGGAGAGGATCTCATTGTGGAATGACCTTATCTTTTCGAATCGTAAAAGGCCAACTTTTTCTAAGGGATTCCCTGTATGGCACGGATCCGGCAACTGTGTGTCTCATAGTCTGACAAAAGGGCTAAATTTGTTCGTTTTGAAAGGTGAATGTATGGGTAGAGGACCCATTTGTCAGCATCTTGGCTCAAACTGTTGCGAAGTGCAGGATTCACGAATTCAGATCCAGTGCAGTAACCCAACTTTTGAGTTTTGATCTAAACCGTCCAAGGTGCTCTAACACGAATCTTAAAGAACCTGGACCCCACAAATAATACTGGCCCCTGCGCTACCACCGAATAGGCACCGTACACGTCTAAACTCAAAAATTGGGTTACTTTAGGGGATCCGGACTCAGGATTCACTCGGTGCTGAACTCTCTCCGCCTCTCCCTCTTAACCCTTTGCTCGCTGGATCTCGCCTCATTCTCTGTCTGAAGACGATTGATCTCCCTCGTATTCATCTTCAAGTTTTGAACTGTTACTGTATCAGGTACTGAATTTAATTTGTCATTGGTTACTTTATCAGGTACTGTATCAGTTCGAAGTAGTGATTGAAAATCGAGCCTGAAATATGCGATTTTCTCCTCTGTGCTGGTATTTTTAGTCGTTTCCTCGTGGCTAATTGTTCCTTTATTGATAAATGCGCGTAAGTTTGGTTAAATCTAGATAATTAGAATTGAAGGTGTGTCTGTATTGATTTCTCGACCGCGTGTTTTGCTTGCCGTCCTTCCATTAGCACGTGTAGTCTTCATTGATTCTCTCTCTTAAGATCATTTTGACTGAAGCTGTACTTGTATAACTTCAATAATTGCCTCGTAGACATATTTAATAGAATTTGGACATTACATCGCTTCATCTAGGGTCTTTTATTGTAAGCACCTTGCGCTTGATGGTTCTAATTTTCAAATGGTTTCCTAGTTGATGCAATCCTCGTTCAAAGTGTTTGTTTTATTTATACTTTGGTAAAAGGACAAACGGTCGGGATTTTAAATATGAACTAACCCATAAGAGTAGCAAATGTAGCAAATGCCCACTTCAGTCCAAATTTTGGGTCTTAACCCAACGGAGTATGCCAAGCCAATATATCTTGCGAAATTTTATTATTGCTTTTTTTTGTGATGAGAAGATTATACTCTTAACTTAACTGTTGTGGCACTCTTAATATACATCAGGAGCCCTGTATTTTGTGGTCAGCCTTGACAGCTTCCACAAAGAATACCCAAATTTGAAGATTTTGAACTGACAAAGTGCTTTGTCTTCACTGCATAAAGTGAAGTTTGGTACTTCATAATTGTGTAGCCTTGAATTAGGTTTTAGTTCTCAAATAGGTCTATTGAAGAACTTAAATACGGGTCTATAATTTGCATTCCCTCTGTAATTGGTTTTATAATATTGCTGGTCTTGACCTTTTTTGTTATTGAAAATTCGTCTGGTGAAGATATTGTTATCTCAACCTTTATTACTGTTGTTTCTGGACAGTATATTTTATGTAAGATATTGCTTGGAATGAGCATCTTGTTGTCAGCCACCTTCACTGACTCTATACTCACTTGTTGGTATGTTGTCACTTATTTCTGGTCTCCTGCTATTATATTAGTGGAGGGATCCACTTACAACATTTGTAAGTTACAACATCTTACAACAATTCGATTTTGTGATTTTCAAAGTTCAAATAGTCGATCCAAACCGTTAAAAATGATCTCTATATTAAAATATCCTTGGAGATCAAATTTTAAATTTTTTTGAAGTTTTTTACTATATATTAAGTATTTTATGAAACTGATGTTTTTAGACAATTCTGGACCACTAAAAAACACCAGTTTTGTAAAATACTTAATAAATAGTAAAAAAGTTCAAAAACTATAAAATTTGATCTCCAAGCACATTTTAATATTGATATCATGTTTAATGATTTGGATCGACTGTTTGTATTTTGAAAATCGCAAAACCAAATTGTTGTAAGATGTTGTAACTTACAAACGTTATAAGTGGATCCATCCTCATTATATTATTTACTTTTTTTCTGAGGTGTTTTCAATGGTGTTAGGTTGATCAGTTAAAGAGAAGATGGGAGTATATCTTAGCACGCCAAAAACCGAAAAAAATTCAGATAATGGAGAGAATGAGCAGCTGAAATATGGCCTTTCTTCTATGCAAGGATGGCGTACCAATATGGAAGATGCTGTTAGTTTCTCTCATTTTAAAAATTAAGCAGCAGCACTGGCAGCCCTGCAGAAATTATCAGAATTACTGTAATTGTCCTTAAAAACAATAAATTCTGTTACCATTTACCTGACAGTATTCTTCGAACCATACCGAACATATCCTCTTTTGTGGTATTTCATCTAGAATGAGACAAATGGAGTTGGTTTTAGGTACTTTGGCTTAACAAATAGGCAAATTTTGAGGAATAGCTTTATAGGTCATTGGAGATATTTCTAATTTCAAGGTGTAAATGATATTTTTCTTTCTTTCTTTTTGGAAGTACTTTACGTTATCATGAGGTTTGTGAACACGTGTCATTGTCCCCATAATAAAAGTATAGCATTAAGTGCTCTTGATTTATGTTTTTTATACTGAACAGCATACAGCATTGCCTGATCTTGACGAATGCACATCATTCTTTGGCGTTTTTGATGGCCATGGAGGTAGTTTGTCTAATATCCTTTTCAATTGTTTTAACTTTTTATTATGCTCAACAACATGTGCATTCTTAAAATGTTTGACCAGCTCTAGTTGCTTTTAACTTTTTATTTCTTATGGCACGAAAGTCAATATCTTTTGTTGTTGTGTGGCTGTATCAGGGAGAGTTGTTGCAAAATTTTGTGCAAAGTACCTCCATACTGAAGTACTTAAGAGCGAAGCTTACGCAGCAGGAGACTTAGGTACTGCTGTGCACAAAGCCTTCTTCAGGTACTACAAAAGAAGAAAAACTTATCGGATGTTTTTTCATAATGAAATTCTGTTAAGTAAAAACAGAAAAGGAAATATCCATGTCTCAATGTTTGTCCCCATTATAGTAATCCAGAAAGGTTTCCATGCTTCGTTATTGCTGCATTTTAAAAAAAATAGACAAACTTTTGGATTAGAAGAAGCTATTCCAAGATGTTTTTTGAGAAAAGGCAGTTTTTGGATTTTGGGGGTAGATATTGACTTGTACGAAGCTCTTATGGAGTATAATTTAATTATTGACATTATAATAGCTAAATATTTCCTGATGTAAAATATATTTTGAAGAAATCTTGCTTACATAAACTTCTGAAGTTTATAAGGCTTTGAAAATGGTGTACATGCATGAAGACCTTTATCGCATCTCTTTATAAAAAATGGCATGAATGGTAACTGTCCCTTTTTTAGAATGGATGAAATGATGCAAGGCCAGAGAGGCTGGAGAGAGCTTGCCGCCTTAGGCGACAACATAAATAAATTTGCGGGGATGGTTGAAGGCTTGATTTGGTCTCCTAGATCCTCCAACTCGGCTAATGTAGTTGATAATTGGGCCTCTGAAGAGGTGTGGTAATTTCCTACCAAGAAACAAAACAAAGAAAATACTACTCCACATATCATTTATATACCCTTCTTTCTAGGGGTGCAAATGGATCGGATAGCAGTAAAACCATATCTGTATCCTCTTTTATTTTTTGGATACGGATACGGATACGGTTCGGATATCCGTTTTTCAATACTATTATTTATTAAAAAAATATATAAATATTATTAAAAAATACCAAAGTTCATAATATTTATCTAATTATAATGGTGAATAACATAAAATTTTCATAATATATATTAAACTATATGGTATATATCTACTATTCGGATATCGGATATCCGTATCTAATTTTCGGATACGGATACGGATCCGGATTTGGACGGATAATATCCGATCCGTGTGCACCCCTACATTTTTCTAATATGAATCTTTTTTATATGTTTTAACATTTTCTGAAAAACCATATGCCTTTTTGCATGTTACATACTTTTATTGACCTGTTATTTTTTTTTTTTTTAGATGAGTTTAGCTTTGAAGTTTTTGTGCCATGTGGTTTTGGTGCAATCACGAATATTCATCTGAAAAGATATTGATTGACTTGGTTATTTTGTCTTGAGATTCTAAGATACTTTTGTTAATATGAGACTTACTACAAAAGACTTGTTATCCAGGGACCTCACTCCGATTTCACGGGGCCCACGTCTGGATGCACAGCTTGTGTAGCAATTATAAGAAATAAGCAACTTGTTGTTGCAAATGCCGGAGATTCCCGTTGCGTCATCTCTCGGAAGGGTCAGGTACATCATTTATCAAACTAGTGTTTCTTTGTAGTTTCTACATGTTAAGGAGGCAGTTATTGCAACCTTTTTAGTCAAGCCCCTAACTGGATGTTAAGGGGGCAGTTGACATATAGAGAAGTCAGGTTTCAGAGTTGGTATCTTCTTGCATCTTAATTCAATGTGCCACATAAACCTAGGCTGTCAAAATAAACAAAATAGGCAAAGAAAGCAGGCACAGTAAAAACTCTGTAACCTGACTTCTCTATATATCAACTTTAATTTACTATTTTGGTTCTGGACGTATAATGGCTGTTATTAGAAGACTGGTTTTTTATAACAGTAGAATGAATTAAAAACTTTTTTAGGATGGGCTTGAAAATGAATTTTGAAAGAATATATATTCTTCTTATCCAAAGTAAGTCACAGAGTTTAATCCTTGAAGGATAATCAAATAGTGCTAAATAAGCTCCCTAATATGGCTAAATAAGTTTTGATTTGAATAGTTAATTTTTGTGATGGTTGGTATTCTGATATAAAAGCAGTTTAAAATCACTGTAGGCAAGACAAGTATCTAAATAACTGGTTACTGGACCTTTATATGGATGTGATGTTTCTCTTTTGTTTTATTCTGGAGGTTCTCAGTTCATAGATGACTAGCTGTTATATTTTCCTTTCCATAAATCAAAGACTAAATTTTGCATATGTGCAACTAACACAGTTTTTGGACTAAGGATAAGAAATAAGAACGAGTAAATCACCCTAATTTATTTTATTTAAGCTCTTCTAACCCTTTAATGACTGATAAAGCTTTATATGTATGGCTATACCAGAAGGAAAAATATTTTGAACGCCAGCATTCCCATGTTTATGCTCTGTAGGAGTATAAAAAGTGAGGATGAATGGATAACTTTTATGACCACTCTCACAAAAAATAGGAGTTATTCCCTTTTCCCCACTTGTATCCTTCTATCAAACATAGCCATTGGAGATGTTCTTATATTAATCCTTTTCTTTGTAATGTGATATGGATGATCAAGTACCGCCAATTTTTTACATTGAAATCATCTGTCTTACAATAAACATGGTTCAACTTTTGGATTAATCTCAGACATCATGTTCAATATAGTGTTCCTTATTTCTATTATGCATAATGATAGGCATACAATCTATCGAGAGACCATAAGCCAGAGCTGGAGGCAGAGAGAGAAAGAATATTAAAAGCTGGAGGTTTCATACATTCTGGCAGGGTTAATGGAAGTCTCAACCTTTCTAGAGCTATAGGTTTTCTATTTTTTTCTATTTATGCATTTTTAATTGATTTTCTTTTTCTTTTTCTTTTTTTGCAATAGTGATTTGCTATTTCATAGAGTATTTTTGCTATTTACACTGATGCTAATATAGTGGTTGTTAGTTAATATATTTTCGGTGATTGGTGAAGCATCCATTTTATGCATACTTGAATAGTAATTGGTACAGTATCAAAGTATAACATGTTTGTGTGTTTCATAGGAGACACGGAATTAAAGCAAAACAAGTTGCTACCTCCTGAGAAACAAATTGTGACTGCCAATCCTGATGTCAACATTGTAGGTGCAACAGACCAAGCATATCAGATTCTTTATTTAGCTAGAGCTTATATAAACTTTGTTTACAAAAGCTGATATATTTTTGGATTTCAACAGGTAGAACTTTGTGATGACGACGATTTCATTGTTTTAGCATGTGATGGTATTTGGTACGAGTCATTTCATTTATCCAGTGTTCTCCACTTAATTATGACAATTTTAGAATAATCATATCACCTCCCAAGAATTTGCCTTAGGAGTAGTAATATTCCTCCCCCATGACCAAGAGATGAACTCATAAAAGAATAAAAAAAAAAAACAAGTCCCCCCCCCCTTTCAACAATAAAGAGGGACTACTGTGTGGCTACCGTAGCATTTTTTCATAACCACATGTAGTTGATATATGGTGTTCAATTTGACATTCAAACTACTATTCTGATGATACACAGGGATTGCATGACAAGCCAACAGCTAGTAGATTTTGTACATGAGCATATTAACAAAGTTAGTAATTTTCCCCCTTTTCTTAATAAGAAATCATTACTATTTTCTGTCATGTTAGTGAATTTCAATGTAATTTGGACTTTGATATTGAGAGTTACATGTCTGCTTCAAGTAGCATTTCAGTGGCATTTTTTTTGTTTAATTGCATGGTAAATAATAAATCAGGGCTGAATAAGTGAAATGGCGACAAAGTCCTAATTGGAGCATAATCTTAATTCTAGCCTCAATTACAGAATTGAAACCATAGTTAACTGCATTCATAACCATCATTGAGACTTAATTAGTCTGGTGACTTAATTAGTCTGGTGTGGGACGATATGCAAAACTGTCATGATTGGTTCTGGTAACTTGCAATGGTTTGAACAGGTGCAGATCCTGAGGTTTCTCTTTCATGAAATTCAATGATAAATTATAAATTAATGGTAAAAGAATAACCAATCTAAAGTGTGCAAATTAGTACTTATGAGTTGGGCTTTATCTGAGGTCTGCTAATTATTGCCTTGTTGTGAAATTTAAATTTGAAATTGCCCAACAGGATTATAAGCATCTCCTCCTAATGGATGAAACATTATCTGGAATTCCAGATTTAGTTGGCTACTTTTGATGAAGTTCCAATTGTGATATCTTAAACTGCCAGCTCTGTGTCAATTTCATAACATTGAAGCAACACTGTATCGCCTCAGTGCAAACCTAAATTACAATATTTTGGAATTGAACTTTTGTACAGCTAAGTATGGACTTAACTTATTTGTCAACCTGATGTATTGGCTGGGCAAATAAAAGTGTCTCTAGTTTTATCTGCTTTTGGTGGAACCTCCTTCCAGCATGTGGTACCAAAAACCTTTGACCTGGATCTGACCCATTAACTATTTCTATCAACCGAGTTGTGGGTTGTCACATTTGGTCAGATAAATAATTGCTAACGTATTGGTAGTCATATTTTTGCAATGTTTTGTTTGTGTTGCATAAATTGAAGAATAAGTTGTGCAGACTGGAGAGTGTCAATTGAGGGACAGTTTAAAATATGATGTGTTATGCAAAATACTATATAATGTGGCTAAGAATTATGGCACCTTATAACAATTACTGATGTGCATTGTTTTACAGTCTTTCAATTTTGAAATGTAGGAGAGTAGTTTATCAGCAGTGTGTGAAAAAGTACTAGATAGGTGTCTGGCACCATCTACAATGGGAGAAGGATGTGACAACATGACCATGATTTTGGTTCAGTTCAAGAAACTGCATGCTGACACTAAGTCAGCCTCTGATGCTGGCCTGTCGGCCCCACCGGAGTCAATCAAGTAACGTTTTAATTTCAGTATATCTTTATTGAACTTGTACACCTTTCTAATATACATATCTCTAGTATAGAATGGACTTGTTAACCATTTTTCATCCCCATGTCACTTCCTTTGACTTGTTTAGACTTTAGATGTTTAATCTTTGTTTCATCCCTTCTGTTTGTGTGGTCATTATCACACATTAATATTAGAAAAGACTTCAAAGGTGCCATAAATTTTGTAGCTGTGATCTGGTATCAAGTATCAACCAAACAAAAACATACTTGTCTCTTCCTGGTGATTACCTGCTACCTAAAAAAAAAAAAAAGATCTGTCTATTCCTCAGGTAAAAGTAATATCTTTCACTGGTGTAGGGCTACTACTGGACTGTGACTGAGTGAAAGTATCCTTACATTGGCACAAGTCACAGATAAAAAATGTAATTGTAGTCTCATGGTTAGCCTGGTATAAAAAGATCCTTACAATAGACAAATAATTGAAGAATTATTTATATTTTTTACTATCCTGATCAGCTATTTTAAGAAACTGAAAGTAAGACCTTTTCTTCTACTTTTGGGTCACTGCAGGTGAGTATGGTTTTTGCAGAATTTAAATACAGGAAGCTTGAAGCAGGCAATAGAAAAAGGTTGAATTTTATTTCTACACCTGTAAAACCTTGAACTCTTAATGTATGATCCTGCAATATGTGAGATATGATCGGTAACCCTACAAGTAGACCAAAATATCACAGATACCAGTATAAACTAGTAAAATATCATATGCTTCCTTACTAGTGCTAGCAAGGGAATCTGTCATGTTTCAGGTGCTTTACGGGGGTACTCATTATATTTCAGGTTTTGGAGGGGTGCATGCGAAATGCTGCCATCTGAAAACTGTCTTGTACATAATCAGTTTTAACACTTTGTGGTCATTGTTTGTGTTCTTTTAAATGTCACTACAGATTGTTGAATTAATTTCTTTGCATTGTGCATTTACATATAAAAATGATAATTGCTGCATTCTGATGTATACTATGTTGTTGTGGAAGGGCGGGATCAAATTTTTTCCTGTTCTATATTAGAGAATTGCCAACCTGAGGTCTCTTTGATTGCTGTTGCTGTTCTGTTCTATATTAGATTATGTTAATGGCTATTTTGTTTTGTAAGTTCACTCAATTGTGAATATTAGTTGTAATTTGTACAGACAATTTTAAATCTTTTGATACTTGCACAAACCTTTTGCTCTCGAGTTACATGTTCCAGTGTAAAAATGCAACGAGTCTATAGTCATCCCTCTCACTTGTGCTTCCTAAGGCTCAGCTCCAGACGGGGGACGTAGGGAAGGGGAAGGAGGGAAAGGAAATAGGTCCTTGACTGTGTGCGGTGACGTTTACTGCTCTAGAACAAAAAAAAATTGAGAGGGAGCGGAGGGAAGAGAGGATGAATTGTGTATGGAAATTTTGTGGTTTCGTTCACCTTTAATTTGAGATGTAGATGAGGTGAATTTGATTCACTTTCCTTCTTTTTTCTTTTTTTGAAAAACTTGGCAGCGGCTGCCAAGGTTGGTATATTAATATAATAGAGTTACAACATAACCGGACCCCTGTACTGGCACACATCTTTTACCAGTAAGGAGAAGGCCGCTAAAAACAACACAATTAAAGTTAGCAAAACAAAAACAACAGCAACACAGCCACCTATACATGATTCTAAGGATCCATCAACAATTAGTCTTCCATAGCTGCGCCTCATGCCATATACGATCTGATAACATCTGTGGCGGGATCCTTTCATCTGAAAAAGTACGCGCATTTCGCTGTTTCCAAAGTAGCCAGCAGGCACACAACAACAGGACCGGACCATGCCTCTTCCAGGCTTCTCCTCTGCCTCTCATGTTTCGGTGTGAGAGTTGCCATGTGTTTTTAATATCCGCCCCTCTCTGAATGAGATTAAAACCGACCCTGTTGCTGATAATAAACCAAACATGTACCGCGTAGGGACATAGGAAGAAAATGTGCAATGCAGATTCAGCCGGGCAGTTCTGACAAAGTACACAGAATGTATCGCAGTGCATGTTCCTTCGCAGCATGTTGTCATGTGTCAGCAGCCTATTTTTGAGCAATAGGAAGCCAAAAATTTTAACCGTCGGAGGCACTCGGAGACCCCAAATGTATGCAACTTTGTCTCGAATCATTCCAGCACCCATCATGGTGCTATACATCGATCTAGCACTGTATTCCCCAGTAGGAGACCATCTCCAGACTAATGTATCACTCTCCTCCGAAATCCTGATATCTTCTACCTTTTGGGAGAATTGTGGAGCAATTAAGTGAACTATCGGGATCGCATCCTGAAGTGAGATATAGGGGTATTGCGGTCTTTCCCCCAATTGGTGTATCGGTGCCATTCCATCCCACGAATCGAACCAGAAGGCAATATGCTGCCCACTGCCTATGTGCCACTGAGTGGACCAGTCAAACCACCATTTTAATTTCTGTAGCTGGTTCCAAAAGAAGGACCCTTTAGCTGTCCAGAAATTCGGTCCCTCTATGTAATGGCCAGTCCGAAGCAATTTATTAACGGTGATTGTCCATAGTGCTTGGGGTTCTACATACGGCCTCCACCACCATCGCATTAACAAGGCAATGTTTTGATAGTGTAAGTTAATGACTCCCATACCGCCCCATTTTTTCGGTAGACTGACCTCTTCCCAGTTAAGCAAGGAGATGCCCTTCTTTTGCTCGTCGTTCTTCCCCCAAAGGAATTTGCGTCTAATCCTGTCCATCCTTGCAACCACCCACTTGGGAAGTAAAAAACAGCACATGAAGTAGATGGGAATCGAAGAGAGTACCGATTTAACGAGCTGTAATCGACCCCCCCTTGAGATCAGTTTCCTTTTCCAACCTTCAAGACACTTTTCCAACTTGTCAATGATCGGTACAAAAGAATCCCTGGTGGGTCTTTTAACCGAAAGTGGCATCCCTAAGTAGGTGACCGGAAGATCTGTTTGGGGGCACCCTAGCACCGCCCGCACTCTTAGCAAGTTTTGCGGAGATTGATTGAAGGGAACAAAGCAGCTTTTTCCATAATTTATTGTGAGGCCCGAAATCTTGGAAAAAATTCTGAGCACTAGCTTCAAAACAATGACTGATTCCAGATCCTCAGATGCATTTGCAATTAATGCCGTGTCATCGGCGTATTGCAAGGCTAAAAGCGATTCCGGAATCCGAGGTGAGATTGACTTTCCAAGTCTTGTGTTGATCGCCTGAACCATTTGCTGTAGCACATCGGCTGCGATGATGAAAAGCATAGGCGAGAGGGGATCTCCCTGACGGAGCCCTCTCTTATGCTCAAAAAATCGGACATGTGACCATTCACCACTGCACGTGAAGTTGAAGTGAGTAAGATGGTGGAGATCCACTTTATCCAACGGTCCGGGAAGCCCCGTGCCCGCATTACTTTTTCCAGGAAGGACCAGTGAATGGAATCAAAGGCCTTCGTGAAATCAAGTTTCATGAAAACCGCCTCAGCTTTGGAATTAGCAATTTCATATAGCATTTCTCTCGTGGAGATGAATGTCTCAGCGATGTGCCTGTTCTTGACAAACGCCGTTTGCTGAGGAGAGATTATGGTCAGCAATTTCGGTCTCAATCTGTTGGAAAGCACCTTGGAGAGCAGCTTTGGGATGATGTTAATTATGCTTATCGGGCGAAAATCTCCCACCTCCGTCGGGACATCCTTTTTAGGCACAAAAACAATGTTTGCCCTATTAATGCTCTTCATCTCCAACTGGTGATCAAAAAATCTGTTGAAACTCTCGATGATCTCGGTCTTTAAAGAAGGCCAAAAGGTTTGGAGAAATTCACTTGGGAGGCCGTCCGGGCCGGACGCCTTGTTCTTTGCTAGCTGCTGGACCGCACAGTGAATTTCGTACTCAGAGAAGGGAGCTTGCAGGTCCTGTAACTCTTCACTGTGAGGGTATAGCCGTGTTGGGTCAAATTCCAGCACAATGCCGGCAGACCCCAAAATATGGCGCATGTGTGCAGCAAAGGCATCTGTAATCTCCTCCTTCTTCTCCAAGGTGCGGCCCTCAACCTGGATGGAAGTAACCGCATTTCTCCTTGCACGAGCGGAAGCATAAGCATGAAAATAGCGAGTGTTTTTATCTCCATTTTTGAGCCATGTTATCCGTGATCGTTGCATCCATCGTATTTCCACAATTTGAGCCAATTCATATGCCCGAGCTCTGATTTTCAAACGAAAGTTGAACTCCCTTGTATTTAGAACTCTTTTTTCCTCGATGGCATCAAAGAATGTGATCGCTTTTCTACAGTGTTCCAACTGTTCCTCAACTTTTGAGAATCGGCCCAGATGCCACTGTCTCAAAACTTTGTGAACCACCTCAATCTTCCTTGAGATTTGTTGTGATATGTTAGGTAAAACCAGCCCCTGTGAGTCCCATATAGACCGCACAAGCTGCTGTGCCTCCCCGTATGCCAGCCAGAAAATCTCGATCCGAGGTGGTGGTTTAGTAGTGGCTTGTTGGCAGCAGTTGAGGAGTAGTGGCACATGATCAGAGACTATCATTGCCAAAGCTTTCATCTTAACGACCGGAAATGTCAAGGCCCAGTGAGGGGATAGAAAAATCCTGTCTAACCTTGAGAAGGTTGGCACCGGCCGTTTGCTACTCCACGTGTAACATCGATTTTGTAAATCCACATCCGTCATGTCTAGGTCGCGAATCAGATCATTGAAGGCACACATGAGGCTGTAATCTCTCAAATCAGCCGATCGATCAACATACCACCGCACGAGGTTGAAATCGCCCAGCAAGGCCCAAGGGCTCTTGACCAATGGCTGAATGTTCCGGAGCTCTTGGATGAATTCCAGCTTCTTTGAGATGGAATTTTCTGACGGACCATAGACATTAGTCACTAGAAACTCCCATCCGGTTGACTCTTGAATGAGCAACACAGAAACCGAATTTTTTGTTGCCCAACAGTTCTTTAGTGTGTAGTTTCTTTTCCATGCAGTTAGAAGACCACCTGATGAGTTCACAGCCAGGAGTAGAGCACAATTCTTCTCATAGAAGGAAGGTAGAACTCGGTTCACATATCCCAAATCAAATTTATTCCATTTTAATAGAAGGAAGGTAGAACTCGGTTTACATCGTATGTGGAGCACATCCTTGTGTTTTATTTCATGCTTGTACATTCACTTTCGAAGTTCAAATAGTTAAACATGATTCTATATTAAAATATGTTTGGAGATCAAATTTTACAATTTTCTAAAAAAATTTACTATCTTTTTAGATAGGTAAAGTTCAAACATTTAAACATAATCCCATATTAAAATATTTTAGGAGATCAAATTTTATTATTTTTTAGAATCATTGTTTTTTATGGTTTAGAATATTCTGAATCTAAGAAATTTCTACCTATCCAAAAAGATAATAAAAAAGTTTCTAAAAAATATAAAATTTGATCTCCAAGCACATTTTGAAATGGAGATTATGTTGACCAGTTTGAATGAATTTTTAGACTTTAAAAACAAAGATATATGAGTTTGGAGGAAAACATGACCCATCATGAAACGCAATAACAAATTCTCATGGTTTTGTAAACATTAACATGAAAAAAAAATACAAAAACATAAGATGATGATGGTGATGAAAAATGCTTTCGAAGTCATTTTCTATAGATACCAAATGAAAACAATCAGATTCTGTCCATTTGTAAGGAAATGAAATCATCATCACACTTGGCATTGCCTTCCATTACCGATTTTAATATCATCCATTAAATAAAAAATTACAAAAATGTTTTCGATTTTCTTTTAAACTGCCTCAACTGCTAGAATTCCTGGCGGTTATGTTTTTTTTTATTATTTAATTCTCAACATGAAAACATCAAACTAAATTTTTGATAAAACACTAAACTAAATCTCAGCGATTGTTTTTTTTAATAACATACCCTAGATCTAAATACCAAAATGCTAAACTAAATTTCAAAATGAAAATATTTGAACAAAAAAATGAAAATATAACTAAAAAGTAGATATGAGACTTCATATATTTAAATGAATAATGTCTAAGAAAAAGTATCACATATTATTAGTTACATGAATAACATTCAAACTAAAAAAATTCTAGATCTGAGACTTTATACAATTTTATGAACAATATCTAAAAAAAAGTAGTACAAAATAGATAACTTGGTAAAGGTACAAAATTGAAAATTAGAAATAATTAATCAGGAATTTCAACTCAAGTTTTGATGCTCTTACCTTTGTTTTTTTTTTTTTTGCAATTATGATTGCGTCGAATGGTGATGAACGATAGGTGGTTCAAAATTTGGTAGATCTCCTTGCAAGCTTTCTGAAAAGTGATAATATGCTGAAATTGGACAATTGAGTGCCAAGATACGCCTGTTTGAAGTTTCTTCCTCAGAGATTGCCTTCTCGGTGAAGATATCGTCTCTCTTGTCTTATCCCTCGCCCTAGCTTCTCCTGTTTACGAGAGTTGTCTCAGAGAAATATATGTACAACCTACAGGTGCTTTAGAAATGAGAAAATGATGCTCCTTATTTTTTTTAGAATAATTATTTCTATCCTCGCACGATATCACATCGCGATTAACTACCATAACTATACGCGGTGGTCCCCACTAACTACCGACCTAACTAACACTGGTATCGGACTTTCTATTTTGAAATTCAAAACTTCTTTTCTCTCCGTTTTTTTTCCTTTTTCGAAGTTGGAGGCGATTTAGAGGCGATTTGGAGGCGATTGTGAGGCGATTTCCAGTAGATATTGAGTTGATCTATCATCTCTTTGCGACAGTGCTCTCTTCTCAATTCTCTGTGGTTGATCAGTGATTCTTACAGGTGATCAGCGAGATTAATATTTTCTTTTTTATTGATTTCGAGTTTGTTTTTGTTCTGGCGAATCAATAATGATAGATCGTCTCTTTTGTAGTTCATATACACAATCGATGTTCAGATTTGCTGGATTTATATGAAAGTGTGAGATGTTTCTGATAATTTGATTTGCGAAGATGATGTAATTGTCTATTTTGTGTTAATTTCATCAATTTATTAAGAAATACTTGATAGATCTTATATTAATATCTGACAAAACTAGTAGAAATACTTGATTGAATGTACAAGTTTATTTTGTATGATTTTTGTATGAATTTGTTTGTGTGATATAGAAATAGTTGATAGATCTAATATAAATACTTGATAGTACTTATATTATTGTTTTATTGTATTATAAGTAGGGGAATTTATTTGTTTGTGATGTCTAATTATACATGTTTGTTTTGACAGCTATAAATACTTCCTTATAGCTGTGTTAATACCTCTTTTGAAGTTTCATTTATTTTATTAACTAATGTTATTTTTTGTATTGTAGGATCTTATCAGGAAGGAGCGTATAACCTTAGCATATAATATTCTTATTCATGATAAGAATGATTACAAATGGGGGGCATGATATGAACTGTCTGAATTAGTTGTTTTAATGTTGTGTGAAACTATTATGTTTTTTTATAAATTGTCTTAATTTGGACTAAATTTATTGTTGGTGTGATTTTTTTTGACCAGTGATAACTGTTGTTGTTTGGTAAGTGTAGAACAGATATTTTGTGTGTTAATTGTTGTTGTTTGGCAAGTGATACGTTGGTAACTGATAATATTGTTTTGGATTTGGAATTGAAATTTATTATTTTCTATATATTTTTTTTGTAATTCTAGTATTTGGAACGGGAGAAATTTGGGGTTGGAACTGAATTTGGGATTGGTCTGATTTGGGGTTGGTATTGAATTTGTGTGACAAATGATAATGTTGTTTGTGATAACTGTATAGGTATAAAAAATACTTTCTAAAATTATTATGCATACAACATACTATAGATATAAATACTTCATTTGATAAGTATGATTACCGCATGCACAACATTTTTTTATGAATTAGTGCGATCATGAATTAATGCTTAAGTATACAACATAGATATAAACACTCTATTAAACGTCTATACATATAACAACATATAGGTATAAATACTTATAAGACAAAGTCAACATAATCAACATATAAGCTAAGTTAACATTTTTAGTCAACATTTTTTAGTTGACAGTTTTTAGTGTCCCCATGCAGTTTGAGTGGTCCCGTAATTTGGGGGACGACGCGAGGAATAACAAGAAATGGTGTGGATACGATTCTTGAAGGACAATTCATTTATCATAGACATAGTTCTTCAGTTCATAGATATAAATACTTGTGTTCTTTTGTCTACATACTACATAATGGGAATATTAATATTTGTTAAAAAAATTATAGCGCTGGAACGGTTGTTGGTCCCCACAAGCAGTTAAGGTGCGAGTACTCATATCAGCTTCCTTTTTTTAAAGCTAGCTAATACATTGTTTTTGTTTTGTTCTATCATTTAGTTAGAGTTTTATATTATGAGGTTGATATTAATCATTAAAAAAAATTGATGAACAATTTTAACTCATCAAATTTCAAAAAAAAAAAAATTAGAACAGCCGAAATTGGTACAATAAGTGAACCGCCAAAAATTCTGACGGTTGTGGCAATTAAAAAAAAATTGAGGTCATTTCTAGAATTTATTTATTTATTTGAGGATATATAAAAAAACGGTTTCCATTCTTATGTAAAACTTTACAAATAGTTACCAAGCGTGTCTGGAAGTACTCTTTTGAAGTGTACCGGCAAGTAACCTAAAATTTTGATTAGCAATTCAACAGAAAAACTTCTCAAAAGAGATTAATTCATGGGATATTTCTATAATAAAAAGGCAATACAATGGCATCCATTTTATCTCTTGACTAAAATATTCTCTGGAGATAATTCTCCCCCCTCACAATAGCTTATCAAATGGAAAGGCATATATTCCCGGCCAGAGCAGTAAAAAGGGAATGAATACAAACCCTTCCAATCTGGTCTACCAAACAAAATTTGTAGAGAATTCTATACAGCATTATACATCAAAATTTATTTTAATCAGAGAAATGGCAGAAGCCAAAAAACAAAATTGCCAGTTTTCTTTTAACAAAACCATTTGGTTTTGCACCACTCTTCGCTGTCCTTTTCTGATGTTCTATTTAACAAAACCATTTGGTTTTGCACCGCTCTTTGTTGTCCTTTTCTGATGTTCTAGATCATAATGTGCAAAGGCAGCATCCAAGGCCTATCAATTTCATTTAGAATACAAACACAAAACACATATTAGTACGTTGGGTTATGAAGGCACAGAGGTAGAAATACTTCAGTTCCTTATCTATCGCTTATTCAAAAATAAATAGTGCTGAAGGAAAAAGAACAAATTTATGCAAAAGAAACCATGATAAAATACGACAGGCTCCTGAGACTTTAGTGTAATAATAGGTCATGTCCTAAAACCAATTTCATAAAAACCATGTAGATTAGATAAACAGAGTTGGAAGTCATCAGGGGAATAATTTCAAACAGAAATCTCAAATATGCGGGGACACATATATATTAGTTTGGCTATAATGCTATGCATAGTAAAGAGTTTTGTGTGCTACAAAAGTATTCCACTTTACAATGTCCAAACAGCTGATTTGAGCTGCTTAATGTCATCTCTGTATTGGAATCATGTAGGAAACCAGTGTCATAGTTTCCAGAATATTTTTACCATGTTATCGAACAACGGAAAAAATGAGGGTATTCAATATCAAGCCAGAAATGCAAAGATAGTATATATATGTGAACAATGAACAATCTAGCTAATGTGATTATCGTGACCTACATTATTTATGTTAAACTTTTGAAATGATTTGAGGGTCATTTCACCATTAATCTATAAAAAAATCATTCTAGACTGTTCAATGCCATCATTTTTTTTTTCATTTAACCAATAAAACCATACAATAGTAAAGAAAAACTAATAAACATAAAAACTGTCTTGCAGCTCAGATCAGCTTTAAAGAAATTGAAAAGTGAAATATAGACTCATAGGTACCAGAGGTCTATATTATGCATGGCACCGTGACCAAACTGTGCTGTGTGGGTGCATGCATGCATTATCAGTTACCTGGAGCATGGGCTGCACAAGAAGAGAAACCTGATGCCTGAAATCTGACTTGGCAGATTCCTTTATCTCCTGAAAAATTAAATGTATTCAACAATGTAAAAAAGCAACATTACATTTATTAAAAAGGGAAACAAACGTGATCCAGTACAGCAATATACCATCTGCAAAACAAGAACCATCTCATGTACCATTCCAAAATGTGCAAGATATCAAAATAATCCCTCCTAGTTCCTTTAAAGTTGCTCAAATTACCCCTTTTTTGGAGACAAACAGGGAGGAATGAGGGGTATTTGGGTACCTTTTGAGGCAAGTAGTAAATGCAGAAAGAGGGGGTGATGTTTTTCAAATTTGTTGAGGAATATAGGTGAGTTCGATAATTTTCAAATTTTTTTAGGGATACTAGTGAGTAGTGATATTGTTATCACCAAGTTCTGTACATCTTCTTATATGAAACACAATTCTTGCTTGGCCATGGACATGTGCCCCATTTTATGGAGGTAGACATGATATTAACTCTTCTCTTTAACTAGACATGTGCTTTTGACATGAGAAGGTAACATACCTGCAACTTCTGATAAATTTGCGCCATAGCATCCTTCACCCTTTGGACCTGAAGGCACATAGATACCGTGTCATTTTGTGAGTAGCAAATTTATACTAAAGTATGACAATTCTCATCTTGGTCCCCAAAATTTGCAAGTCCCCATTATGGTCCCTCACATTTCAACTATATGAACATTAAAGTCAGAGCTTATGTTAAGTGGTTCGAATTGATGGGACTGTCGTTCAGTCAACAATCATGGTGGGCACAAAAACTGTAGAGATTGCAATATTTATAAACCATTTTTGTTGAGTAGACAAATTTATTGAAAAAAGGGCCAAGAAAATAAAGTGGACCTTATTATAGAGGCCAGCAGTAGTGATGGGATAGGAAGACCAAAAATGCCTTAGTAGCTCTTGAATTGATGTCCAATGCTGAAACAAACAAACAATCCTTTAATTACAATCCTCTTACCAAGGTTAGTCTTTTTGAGGTGTATATATCAATACTATTTTACATTGTACCTTTATTGATATACATTACCTTGTTTCATGAAATATATATTTTTTCTAATATAAGACACTATTTTATGATCTGGTACCTTTTGAAACAACTCATAGCTTGGCAATCTTTTGCATCTTTCTAGTTTTAATTAGCAACCTTCATTATACTGATTTCCACAAATCAATAAGATAAGGCCCCAATTTATACTCATGCTGAATTAGTTTTCCACGTTTGGAAAGTTTTCGGCCAGACAAACATTACCAATTGTCCATCACAAAATCACCTTTTTTGCCCTTACTAATGACCCAGAAACCATTTTAAATATATGTTCCTAATTCTTTGATGCAGTGTGCCTATTTAATTAATAAGCTTTGCATTGGTTTTGCCATTTTCCATTTGCAGTTGTTTGCAATCTCTCTTAATATTTCAAGGGCTATGCCTCTAATCTATGAATATTCTGAGATGATTGTTTTTTTTTTATTTGCCTCGTATACCCTGTTTTGACTTTGTATATCACAATTCCCTATCCTCTACAGTAAACTTCTACTATAATAGACTTTTGATTATAGCCTTTTTCTTTGATTTTGCATACCTTTGCATCCTATGCAATTTTCATCTGTGAGTGGATTCCCATAACCCTCCTTTAGGAAATTTTGGGCTACCAAATCTGAATTACAGTGAAATGAGGTATACTTACCTGCATAAGCTCATCTTTGGTCCGGTGAGGTATTCTATCAAGTGCGCTTTCCTGAGGGTTCTTTCCCAGCTGAAACCTTGTGCTAGAGAGGTGTTGGCTCAACCCACTGAAAACCTAGCTCATACCAGTCAGGTAAGGGCGTACAGTTAGGTTTTCCTTCTCATTCAATTTTTATGGTAGCCTATCGAGTGTGGATAGAAAGTCGAATCACCAGGTATTAAAAAAAGTAAATTGTAAAATAAAACCCAGCAGTCTTACAATATTAGCAAATAAAACCTTTGCAAGACAGCAAAATATGTTTAAACCCATAGTTGAACAAAACCCAGCAAATTTACCCTAAAGTACTCGTATCAACTTGATCAGATCACTTCATAACCGGTCTATATACAATCAAGTGCTATATCAAAGCCATTGGATTAAGTGTAGGCAGGGCCAAAATTGCCAATACATAATATGTTTCTCTTCAAATTAGTCTAATGGCTCAATAATTGTAGGTTTAAGTTGTAAAATGATCCCAGAAAATAATCATATATATTGACCTTGATTATATATCAGCGTACCTGAAGAGCAGTGTCAGGTCGAATTACTGGATTTTTTAACCCTCGAGATTTCACCTCAGATATCTGTTCCTTCAAATAGCGATATGCCTCTTCTTTACTTAAACTGGAATCAAGGATATGTGTACCAAACTCGGTACCACCTAAAGCCCTTAAAGCATTGGCTTGCTGCGAATCAAAGTACTCTCTTGGATCCTGACATAAGCAAAAGCACATCGGTCTCTTATTCTCTTATTGGCTCCTCCCTTTTTTTTTTCTTTTGGTAAAGATAATAATATGAGAAGCAAATGGCATAATACTAGAAATACCCTACCATTCAAAAGAAAGGAGCATGAACAGTAGAGCTTACCTCATACAGATAAATAACATGTAGGGTTTAGGCATCTTCTAAAGTATATTTTAGTATAGAGAGGTAGGTAGTGTACTTGTCATGCCATTTCGTAGGATTACTACTGAAATTTTTTACTTTTTGCAGGGTTTCCACAGTATTTATGGCGCTTTAATTTTTAGAAGTAAACATGATATTTTCATACTGTATGGATTTACAGTAGACTTGATCATAACTGATGCCAACAAATTGTACCTTAATGCAAAGTGACGCATATGGGGGCTCACGTGATCCCTGAAGGTCCTCCAACTCAGTCATGCGTGCAACCCTCTCTTGCCTCTCAAGGTTTACATTCTCTTCCGATTTTTCATTAGATGATAATTCTAGAAAAAAAAAAAAAAAAACAGGACAATGAGATATCATTATAAAAAATACAGATAATATGCACTTGGATCCATGATATGATACCATGTATCTTTGTTTAAGTAATTTTTCTCAGCTCAAATAGCGTTCTGAAGTTTAATCATATATTTAGCTCACTCCAAGCACTCATCTCAATAAAGTTAGTAAACAAAAAACAAAAAAAACTAGTAATAAATCCTCTCTGACCTTTTTTGGACCTTGCAAGTGCTTCGGCCACAGTCCTTGTATCACTTAACTCCACATCTGCAACAGAAAACCATACAAAGGTTCTCTAAACAAATAATTACCTAAAGCAATGTCTCTCGTAAATCATCACTGCAATTAACCTGAGATGAAATGATATCTTACCTAATGTTCTTCCCTCAAGAACAACAGCCGCATGCCGATTCAGGTCTTGAGAGAGAGTTCTCCTGCTCACCTCTGTCTCTGTCTCAGCTGTGTCCTTCTGTCCATCTCGCAAAATCCCATGATCCTAAATTGATACATGCTGATTAATACACACACACACACTAGTAAAAAACCGACAATTATTTCCTCCATATAATAAGGCATTGATCCAGCCATATAAACATCAAATAAGTACAAAAGAAGGCAAGTAAAATGAAACCCAGCAAAGAAAGATATAGATACTGGCATTTATATTGAAAGATCTATCCAACAGGTATGCAACTAATTAATGCCGGCATTATTTTCTTTTTCTGGGAGGGTCGAGGGCTTTAAAGGGACGATTTTGGAGTACATTCAAAAACAAATTAACAACTAGGTACAGTATTAGCACAACAGTACCTTTAATATTTTGTTGTTTCCAAAGGTATCCATGATATTTCACATTTTTCTGTGGGTGTATTTAAATTTGTGGTTTTTTCATGGGTAAACATGAAAAATGAAAAGAATAGGAAACGGACCGGTAGATGAATATAGTCATCTCCTACATCAGCTTCCATATCTAAAGTCGGGTCGACCCGCCTGATCTGCCCAGACGAATAAATAAAAAGGGAGCGAATGATTAAATAGAGTCGCGCCAATATTGCATTAGCGACTTCTGGTACTACTTTGGTTGAGCATATACAGCTTTTCTTTGCAAATGACACCCAAAAATTTGTAATATCGCATAAAACAACCAAGAGTTTTTATACTAGTGCTTGGCACCCAACTTCTGTGAGGTATTTACAACTGCACCTGACATCTAATTTGACATAAAGAAATGTCTCGTTGATGTTGAAGCTAGATTAAATACAGGAGGATTTATCTGTTGGGTCCTTAAGTTCATATGTAATGGTTGAAAAGGTTCTGGTAAGATCAACATGGAAAAATCAAGGATAACGTCAGTATTTTCATTTAATTAACTTCTATTTTACAGTTGGGCATCAGTTGCAAAAAAAAATAATAATAATACATAACAAAAAAAAACGCCGTTCTTAGTGTCAAACATTAGAAATGCAAGTGTTTTTATCCAGTACAGTAAATGTCGAGCAGTTTGCAAAAACTGGCAAATACTATTTTTTTTATTATGATGGATGGTTATGTTTATATGCAGAATTAATGGTAAAAAGTGACAACATTGAGTGAAACTGCTGCCTCATACAAAAATTATTAAAAAAAAAAGAAAGAAAGAAGAAGTTACCAATAAATGGTAACATAGGCTCTAATAGGTAAAATTGTTTCCTAAAAAAAAGTAATAGAAAATGCATAATAAAAAAAATTCAGGTGGAACTGAGTCTAAAGTAGCTTTAATAGAAGTAAAATTGCAGAATGAGTGTCGACTCATGCAACATTGAATAAGGTTGCACGATTGGGGCTAGCTCAGAGAAAATTGAGCATGAGCCATATTGCAATTCTTAATTCCACCAATCAATTGGGTGGTACCTTGTAAGGATATGTTACTAATTTATTTAAATTAGTATTGGGAAAAACATAGTAACAGTAAATATCAACGAACAGAAGAGGTCTAAAACATAGCACCTTAAGCAAATAGACACCAAAGCATAACAGAAAAACACAAGAAGAAAGAAAATTTGCTTGTTGGTACCTTTCGACGTGCCTCATTGGCTAGTATATCATCATGCTTCAAGAAAACTGCTAATTCTTCATCCTCCGCCGCCTCAGCCGCTGCAACAACTGCATTTTTCGTCCTATTCAGGTACTCTGCTCTGCAATATTTTGTCCAGAAATCCTTTTCTGCCATCTAAAAAACCGGTTGCATAGTCAAAATAGTACATGGAAATCTAGGAACAGTATTTAATAAAAATTGGCACAGCTTGCGTGTGATTTGTACCTTCGATGGCACGAGATTGAGAAATGCTCTGTGTACAGCAGGCTTCTCAGCAAAAATCTACAATGAATAGCAGTAGACATATTACTCATATATGCTCAACAAAAAGATCAATTTCAATTTATACCCAGCAGAACATCAAAAAATCACCTAGAAGCCCTCAAGTCTGAAATGGAAATTTTCATGGACTCCCCACCATACATAGGTATCATGGATAACCTAATGAAATGTTGAAATCCTAGAGTATCTTTTCCCAAATTCCAACCCTCCCCCCCCACCACTGCCTTTTATGCCAGGTTATAAGATATTTGTCCAAATGCAAACCAGAATTATTAGGTCATACACAAGATAAGGATCAGGAGAATACAAATTTGTTAAAGATATATGTCACATGAATAAACAATAGCAAAAACCTGGTGCATAATCTCTGGTGTAAGGCTGAATGTGACCTTGTTCGTCTGCACAAATAGCAATATTAAACTTAAAACTTGATAACAAGACTACAATAACCACTTTAGTTTTGTTCTATGAAAGAGCTAGAACCAAAATTGCAAAGTGATAGAAAACACAAAATAATACCCGCCCATCAGCAGAAGGTCTGACATCTGCCAACATGGCACTCTTGAACCCAGGCCGTTGTTTTGTCGTGTGGTTTCCGTCTTCACCGAGTAAGGCCTACAAACAATAAGAAACAGCAAATGTATTTGGTTACAAACAAAACCAAAATGAAAAAATGCCATATATCTTAAAGCACCTTTCATAATATGCACAAGACGACAGAACTGGCTTTCGACATTCCGAAATTTAACTTCCAATATTTACAGATCCTATGTTTGAGTGATTGTAAAACTGATAAAAAAAAAGGCATATCCTTTAAACAAGAAACATATTACCTTCCTAGTTGCCCAAAACTCTGACTCAGTCAAGACCCCACTTAAGACAAATTGCTTATGAAGTCTCTGCAACTCACTGGTTAATATGCGATAATCAGATGTGTTAATCAATCAGATGTACAAGTTCAGCTCACAAGTGATAGATTTTACAGTTATATGCTGATGATATCTGTAATAGTGCCTGAGTGCCCTTCTCTTACCCTCAACAAAACAATTATATGTTTGTTCCTACAAAGCATCATATTATCGTGTATGCCTGCGAAACAAGAAACATCTTATACACTCCTAGAACATGAAAAATATCACCTCCATCACCCTATCCCTCTTTTCTCAAAATATGCCCCAATAGATCATATTGTCCCCTCACTTTTGCAGAGATAAACTGAATTGGACAGGAGGAGGGCATATGTGAGTATCTTTTGACAAATCATAAAACAGTATAAGGTGCAGTGCTGATTATTTTTTATTTTTTAGTAAAGCATGTTTAATATTTATTGTTCCGCAGGGGCACAAATAGTACAATTCACATCTGTTTAAAAGAAAGCTATTTTATTAATACAATGCCAGTAGGTTATAGTACTGAATGTTACCTATCCTCTCTTAAAAGTTTTATCCTACGCTCCATCTCAGTAGTGCTGAGTTGTTCAGCAAATGAGGGACCAGCCGGTTTTTCTGGCACTGATTGGTCATTTGGCCTAGCTGGCACAGATTGAAGTTTGCCTAAAACTCTCCCTGTTAATTTTTCAATGCAGAACTAATCATAAGGAAATGAGTTTAGTGGCCGAAGTAAAAATCTTCAAAGCATCCAGACCATTTCATTGTATATTCTTATGACTGAATGTACCAAAAGTCCAGGCCCTTTTTTGATCCAATAAACAATTAATTTTTTAATTCTGTTAACTTAAGTCTTCCTTTGTTATGTTAGTTGGCTACCTTATTATAAAAAAATGTTCTCAGCTAAATAATGAGAATGATGAAAATTTAGATATTAGTACCTACAAAATCACGACAGGAATTTCTATCGGTGAAATTATCAAACTCGAATATATAGCCTGTTCCCTGTAAGAATTACATACACAAATGTAATTAAATCAAAGTATTAATAAGAAAATTATTACCATACCTCCCACAATTCATGCCACTCCTTGCCTATATATGTCTCAACCTTGATAAAAGGCCCAATTAAGCCTCAATTAACCTCGAATGGAGCAATGAACACCAAACAAGCCAAAAAATTACATAATGAACTTGTGGACCGACAGTGCTATATTTGTATATACCGTGACGAACACTTACATAGACAATATGAAAAGGTTGCCAGAATTCAAAACAAATCAAATAAGGTATCCTCTTCGAGAAAAAGTTATGCTGGACCAAAAAGGTACAATAGCAGTATCTAGCAATGTCAATTCTGGCAAACAAAATCATATCTAACAGATTGATCAATAGTAATGATGAACAATTTTCACCTTCTCAGAGTCTTGTGTGAGATTTAGCAATGCTTGTTTTGATCCATCTTTGCTGAACTTGTGGCCTAATTGATAATACATTATAACCATCAATTCCAATATAAGTTTTTGTGTTCACAAAAAAGCTAGCCGAATTACTACAAAGACATGTTTTCTGAATGCAGCATTAAATATAAACCTCATTTAAGCTTTGATCTAAAAGTAAAAACAAACAATATAAAAAAAAAGTAAAGTGACAAGAAAAGGTTGATAAAATTCAACTGATACTCAACCGGTACCAAACTAACACCAGATCAGAATGCCATGTGATGAAAAAGCAATGTTAGTTTCTTGGGTGTACGGTAAATGTATCGCACTAGATACTTGATAAAATTCGAAGAAGAACATTCATACCTTTAATATTTCGAAATTCAATATTCAGTTTCATTAATGATCTTGGATCATTCGGCTGAAAGACAAACCTCTCCTCGTTCTGAAATTTGCATGATAAGCACAGGTTATAATATTTTATGTACTGATATGATAAGCTCAATGTATTGAGTTGCATTTTTCATAGTTTTATCAGAAAAATCGTTGTCCGTCCCTTCTTCACCTCTCTAACACTAAGGGGAGTTTCCCGATATTTAGATACCACAAAACCAAAATTGTTTCCAATTTAAATAGTGGATTTAGATGGATAAATAGATTGAGAGGAATGACAGCGGACCATTTTGAGGACTCCCGGGATGCCCGCGTCTTTGACTGTAATTTTGTACCTTGTAGCAACGCTTATTACCGCCATTTTTGCCAAACCCTACCTACTTTGAAGTCTATCACCCGAGTTCGGTTTTGGATCAGAGAGAAATAAGTGAAATGAGGCCTTTCCGCTCTAGGAGAAAGAGAAGGAGAAAGAGAGAGGGAGAGGAGAAGCTCGAGGGACTTCTTGTCGAAGGGGCCCAGGTTTTGGATTCGGTTATAGGGAACGAGTAGAGAGAAGCGTATCGAATCGGTCGGAACTCGGAAGGAGGAACGGCTTAACGGGAGGAGTTCGGGTTTCGGAATTAGGATTTGCTGTGGCGGGTGCGAACAATTCACTGATGCACTGTTTGGGACAAAATTCCAATTTCGATAATAAAGGAAAAAAAAATCGTCAGTATAATTATAGGAGTATATGAATAGTTTTTTTTATATGTATATGAATATATTAAAAATTTGAAGGTTTAAAAAAGAGAATAAACTCTGATTGTGTGAATAATTGATAAATTTTACAAATAAATTGGACGATTTTGAAAATTTATATAATTTGTCTATTCATGTCAAAAGGATTCAAATGAATAATTCGTGAACAATTCACATTTTTGTTATAGATGATTTTAAATTCAGTCTTGATATAGTATGAGACAATTAGTGTTCTAGATGATTTTAAATAGCATAATTTAATATCTATTGTAAATAGATTATAAAAATTCGGCCTTGATATAGTATGTGACAATTAGTGTTATAGATGATTTTAAATAGCATAATTTATTATTTATTTTAAATAGATTATTGACAATTAGTAGATTTTTGAAAAAAAAGAGTTATTTTGAAATGTCGATTTTTCTGAAATGCTAACTATAAAAAAATTGGCTTAAAAATAACTTTCTGAAAAAGCCGATTTCTTTTTTGTTCCCACCTAGTTAATTTCTAATTTTCAGAGTTACCACTCATGCTTCCTCAATCCATACACCAAAATAGGCTAGGGCGCACCCTGGGAAAGGGTACCATTGGTGCTCTAACTAGGGAAGTGCACCATATGGTGCCCCCAGGGTGCGCACCAACCCTTTTTTTGTGTGGTTTTGTTCTGTTTTGTTTTGCAATTTTGGAATTATGAAATTTGTTTTAAGGAAAAATTATGTCTTTTAAGCAAAATAAAATTCAGCATCCAAAATAAAATTCGGAATTCCAAACAAAATTCATAATTTTAAAATTACAAAATAAAAAAGAACAGACCTACAAAAAAATAAAGGGTTGGTGCGCATTCTAAGAAAGGGCACCATTTGGTGCTTTAACCGAGTTAGAGTACCAAATGGTACCCCTCTCCAGAGTGCGCACTAGTCTATTTTGATGCGCGGACTGAGAAAAAGTGGGTGGTAACTCTGAAAATAAATTGATTAGTGTAGTGTTTGTTTAATTAGAAATTAACTAGTTAACAAAAAAAAATTCGGCTAAAAATGACTTAAATAAAAGATACCGATCTGAACCTTCGATTTTCCAAAAAATTATTAATAGAAAAAAGAATAAATTAATATCGACATTGAAGAACGATTTGGTGGGAATTCGGAATATAACAAAGATGTTATGGTCCGTAACGACCATAACGGCCAGATTAACATTGCTGATTCCCCACTGATTAGTGCACACGGGATATTTTGAAACATTGATGGCCTGGGAGGTGAACCAAAAAAATAGATAAACACTGGCCGTTGGGAACTATAACGGCCAGAAAAAAAAAAGGTAGGGCCGTTTGGAACGATGACGGCCAGCGCAGAAAAGAAAAAAAAATTTGGGCCGTTCCGAACCATGACGGCCAGGGTTTTTATTTTGAAATGCCTAAGTACGTCTCCTTTTCTCTCTTTCTGTCTCTGTCCGTAACCTTCCGAAAAAAAAACAAAAAGAGAGAGCGCGGCCAGCGAAAAAAAAGAAGAGAAAGCTACCGACGGAAGGAAAAAAAATCGCCTGGTGGCCGTTCTTCTCCATAACGTCCAGGTCCGAACCCCTTGCTCCCTACGATCCGACACTCCCCCGCTGACCTCACCACAACCACAAAACCCTAGGTAATTTTTTTTTTTAATATTGTAGAACTTTGTAAATTAACAATACTATAAGGTTGAATTTGTTATCAAAATTATTGTTAGATTTAATTATGTGAAATTGCATTCGGTTAGATTTAATTTTGTTAATTAGGTTATTGTTATTGTTAATTAGGTTAATTAGGTGTAATTAGGTTATTGTTAGGTTTAATTTTGTAAACAGACACAAATGCGTATGCATTAATAGAGCAGCTTCTTGGAGTTGGGAGTGCAGATGCGGTGCTTAAAAAGAAGAAGAGATCGCAGTCGACCGATGGAAGTGTTGTTCGCACGACGTCCGGATATTCTATAGGTTTAAAGGAATTGCGCAATCGATTTGCTGTCATGCCAACTGAAAATCTGGGTGAGCCTACAGATGAGCAGGTACACCAGTACACTCGGGCTTACATACTGGACTTGTGCGGGACTTTACTTTTTGCTGATTCTTTGGGAGATTCAGTTCCGGTGATGTATCTGCAATTTCTTGGAAACCTTGACGAACCGGTGCAATACAACTGGGGTGGTGCTGTTCTGGCACTACTCTATAGGAACTTGTGTGTTGCCGTCGAGCGTCGGACGAAATCTATGTGGGGACCAACTCTTCTTCTACAGTATTGGTGTTGGTCCAGATTACCGACCGACCGTCCTTATCCCGTAGGTGGATGGACTCCACATTGGGGCTACCCGAATCCAGAAAGGTAACTACAAAAAACTTTACAATACTTTAATTTGATGTGTTTTATGTTTATTAAGAATCTTAAATTTTTTGTCACAGGTGTCCTACAATCGGGGAGATGTGGTGCTGTCGCCATGAATATAATCAAACTCACAATCGGGCTGGAGTTGGTTTCTTCCGAAGCCAATTACAGGATCTTGGAGATTATATGATAAAATGGGAAACCTACAAAGCACTGTTGGATGAGGTGTCATCTTAGTTGCCAACACGAGTTCAGGATGAGAGAGATGTGTGGCTAGCCGGTGTGCCACTAATACACTTTTGGATAGTGGAACACCATTATCCTAATCCAGTGATGTGTCAGCTTGGCTATTCACAGCCCATCCCAGTAGCACCTCCGTTGGGCGGGGACGAGGTACGCCGGTTACATAACATTATTCATAGTGTGCATGAGACAAGAAAAGATTGGGCTGTTGAGCACCACACCTACGTACAACAAGCATCTCATCCTACCAATCACTTGGTTGTTCCAACGGGACTATGGTCGGACGACCAGCTTTTTTCATATCGGAGTTGGTTTCAAAACAATTGTATGCACAATGTCTTCTTATCGAGAAGGTGCATACAAGGTCTTGAACATCCAATTCCAGAATATAGGGATGAGCATGACGAAGTAGGGTACATTTCCAGAGCCCCGAAGGACACACGTGATGTAAGTTTCAATTCAATCATCAAAATATTTATTTTATGATATTAATCTTTCATATAGGTTACTAACTTTTTTTTATTTTATAGGCACTACAAGGAGTGAAGATAGTGTCGTACGGTATAGCTCTGGCCAAAACAACTACTCTTAAAAAGATGGGGAAGATTTTGCTCAGATTAAGTTGTGGCCTTCTCAGAGACAATGGTATGGAGCCTAAATACCATGACATGATGAGAGCGGCCGATCTCCCGGCCAACTACGAGGACATTCCAGATGGTGATATTCCTCCCGGTCAAGAACCCATCCACGACTTGCCCGTAGATGATGATCCCCACTATAGAGAGAATTGGCTAAACTCGAATGACGAGTTGATGGACTACCTCGCACGAGTCGTACCTACTCAGGTCGATCCGGTAAGTGTACAAAACTTTACAAAATCCTAAGTAATCATCGATTGTATTTATTGAAATAGTGATATATTTATTATAGGAACCGGAGTAATCTCGATTGTATTCATCAAATTCTCGGCGACGTGCTGCAAACACAATCTGTGAACGCACTCGCCGCCATCCTCGTACCAACCACCGTATCTATCGGTGAATACTTTCTTGATCTCCATGTGCCGGTCAGAAACAACACACATGAACCTATTACCAATTACCTCCCAAAGCAACCACCTCATGAACCATCCCCATGTCTCGAATCTCTCTTCCTCGACTAATGCGAAAGTCAGAGGAAGCAACTGGTTCTCTACATCATAACCGCACGCCATCAGTAGTCTCCCTTGGTACCGGCCAGATAGGAAACATGCATCAATACTAATGATTGGTCTGAAATGAGGCACTGCAGCAATGCACAGACCGTAAGCCCACACAGCTGCCTTGAATAACCTTTTTTGCGGATCCTCCATGGGTTCGTGCGCAACTCCATATTTTGTTCCAGGAGTTGATCTTTTAATTGCTTCCAACAATGGGGTGAGAAGGTTGTACGAGCCTTCCTAACTACCGAATATTTGTGCGATTGCCAGCTCTCGGCCATGCCACAGCTTGTTATATTTGGAGTAACTCCCCCGTATTTCTAACGGACTAGCCCTTTAATGCTTTTAATGTTTTTTGTAACATCTTCCTTAATATCTTCTCTTATAACATCGGCAATCACTTCTGCAGTTAATTGTGAATGATCGCTACGAGAAGCATCGGTCTGGCACGTATGTAGTGCTATAATTGTTTTAATTTCCCACTTAGATGAAAATATGCCGGACCTGGCATACAAACGCCACATACACCTGCTGCTCTTGTAGTCCATTATCAGTTGGGTTCTATTGCTACTGGTAGTTTTTACTTCAATATTATTTCTGATGTGATAATCATTTATGACCAACCGTAGAGTCTCTTTTGAAGAGTACTCCTTACCTACACCAAGTGGATCATGGACGTGTTGGGTCCTACTGAAATAGGATACATCTGCTTCCTGGAATCCTGAGGTGTCATTGAAACTTCCCACTGGGTGACTCGTACCGCGATCAGATATGGGAAAACATCGAGCATGAACACGTGGTGTTTGCGATTGTCTCTGAGTATCAGGCGGGACATCCCCTTCTAAATCAGGTTCGGTATCCCAGTCGTCATCATCCTCACATGAGTCAGCGTCATCTTCGTCGTCACTTTGCGATACGTCGTCAGCATCATTACAAGGATCCGGCCCTCAGCGGATCAATCCATGGACTGTCCTAATTATTGTACCCTGTCCAACCCATATCTGCCTGAACAGGCCGTGACAAGTCGTTTACATCGGGATAAGGACTCAGATAATGGTCGCGCCTCGGTATTTGTTGTGTCTGATAGGGTTCGAATAGACTGGGACCCGCTTGTGAAACACTGTATTGGGTATGTCCAGGTTCTGGTTGTGTCTCTTCCACACTATCAATGAATATTTGCGATTGCATCGAACCGACAATTGGAACTAACTCAATGTACAAATCGACAAAAGAATACTGGGTTCTGGCAAGCATACTTTGGTCATAAATACCTCGCTAAGTCTGATCGCACACGATTTCTAATATCTCATAATAACATCGAGTTGTTGTACCAACATTAACCCGTGCAAGTGTTTTTAGGTTGTACTCACTCTCAGAATATCCAAGCTGGCGATAAATTTCACCTTTCACATCATGCCAACCTTGTTCACTAGTTGCCATCAATGTGAATCGAGGAGTGTTTGACTCTAAAAAGTCGAGATATAGAAATAAATAAAAATAAATAAATAATAAAAAATATATATAAAAAGAAATGAAATAAACTAAAAAAAAAAGGGGAATTGAAATGATAAAAAAACATATGGCGTTGATTAGCTTTTCATTAAAGCTACTGCCGAAGCAAAAAAAAAAAATGATATATAATCGAATGGGAGCTGTTATATGGGCCGAACCAATTTGAGCTGTTGCATGAAATTAAGAGTTGCGGCAACAAAAAAAAAAGAAAAGGAAGGCTTTGGCCGAATTAAATTGGAGGCTAGTCCAATTGTTGCATGGTCCAAATTGAGGAAAGAATATATTCTAGAATATGCTCTAGATATTTTGCTCCCATGGACACATGTCACATGACCAATGAAGATGCTAAAATGCCAAGAATATTCTTTTCAAGCTTGAGGGATAAGCATGACCACTTGGATGCATCTAAACCTTTGGATGAGAATTAATACAAAGGAGTGGTGGGGATCATGCCAACAAGGCTCCTCTAAACCCTAGGCTCTACCCCTTGCCTAACCTATATAAACCCTCATTTGAAGATGAAGAAAGATATACAAGAAAACACAATATATACAACCCACACAAAAACACAATATATACACCATACACAACATATACACCACACACAAACACAACCCAAGGCCGAAACCTCTTCCTCTTCTACCAAAATCAAAAATAGAAATAGGTAGAGATTAGGATTTTGCAATGTAAAAGCTCAATGGAGCTTGATGTTCATGTATGTTAATCATGGAGAAATAAAGAGATGTTCTTGCTTTGAGATTTTCTTTCTTTCCCTTTTATGCAATTGGAGCTTTTATTTGTTAATCTCTTCCTTTTCTCCTTTCTTTTAAATTTCGGTTTTGATTGAGTGTTTCTAATTCATATGAATGAGTTTAGAAGCATGAAATCATATAAATAAATAATCTCCTTTTATATAATAATCAAATATTATATTAAAAGGTTTTAAAAATAAAAATGAAATAGAGGAGGCATTAATAGCTTTTATAGCTAGCTTTCAAGCCTATGATTCTAAATAAAATATATGCATATGTAAATATTTGTGATTTTCTTGCTCCTCTTTGTCTTCTTTGCCTCCTCTTCCCTTTTCTTCTTTTCTTTTCCTTTTCTTTTCTTCATTTTATATTGCAAAGAAAAAGGGACAAAAACACACAACTACACAAAATATATAAAAATGATATATATATTAAAAGTGACATTTTGTATTATAAGAAATATAAAAGAAGAAGATACTAAAAGTTGATGTTTAACTACATCCTTTTAAATATCCAATTCTTGCATAGTTCTTTTAATATAAAATCAACTAAAAGTGCAAAACAAATAAAAAAAAGAATTTAAACAAAATAGGGATTGATGTTTAACTACATCTCCTTATTTATGAGTTTTTAAAAGGCCTAGATGCATAATTGTTGAAGAAGAGAGCAAATGAAAAGAGGGAAATAACCAATCCCAATGAAATGATGCTCAATGACCTTCACATAATTATGCAAATGACATAGGACCTATATGCAAATTCGAAATGGTATTGGTAAGTGACATATTGTGATACCAATGCCTCTTTTGATTCTTGATGACCAAATCTTGACACAAGGGCTTAGATATAGTCTAATCAAACCCAATACCCCATGATACCCCAAATGTCTCAAAATGACCTGCTGTCACAAACCGGCCAATATGAACTGATAGAGAAATTCAAACCAGAAATCCAAATACATAGTTAGATAGAGAACTCAAAAACACACAATTTAGACTCAAACTTTACATTTATAGCATTTTTACACGATTTACTAGCTATTTTTAAAGTTAGCTTTCTATAATACAAAAAAACTGGTAAATAAGCTTGCTGTCCCAGAATATGCCCCTTACAAAGTCACAAATTAAAAATAGATTTAGGCCTTCTAAATTCTTGAAACTTTTTGAGGATATAGATTGTGCTTTCCTGAAGGTTTTGGTACCAAGAACACTCAAATCGGAGTTGTAGTCTATCTTGTACAAATTTTACAAAAATAATTGTCAGCAAACAAAACTGGTACTAGACTGAAATGACCCTCTCTGGTAAAATGATTAATCTAGACCAGAATAAAGGCTAAAATGCAAAATGGACTGCACCAAGATGTAAATAACTTCAAAACACACAAGATGGACACAAAGTTCATATTTTTCTGATTTTATTTCAATTTGATATGAATTTTTAAAGATTCAGGTGTCGAATACAAATAGAAATCAACTAAAACACATTTCAGCTGCACGGATCTTAAAGCAACATGAGACCTTTAGCTGGCGCCAAAACAGAATTTGAATGGAAGCACGTATCTCAAAGCCCGGCACTAATCCAGAAGTCCGATATTAAAGCCCATGATCAAGAATCAGTCTAGCACAAATCATAAAATATGAAGCCCAAATCCTGAAACCCAATACACAAATCTAAAGACCCCAAATCCGAATCTCAAAGCCCAGATAATGAATAAAATTGTTAAATCAAAGCCCTTTTCACAAAAGGCCCCTCTGACTTTTAATATCTGTAGCGAAGCCCTTGTAAATTTACAAAAAGGTCCCTGCCAGCCTAAAACTCTCTCAAACAAGCCCTTAAAGGCCCAATTCTCACATAAAACCTTGTCTAAAATCCAAATCACAAATTCCATTTCTTCCAGCTTTACAAATAGATCCCTGGAAAGAATCAAGCTTTACAAATAAGCCCTTTTCAGTCCTTTTTGGCCATAACTTCTTCATTTCAAGTCCAAATTGACTCAAACCACCTCCAAATGAACCCAAATTGAATTCCTCATGTTTCTAAATTAAAATTGAATATGTCCAAACACCAGCCAAATCCTGAAATGACCAAAATACCCTTTCTTCAAATTTAAACGATCTTATTTATTAACAACAAAAATGTGAATAAATATGTTATGAGTCAAATGTAAATAAACAATGTATATACACATCTCAAATATCCAAATTTCTATTTTAAAATATAATAAACATTATTTTAATATGAAATCACATACATACACACATATCCAAGCATACAAAATCAACCAAATCAAAACCAAATCCAATATGTGAGTCCCCTTTTAGCCCCATTATTCAATTCACATAAAATAGGCACAAATCCCGGAATGGACGAGGTGTTCAGTATGGCTTGGAAGGGTCATCTGATGTAATTAACAGCGGGGGCTTGCGCCCGCTGGGAGTTAAACGTCCCCACAATCATTAAACTCTCTCGACAGACTGATTATGAACAGTAGGTCTGTCGAGGGTGAACCAGAAGGAACAGAAAGAAAGAAATGAATGTTTCAAGTTCGATGTTCTTTAACCAATCGAGAGCATTGAACCATGAGACATTTAAATACATGTGCACACACCTTCCAAAATCGCTGTGCAACTTTCTGCGCCCTACAAGGAGATATAGTGTACTCCGCTCCTTTACGACCTTGCCGTATTTCACCACCGAAATGAACTCTCACCATGAGCATGATTAATTATTTTGATGAATTAGCCTGCACAATAATGAATAAATTAGATATAATTTATTATTACAACAAACATTACTAATAAGTACTACTACTTCTTACAACAAACATTACTAATAAGTACTGTTACTTCTTACAACGAGCCTTGAAAGAACATGGAACAAAGTTATCATCGGAATTTGTCGGATCCAGATCAATCACAGCAGACGAAGTGGTGGCCTTACCAGTATAAGTACACGGAACAAACTCATTCTTATGCTGGAGGCTCTGGATCAACCTTCTTCTTTTTCAAACCAAAACCGTAGGAGTTTTTCACAAAGTCATCGTCTGAAATTTCATACCGACCATACCGTCTACTCCATTCCTCCATCTTACATGTCACACAATTAAGAAAATCACGACATACTTGACACTTGTACTTTTTTTCCTCATTTTTACCTCGATCACTAATTGACCCTCCCCTCGCTACGCCACGATCTCGGTTGCTCTCTTTCTTACCTCGATTGTTACTGTCCATCCTTCTCATCCAAAAAAATGAATTTAAAAAATGTTGGCACTAATGAACAATAAATATTAATTAATTACCCTACACAATAGTTATTAAAAATCTAAACTAGTAAATTTTTACAAATTTAGTTCAAAAACAAAATTTAATTAAGCATGCAAATGTGAACTTCTTTATTTATTTATATTTTTCAAATTATTTAATATTAACATTATCTATTTTTTTAAATTATTAACATTACTAATTTTTACAAATTAACATTAACATTACTAATATTTTTACAATATTTTTATAAATTAACATTAACATTAACATTACTAATATTTTTACAAATTAAAATTAACATTACTATCATTTTTACAAATTCACATTAATATTACTAATATTTTTACTAATATTTTTGCAAACTAACATTACTAATATTTTTACTAACATTACTAATATTTTTTACAAATTAACATTACAAATTTACAATATTTTTACAAATTAACATTACTAACATTACTAATATTACTAATATTTTTACAAATTGTCATTAACATTACTAATATTACAACATTACATTACCACTAACATTAAAATTACATTAATATTAACATTAACATTAACATTAACATTACATTAACATTAACATTACTAACATTGCTAATACATGACATTACTAATATTATTTTAACTATTGATCAAATAATTTTGATATTCATCCAATATAAATAATAAACGTAAATACATGACATATAATTGAAAATTTACCTTTTATATTGATGATTTCTTTATTTTCAACGGAAGAGGTGTTCGACAAGCCGTAATTTTTTTTCTTACAGGAGAGGAATATTTTTTTTTTAAGATTAGTGGAGAGAGTATACTCCGAAAGAGTTGTACAGACTAAGCCAGAGGAGTGCGCAATTTATAGATCATCTGGACGTTATGGAGTACAACGTCCAGATGTTAACTTTTTTTTCCGCTGGGGCCTGCGAAGTTGTCTTGGACGTAGCCCGTTATGGAGAATAACATCCAAGGCTTTTCCTGTACTGCCGACAGGCTATTATGGTCCATAACGGTCCAAAATATTTTTTTTTCCGAGCCTCTCCTGACCGTCGCGAACCATAGCGGCCTCAATTATTTTTTTTTTCGGGACTCACCAGGCCGTTGTGGTTAACAACGACCCAATTTTTTTTTTTTTTCGCGCCTGTCTGGCCGTCCTGGACGACAACGGCCAGAAGATTTACGGTTGCTAATCAGAAATTAAGGTGATAATCAGGACGTTATGGTCCGTAACGTCCCGTGAACGTTATCGACCATAACATCTTTGTTACATCTCGAAATACTGCGAAATTGTTATTCTGTATCGATATTAATTTATTCTTTTTTCTATTAATAAAAATTTCGGTCCGATTTTCGTCAGACGATTCCCATTGAAAAACAAGAGACGCGTCCTGACATTCTCGTTCCCAACCTTTTTCCAAACCTTGGTCTCCATCCCAAATTCCAAATTCTCTCTTGACCTAACCCTAAATCCACCGACGCGCCATTGCCAACCTCCAGCGAGCCTCCAATTGATCGCGATGGAGTTCCGTTACCGAGCGTTCGACGGCGTACCTCGTTCACACTTCTATCACACGTCACCCCGATTTTCTTTCGCTCTTTATCCTCCCCCGCCACCATACTACGACAGTTATTTCCTGCCTCCTTATGATGCTGCCTATGCCCCCTTAACTCCTCCTCCTTCAGACCATGGCTATTTCTCCACTCATGGTTTTCGAGGTATTGCTCTCTATCTCCTACCCTTCATCCTTCCAAACCCTTATCTAAGCACGCAATCACCCAAACATGCGCGCAAAAATGCAACCTGTTTGAGTTTCTTTGTCCTGACACGAGTAGAAGTTAGAGAAGGGTGTTTGCAGGGTTAAAATTCGATTGATTGAGATTGTTTCCCATTAGGAGTCTCAAGAAGGCAAAATACGTGAATGGGGGATTGCAGCTGGTTGGTACAGTTGGCATGGGCCAGCAATGTAGTTTTGCCAGACTAACTGGCTCAGAACTTCTGCACTTGTGCATACCTGAACAGCATTGTATTCATATGGTCTTACCAGAACCAAGCACATAGTATTGATACTGTACATCATATTCCACTGTATTGTTATTGTAACCCTGATCAAACAGACAAATACTTTGTATGCATGTTCAAGATCTGAATGGTATGTGTTTATAATTTTGGATTCTTGGTGGAGATTTATAGTGACACTACTCAGCTCTTTTCTTATCTCTCTGTAGCAAGAATGCTAGACTACAGACCCCGGGGTGAAGAACCTACAACAAGTCACTACCCGTTTCTCCCCAATCGACCGCGAAGAGATCCCTTTCTAGAGAGAGAATATGAAAGGGAGAGAATCCGGGAGGAGGTATTGAGAGAAGAGGTGCTTAGAAGGATTATAGTAGAAGAAGTGAGGCGGGAACTAGAGATGCAGCGCTACTATGGCCGTAGACATCCCAATCCAGGTTATCATGAAACATGGCCGGCTGTACAGTATGAACAACCTAGGCTTTCAAATGGCTGTTACACGACAGGTCCAAGGGGTCAGGTAAAGCGCAAGCGGGTTGAGGCGAGGCGCCGGGTGAGAAGAGTCCCACACAAAATAGTGGAGATAAATGAAGCGGAACTGACGTCAAAACCACCTGTGAGTGAAGACAAGGTCCAACCACCTAATGAAAAAAAGATTCAAAAGAAGAAGGATGAACAGACAGTTCAAACAAAAGAGAAGGGAAATAAGGTTGAAAGAAATGTTAATGAAATATCACACAAAATAATGGAGGTGACTGAAGAGGAAACAAGGCAGCTACAAGCTTTGCTCATAGACAAGGTACAATCCCCCAAGAATCAAGAGGAACTAAGGCCAAAAGCTTCTCTAGAAGACAAGATCAAGCCCCCTCCTAATAGAAAAAACATTGAGAAGAAAGGGGATGGAAACAAGGTCCTAGAGCCAGAGAGTGGAAATAAGGTCGAACAACGTGCTCTTTCGAAAGGTCCTCTTCCAAAGGAAGCTTTGTCTAAAGACAAGATCACGGCCCCTTCTAGTGGAAAAAACATTGAGAAGAAAGGGGATGGAAACAAGGTCCTAAAGCCTGAGAGTGGAAATAAGGTTGGACAACTTGCCTTTTCTCAATCTTCAAAGGCGAGTTTCCAAAATCTCTACTTTTTTTGTATTGAGGTTATTTAATTCTTATATTATTGTGATGTTGTTTTTGGTATTATTCTGCGGGTATTTGGTACTCTTGGGCTACTTCTGTACTCAGCTGAATTTTTTTACTAGTAGTTCGTCTATTTGCTAATGAGTCCTAAGACATCAATTAAGTATAATCTGATGCAAAGTTGGAGGAATAAGTACGTTTGGTGTGGGCAAAATGAGTAATAAATATATCAACATCATTTAGTTCAACAATCGGAGCACATCTGAGGCTTGATTGAGGCATAAGCATGCAATCTAGACTCAGTTGTCGCTACTTTGTGCAGTTACTGTATGTTGATGCAGTTTACCTGGGCTCAGTACTGGTCACTTGTGGCAATACTCAACTGCTCAATTTAAGTGTAGTTATGTCTCTGACTGTGATTTGTGTTGATTAACATTAATACAGCATCAAAAAGATATTTGGGATTTTGGATATCACACAGAATAAAATAACTAAAATTTACTGTCTTTGTGAAACACACAGTTAAGTTCTACTTCATATTTATCCTGGGTTTTTTGGCTGTTTGGGAATCAAGCTTGCCCAAACTCTGTTAGAGATTCTGCAAATTTGTGGACTGGTTGTGTATGATTTGGTGATTTAGTAGTAATAAGTATCATTGCTACTAAGTTCCTATCAAACAATAGTTTTGACTAGTAGTTCAGTCAGTCGATTAAGGCAGCTTGAGTACAAATTAGGTTGAGATTGAATCATTTTTAGAGTTCTTTTGGTCCATTATACATATAAGAGGAGGGGTTCGCTGCCATCAATTATACAATCTATCTTTTGCATATATATTTCAAAGTTTGTAATTCAAATTCCTAACATCAAATCCAAACCATTGATCTTGTTCTTTTTCACGAAGGATGCATCCACATAATTTTTATATTTTTGAAGTTAATTTCGAACAAGATCAAGAGTCCATAACCACTGATCTTGTTCTTTTTCACGAAGGATGCATCCACATAATTCTTATAATTTTGAAGTTGATTTCAAACAAGATCAAGAGTCCATAAAATTTGTTAACTGTTATAGATTAATTGTAGTGTGTTCTAGGATGGTCATTCTTTTAGTAGAGCCTGTTTCAGTTAACAATTTTAAAGGATGGTCATGTCCAAAATATTATCAGCATTTACGGTTACTTGTGGGGTTAGTTTATTTTTGAAGGATGGTCGAGGATGTTGTGTTGTGTCCTCAGGTGCCACATTTTGCCAAAAGTGTATTAGCTTTCATTGGCAGGCATGTATTAGTTTTGAATTTTTCATTGTGTTAGTATCTTTATTTTAGTCAGAAGCTAATGTGGTATGGGCTAGTCAAGTAAAATTTAAACATGTACCGCACTTTTAATTAGATTTCTTCTTAACATGCAAATGAAATTGATAATAAGATGTAAATAAAACTAAATGGAAATTCATAAGACCACTTGTCTGCATTGAATGTTTTTATCATCAGCAGCCAAGAATTGGTTTCATTGTTACCTATTGAACATTTGTGGGACTAGCACATTAAGGACTGGGAGTGACAAAATTATTCCTTTGAGAAGTGGTCACATGACATTTCTTTTGGAAAACATTTTGATACACCCTACTAGATTATTTAGTTGTATTTAAGGATAATGGCTAATATACTGAGGTTCCCAAGGAGTTGTTACTATCTTTGGTACTTGTGGCTGGTAGCAAAGAGTTGATACTGACTGTCCATATCTTGCATATGAAGTTCAAACGAGTGATTTTATCTGTCCACTACATTCTAGACATCAAAATTTACTGGTATTACAAGTTCTATACTTTTTGAAAATTGCGATCCATCCATTAAAAAATAGAAAAGGCAAGCTATTGATGGCACATAACGAATATTTGTCGATTATGGTAAGAATGCATAAACGCACTAAAATTTCTTCTATGTCTAATCTGATATGTAGCAATAATGTATACTTAATTGGACCTGCTCATTTGCTTGTTCTGTGTCGCATTTTTGCAATACTTTCTATTTCCAATTGTTGATTTATGACAATCTTTAACTAGATGGATGCTGTAAATTTTCTTACTCCACTAAATTTTGATGTCTAGATTATTAGATGGTTTATATTGCTATTGGAACTTCAAGGTTCAAATATTTGGACAGTTCGAACCGATATAATGATATCGATGTTAGTCTCAATGTCTTCGTTCAAATTTAGTACCAATATCTTGGTACTAAGTTAGTATCATAGCCGTATTGTATAGTATGGTAAAATTTTAAATTCATAGAGAGTTCGGGCAAAACAACTTTGATATATTTATACTTGAAAACATTTAACAATAAATTCTCTGGCAAGACAACATGTTTACGAGAATAAATATTTTATAGAAAGACCTTGATGCTGTTTGGCACGATGGAATTGGGTGCATTGAATAATAAAAGTTGGAATAGTTTCCCAACATAATTGGAATAGAACAGAATAGTGTTTAATGATGATGGAACGGACAATTGGAATAGAATGGAATAGAACAACGCAGAACAAGTCGAGTGGAAATTTTGCAGTAGGTCCCTTAACAACGGGTTGTGATATCCCATTCCATTTGTTGAGGGGGGGGGGGAGGTTGGAATTGGACTATTCTGTTGAATAGATGGGGTTCAATTAGGGACTATTCCATTTAACTGGCCTTGTTCCACTTTGCTGATAAGAGTTGCAAGAAAATGGAATAGCACTGCTGACAGAAGTACTGTGTTTTCTGTAGCAAAATTTTATTTAGTGAGGGATGATCTAGCCGTTTTCATATTAGTTCTTAGGAGAGTGAGTAATAACTAACAAGTAAACTGAAGATATATAAATACATTATTAGGAGGTGTCATCTATAATAGAGTTGGATATGTACTAAAAGTTATCCAAATAAGATATAATAGGCATCTTTTTCTTCGTCATGGCGGGGTTTAATAGTGGGGCCTGCAGTTACATATACTGGTCAGATTCAAGTCGTGTGTCGGTTCCTAAGATTGACAAGGGTGCAGTTTTTAGTGACTTACCTTTCCTCTTTTTTTTTTATGATGCTGGTTTTGATTTAAGCTTGAATCATTTATTGTTTCTTTATTATCATATATTATTGACTTTTGATAGTTTTGATCTCTGTCGAATGTTTGTTTCGATTTCTTATTAATGTTGATTTTTGAACTGATATCATGATATATTTTGGTTTCTATTGCCTTCTTTGGGAAAAAAAGATATTTTGATTTCTAAGTACTGTGTGAATATATTCGGTAAGGTGGTTGAAAACTACAAACAAATGACTACTCCCCTATATTACTCAACATTACTCCTGCTTTTCTTTCTTTAACAATCGGCATCTTTTCTGATACATGCTTGTCTTGACCTTCTTTTTCCATATTGCTAAATAGAGCTTAACACCATATTAGTACCTTTCAACATTGAGGATGTTGACTCAGTCTGTTAACTGTAGAGATAGTGTTAACTGTAGAGATAGGGTTAGACGTATCCATAATTGGTATTGCATGTACTAGTGCTATTAAGATTATTCAAGTGATTTTTAAGTCAGATGTTATATATAATTTTGGCATGAAACTGTTACTTTGAATCCTTCTCATTTCAGGAGCTGCTTAAGGAGGCTGAAGCCTGTGGATCAAAGAGAAAATGTGACTCTATTTCTGCTGTCCCTACTCCTGCTACTACCAGCAACAGCACTGACAAGGTGAGTCTGAGAAGAGCAAATAAACAAAAGATCGATTATAAGGAGTATAATTGTACTCTATGCCAAATGACTGTTAAAGGCGACAAATTCTGGTTGGGCCACCTTAACGGAAGAAGGCACCGAAATACGCTCGAAAGATTAGGGTCCAAAGTGCAAACTAATAAGAAGGTAAACTCAGACATGGATGTGAAAAGTACATCAGGAATCGGGCTCGCGGCTGTGAAGGTGGAGATTTGTATTAGTGCCATTAAGATTATTCAAGTGATTTTTAAGTCAGATGTTATATATAATTTTGGCATAAATCTGTTACTTTGAATCCCTTCTCATTTCAGGAGCTACTTAAGGAGGCTGAAGCCTGTGGATCAAAGAGAAAATGCGACTCTATTTCTGCTGTCCCTACTCCTGCTACTACCAGCAACAGCACTGACAAGGTGAGTCTGAGAAGAGCGAATAAACAAAAGATCGATTTTAAGGAGTATAATTGTACTCTATGCCAAATGACTGTTAAAGGCGACAAATTCTGGTTGGGCCACCTTAACGGAAGAAGGCACCGAAATACGCTCGAAAGATTAGGGTCCAAAGTGCAAATTAATAAGAAGGTAAACTCAGACATGGATGTGAAAAGTACATCAGGAATCAGGCTCGCGGCTGTGAAGGTGGAGATTTGTATTAGTGCCATTAAGATTATTCAAGTGATTTTTAAGTCAGATGTTATATATAATTTTGGCATAAATCTGTTACTTTGAATCCCTTCTCATTTCAGGAGCTACTTAAGGAGGCTGAAGCCTGTGGATCAAAGAGAAAATGCGACTCTATTTCTGCTGTCCCTACTCCTGCTACTACCAGCAACAGAACTGACAAGGTGAGTCTGGGAAGAGCGAAAAAACAAAAGATTGATGAAAAGGAGTATAATTGTACTCTATGCCAACTCACTGTTAAAGGCGACAAATTCTGGTTGGACCACCTTAACGGAAGAAGGCACCGAAAGACGCTCAAAATATTAGGGTCCAAAGTGCAAATAAATGAGAAGGCAAATTCAGACATGGATGTGAAAAGTACATCAGGAATCGGGCTCGCGGCTGTTAAGGTGGAGATGGATAATGCAGACAGTCCAGTTGCCATGCCAACAGGGGAAGAGCGAATAGTTAAAAAAATGCAGGTTTGTGGAATTTCTACCACTTGCTCAATAAAAGAAAAAGAAAGACAAGCAGAAAATTGCTATATACTATTGCTTCTCTAAATGGTTTTTAATATCTCAGGTGGGTCATGAGGTGCATGAGGTGGTAGAGAAAAACAATCGGCTGTGGTGCGAGAGGTGCCGATACAACTGTACTACAACTGTAATGATGACCATTCATCTTGTTAGTGAAAAGCACAAGGCCAGTTCTCAGAAGCAATGAAGTTATCCTGATGGCACAAGCTTACACTTTGACTGCGTGTAAATTGGTGTTGTGCTAGTAGTTTTCTTTGCAACCGTGATTTTTGTTAATACCCTCCCAAAAATAAAAAATATCAAATCTGCCCTCGATAGGGTTTTTTTTGTTAGATTACTTTTTTTGATGTATAATTAGCATATTTATACTAAAAATAACACTAAATTACGTTAAATTATGCTAAATTATGCAAAATTATTCTAAATTAAATATAAATAGGGACGATATCTTCACTGAAAAGGCGAAAAACGACGACGAAATTTTAAACGTCATAAAACGGTGGAGTGTTTAATTTTAGCAAATGATCACTTTTTGAAAAGCTTGTGAAAATACAGAGACTGCTGCTGTTTTTTAAATTTTAGAATTGTCAAAAAAATAAAGAGAAGAGTTTCAAAACTTAAGTTGAAGTTTCTGATTAAGATTTTTATTTTTATTATTCAATCTAAGTAGCTCGGTAAATTAGTTACATAATGAAATTGAAGAATACCAATTTTTACTATTTTTGAAATTTTATTACTATTTTTATGATTCATGAAACATGACACAAAATCGGTCTAATTTAATGTAATTTTGCATAGTTTAGCGTAATTTACCATATTTCAGCGAAATATTGTAATTTAGCGTAATTTAACGTAATTTATTGTAATTCAACGTAATTTTAACATAATTTCAAGTAATTTAGCGTATTTTAGTATAAATATGCTAATTATACATCAAAAGAAGTAATCTAATAAATATTTAAAAAAAAAATCAAACTTTTTGCGTTAGAATTCAGCATTTTGCTATTCATATTGTCTCTTAAAAAAAAAAAAAACCGCCCCACAGTGGGGCGGTCTGGTATGCATAAGTGATCGCCCAAACGTGGGGCGGTTTAGTATGAACAGTGAACCGCCCAGTGAAAAGGCGGTCGGACGTTTTTAAAAATAAAAAATATCGAGGGTAAATTTGATATTTTTTATTTTTGAGAGGGTATTAATAAAAATCACGGTGTTTGCAATCAATTGTTTTTGTTGCAAATTGTTTTTTTTTGTATTTTTTATTTTTGTAACATGGTAATAGAATAATAGTAAAGGTCTATGGCAGTTGAGGAGCTCAAATCCTGTCAGGCATGAAGCATGTGGTGCATGCAGTTCTAATTATGTTGTTGGGCTCGCTTGGGCTGCTGCTAGTAGGGGCCGCAGCCCAATGTGGGCAATTCAATTTTAATTGGAAGGTTCGGATGAAAACCTATTATTGATTCGATAAAGTGACTGAAGTTCCAGTATTAGGGTTCGGCTATTTGTTTTCAATTTAAGCTGATAGAAACTCATTTTGTGATTGTAGATATATGATATAAAAAATAGTTCTGTTACTTCTGTAGTGTGGTGTCCCTCAAAATTAATTAAAGAGGAAATTTTCAGTGTACCGTAACTGAGGACTTCCGAATTCAATTAGCACTAGCTTTTTGTAGAGTATAAGTTTCTGATCTAAATTGGAAGGTTAAGATGGAACTTGAAATGAACGGCCTTGGTTTTCCAGTTCGGATGAATTCCGAACTACTGAATGGCACCCCAACACAAATGGTTATTTGTAGTTTGAACCCAGGCTTACTGATATTATACAGAGATTCCGTTACATTTTCTGTTAACAGATAACCACATTTTACAGAGATTCGGTCTGAAAAATACTATCGGCAACTTTTCTGCTACTTTCTGGTCACAAGCGAGTGTGATGAAATTTATAAATTTTGAATATGACGTAGCAAAAGATATGCGTGACCCCCAGTTCTTGAAATGTGTGGACAAATTTTTTTTTTTTTTTTGCTATTTCAGCAAAACTTTAGATAATAATGAATTGATCTGCAATGCGATAATCATGAATCATGTTTGAACTCTTTTTCTCCTTTTAAAAATATGAACTGGAAAACCGACCACAATTCCATATGCAGACGGTAGTTAAATGAGTACAAAAGATGGTCTCTGCTATATATAGCATCCTACAGTGTAAACACTAAGTTTTATAAATTATACAAAATTATATCTTTTAATAAACGTGCAGATGCATCTGTAAAACAAAATTGTCCATACATAAAAGCTGTTCATGATACTTAGTTCTCGGTTAGTTGAGTTCATATTTTGATACTTCACAGGGGTACATGCGAAAAAGTTTCTCTTATAAGAAAATATCACTGTCTCTATTTCCGATAGTGGTAGGTTAGGTCAGACTATTCCTTTGCAGGAAATAAATCTGCTGCGATTCCAAAGAATTGCATGGAGCTCGCTTTTCCGAATCCAACTATTTATCTATTTTGATAAATGTTTTGATATTAGCTAACTTCTCTCTATATATATTGATAGATCTGGACCATTGAGACTGATTCATAAATTTGGATTTGACTCATTGAGTCAAATCTTTCTATATTAGTTAGAAATGAGACACTCTTTCTATTTTCGTACATCTGTATTTAATAATTTCTATAGATAAAAAATTTCCTCTCTGCTATATATAGCATCTTACAGTATAAACACTAAGTTATATATATTATACAAAATTAAATCCCTTGATAAACGTGCCGATGCATCTGTAAAACAAAATTGTCCATCCATAAAAGCTGTTGATGATACTTAGTTCTCAGTTAGTTGAGTTCATGTTTTGATACTTTACAGGGGTACACGTGAAAAAGTTTCCCTTATAAGATAATATTGCACTGTCTCTATTTCTGATAGTGGTAGGTTAGGTCAGACTATTCCTTTGCAGGAAATAAATCTGCTGCGATTCTAAAGAATCGCTGGGAGTCTGTTTTTCTGAATCTAACTGTTTATCTATTTTGACAAACGTTTTGATATTAGCTAACCTCTCTATATATATATTGATGGATCTGGATCATTGAGACCAATCCATAAATTTGGATCTGACTCATTGAGTCAAATCTTTCTATATTTGTTGGAAACGAGACACTCTTTCTGTTTTCGTACATCTGTATTTAATAATTTCTATAGATAAAAAATTTCCTCTCTGCTATATATAGCATCTTACAGTATTTTTTGAAAGCCAGGCAGAAGCTGCCTTGAGTATAGCATCTTACAGTATAAACACTAAGTTTTATAAATTATACAAAATTATATCTTTTAATAAACGTGCAGATGCATCTGTAAAACAAAATTGTCCATCCATAACAGCTGTTGATGATACTTAGTTCTCAGTTAGTTGAGTTCATGTTTTGATACTTTACAGGGGTACACGTGAAAAAGTTTCCCTTATAAGATAATATTGCACTGTCTCTATTTCTGATAGTGGTAGCCTGGTAGGTTAGGTTAGACTATTCCTTTGCAACCACGGTGGTAGGTTTCAATTTTTTTTTCTCAAAAAAAAAAAAAGGTTTTCAATTTTTTAATAATTGTGACATAACAGAAGGCAATCATTACTTTTTATTTTATTTGAATATTAACTCTAACTACTCTTAGCTTTAATTTGCATTTACTGAGCTTCTGTCCATCTATTAATTTATATTATCAGGGACATGCCCCACCGAATAAATAAAATGTATCATGATGAAATATTGCCGGTTTCACAAATGCAACTTTTTCTGGTACTTAATAAATAACAATATAAAATCTCCAGAAATTAAGAACTGCTGAATGCAGATATAAAGAAAGGTATTCAGAAATAAAGAAATTTTGAATGTTATTAGAAATGGAGCACTTTGACATCCCACATTTTTACTAATATCCAAAGTTAATTACAAATTAATAAATATACTCATGTTAGCTGAATTTTTTTTTAAATGTCCAAACCGGCCATTTAATGGCCGGTCTCCATTTTTTTTCTCGACCGGTCATTAAATGGCCGGTCCTCAAATTTTTTTTTTTTTTTTGAGAGACTGGGAGAGAGAGAGTTCCTTAAGATGGGTATAGCATAGTTGGCTAGAAGAAAAAGTCGTAGGAAATTCGGATTGAAGTTTGCACTCGGTTTGGCCAAGATCAAACAAATACATTTGGTTGAATGCGTGTGTTACATGAGTTGCATGTATCGGTGCATCATCGATGTTTTATTAGTTTTAGCATTGGCAATTAAGTAGGGTAGTGCTAAAAAAATATCGGTGTGTTACTAATATTTTCGTAATGAAACATCGATGCATAAAACATTGGTGCGTCATTGATGTTGTTGCAGGAAAGCATCGTTTTTTTAAAAAAAACTTTAAACAACCATAACTTTGACTAGGAAACTCGGATTTGCGCATACGATCCCAATTCAGAAAGGTGGGGCCGAGACGTCCGGGACGGCTAGTGACAGTGTCATATGTAGCATAGTAAAAGTCAGAACTTATATCAAAATTACTGATGATTAGGAATTATAGGAAACCTGAATCACATTAAAACAACTGGATCAACCTGAACTAGTGAAATTTAGTGTATTTTAGTATAAATATGCTAATTATATATCAAAAGAAGTAATCTAACAAATATGAATAAAAATTTGAATTTTTAATATTAGATTTCAGCATCTTGCTCTTCATAGTCTCTTAAAAAAAGAAAAAATTTGAGGACCGGCCATTTAATGGCCGGTTGACAAAAAAATGGGGACCGGCTATTAAATGGCCAGTTTGAACATTTTTAAACAAACACAACTAACGTGAGTATATTTATTAATTTGTAATTAACTTTGAATATTAATAAAAATGTCGGCTTTGACATTGTCGATCATGCATTTTATTTTTGCTTTTTAGACACACTGTATCATTGTATCATGAGTGAGCCTTTGGTGCTATGCATAGCACGGATGGCTAGTGTACTACGGCTCAATATGGTACTTTTTAAAATCCTAACGGTCGATCCAACCGTTCAATGTGATAATCATATGAATATGTACTTGCAAACTAAATTTTATATTTTTTCGAATTTTTTTACTATTTTTTTAGATAGGTAGAAAAATCAGTGTTTTCTGAAAATTCTGGACCATCAAAATTCTACCTATCTAAAAAAATAGTAAAAAAATTCGAAAAAATATAAAATTTAGTTTGCAAGTACATATTCATATGATTATCACATTGAACGGTTGGATCGACCGTTAGAATTTTAAAAAGTACCATATTGAGCCGTAGTACACTAGCCATCCTTGCTATGCATAGCACCATAGCCTCACTCTTGTATCACTGTTTACTACATTGCTACTATATATTTTTTTTGCGTTTGGTTAAAGTATTAGCGTTATTTTTTTTTGTTGAGGTAGTGGAGCGACTGTCCGTTGTTGGTATAGCTAACAAAAAAGGCAAAAAAAAATATTGTGCAAATTGTACGGAGCTAGCAATGCCTTGATAAAGGTATAGGAAACGAAAATTTCGGATCGAAGTCAAACCTCAGAACATCGTTGCTGGAATTAAGAAAGGAAGAAATAATGGACTTGGCACCCGGAAATTAAAATAATGTGTCGGCGTCCATTCGCAAAAATAAATATGCAAATTGACGCCTACGGAGTTTCGGGAAAAACATATATTTTAGTAGATTCGATTCAGTATATTAATCTACGTGGGACTCCTTTTGTATCAGTGTTTTTAAATAGTGTTACGTATGCGTTTGTAGTCTGTTACCGTATATTACTTCATTAAATATTTATTAATTTATTAAGTAAAAAAATAGAATCAAAGTCGGATCAAACAATTTTATTAATAGAAATTCAGATCTGAAACTCAATTTCAATTACTTATCCGGACACAATTCAGAATCCAGTCAAGTGAGTTTTTTATTACTCTCCGACTTTTTTTATAGGCTCCCAACCGGTTCCTTTTATTTGTCTGATAGATATGGGACTAAAGAAACAAACAATGAAGTTAAAGCAAAATTCAGATTTCTTTTATTATTAAATGGAGCGATGTCAACATTATGCTGACATCGCTCCATTTAAAAAAGTAATGGGCCGAATGGGCTGTTATATATGTGCAAATTCAACAATTTTTTTATTATTATTAATTTTTAGAGTGGCCCATTTTTTATATATGCGAATGGGTTGCTGCTGGACTGCATGAATTTTGAATGGATGTAACTAAAATTATAAATTGTATGAATAGACTGTTATATGAATTGCAAATATTACTGAAATCCATATATATAAGTTTATATTAAAATTCGCATATGCGGTATGCAGTGGCACTCCGTATGCATGTATAAAACCGCATTTAAAAATATTATTTTGTATTGGATTAAAGATCTAACATAGCGCATCAAAACTCGCAACAACACTCAGGGTTGAAAGCAGTTACGATCTCCTAACGTAACTCAAATTTTGAGTTTAGATTCAGAATGTCTGATCAGAATTCAGATCAATCTGATCAAATGCAGCCTCTTTAATATTCTTGCCGAAATAAATCGGATGGTCCGAATCTAAACTCAACATTCGAGTTACTTTAGGTGATATGAATTCGGATCGAGGAATAGGTGATTGCTCCCTGCGATAATTAACAACCCTTTTTGTAATATCAGCACTGTCTATCTTAGGCGTTTATTTAAATTTTAATTTTGGACAGATGATTCTTTATTTTCAAACTGTCTAATATGCGAAGTTTCTTAATTATTAATTTAAACTATAAAATTAATTTTTAAATATGAAATAATTATAATATTTTGAGAGAACTAATATTTAATCTAGTGGCTGAGATATGTGAAAGATCACAAATTCGAAATTAAAAGAGAAGTATTTTCTAGAAATTAAAAATCATGTAACATGAATATTCCAATATCATACTATACTTATCTTATGGATATTTTCGTCATTTTGTTTCTAAATTAAGCATTTAATATTAAACGGATTATTAGGAGTTCACTACCACATTATTGTTTGGGAGAGGTAACTGTCTAAATAAAAATTTGAGAAGTCTATTTATTACAAACTAAAAATTCAAAAGCCTCCTATAACATTATCTATTTACAATCCAAAAGAAACATAAAATTCCACACCAATAACAATAATCCATGAATTGAAATTGAAAACGGGACAAAATCAAATTCCGTCTAAAAACATTGGCATTATGTATAAACTTTTTTATCTGAAATTTTACATTGGGTCAACAGAATTGGAGTATCTTTGTAATCACCATTCAGATTATATATAATTGGAATTTGTCTCTAGTCTGGAAAACTGGACCTCTCCTGTTATGGATCAGTCGAATTAGTCTGGCATGCATAATTTCAATGGATATCTCCGTCGTTGCTCCGAACTAAAGATATGATCACATGAGATAGATCTGAGATCTCTATTTTGCCGAATTTTTTTAGTTACCAACTCAAATTTCATAATTCGCACTTTATAACTGTTTGGATCAAAATTTAAAAGTTGTCACGTGCGCAGATCCAGTATGCACACTGTTTTTAATTGACAGACCAGGTCTGCGCACCAAATTTTATCTTTTTTTATTGGCTGAATTGTTAATCGAAACATAATAGAAAAAAATAGTGCGCAAATCCAGTCTGTGGACCAAAATGGTGCGCAGGCCTGCAGACTGGGTCTGTGCACGTGCTAGTTTATGAATTTTTATCCAAACGGTGGTAAAGTGCGAATTATGAAATTTTGAGGTGGTAACTAAAAAAATTTCGGTCTATTTTGCCCGGAGAAATGGAGTGCGTATCCTCTGAGATATCTCATATTTTGCGTAACCAACCCTATTCGAGGATAGTGCAGGGCGAGTATTATTTGAGCTTTGAAACTCGTGCAGAACGTATTTGAACAGTTGAAATTTTTCATAAAATCACGTAAAATATGAGATATCTCAGAGGATGCGAATTCGGAGAAATGGGGAATGTTTGCCTAATTCTCTGTAACGGGTGCGGAACTACATCCGTTAGCGGGTCAGTGATTACACATGAAGCTTTTTAATTTGTAGCTGTTGTAATGATTGTTACAATAGCAACATGGCAAAATCATATCTCTTGGGCTCTTGGCTCATGTCAAATGCTTCATCTCTAGCTTTTAACTCTGACCCTTTGATTCCTCGAAAGAGATGGTACCTGTCCCTCTTGTCCCTCTTAAAAGGAGCTAATTCCACGGCATAGAATGTTTCAATTATCCAACTGATTGGCTGCATAAGAATCGTAAGAAATAAATTAACAATACAATAATAAAAAAATTGGCGCCAAGGAGGCGTTTTTGGGGGGTTTTGGCGCCTTCCGCTCTCCCAAGTCCCAAGAAATTCGCCACTTTACAAACTGACCCTTCTCCTTATATCTAATTTTCTTTTAATAATGTCCTGAAAGTATTTACCAGAGAAGAATACGACACCAGTGTACCACCCATTCATGGGTGAGAATCTGCTGCGATTCTGAGGGATCGCACGATCCTGCGATTCTAATTCAAACTATACAAATGATGAAACTCAGAAATTTTTGGAGAAGTCAGTTTTTGTGCATGAATCTCGAAACATATAAACGGTTGGAATTGGAATCGCAGGGACCCTGAGATCCCAGAGGATCGCAGCAGATTTATTTCCCCCATTCATTAAAAGAACGGTGCGGATTCATTAATTGTAAAAGATTCTCTTTTGAAGTAATAGAGAGAATGTGAATTTTCCATTCCCGAAATTTTTATTAATAACCAAAAAAAACATCAAATTTCAAATCTATATTCGATTCTGAAAAATTTCAAAATCTGTCCAAACAGCAAAATTATTTTTGCAGTAATAGAATTTTGTGATTTTTTTAATTAAATAGAAAATGTTATAATTTATTTTATTCTTTGTATTGAAATATTAGAAATAATTTTATATTTCTTTGAAAATAGATGGAATAATATATAATTGAGTTTATTAGAAAGACTGCGACAAATAATCCGGATCAATATTTTTCAAGCCGGTTTTTTTGCGGCTGTAAGAAAAATTAAAATATTTTTTTGTGTGTTACTGGAAAAAAAATATATATTTTGGATCTGAGTTATTGATTCCGTTTCAAAAGTCACTTCTGGGTGAATAAATAAATTATCGTAGTCCTTTTAGTACATTCAAATTGTAAAATACTCCATCTATTTTTGAAAAAAAAGTTTGATTTGACCCAGAAGTTTGATTCGTAATGATTACAAATATTATTTTTTTTTTCAAAATAGATAGAGTATCTTAAAATTTGAATGTACTAGAAGGATCACGATAATTTATTTATTTATCCAGAAGTGATTTTTTTATCGAAATTAATAACTCAGATCCAAAACATTTTTTTTTTCCAGTAACACATAAAAAAATATTTTAATTTTTCTACGGCCGCAAAAAATCCGGTCTGAAAAATATTGATCCGGATTATTTGTCGCAGTCACTCTAATAAACTTAATTATATAGTATTCCATCTATTTTTAAAGAAATATAAAAATATTTCTAATATTTCAATAAAAAAATAAATATTTGCCAGTTTTATATGACATTCCGAAATCTATTACAAATGTGTCAGAGTTGACTCTTTATATAGGGACGCCTTTATCAAACCATATACCTTCAGCAACCCGTACATATTCATACGAAGACCATGTCAATGGTTCGAATTGATCGTTAGGACTTTCAAACTGAAGATAGCCAATATACGCTAATGCATAGTACCATATAGCCTCACTCTTAAATTGAATATGAAATTGACATAATTGTACTGTTCTATTTGGAATGCTAATATTTTCTTTTTGTGCAGAAGTGTTTTCTCATGTCGTATTATTATTTTTGTCATTAGTTCTTATATGGCGGTCAAAGGACTTGGAGCATTATATAATGAACCAATAAAATAATCCTCTTTATATTCATATAATGTTTCTAAAATGATAAGTATTAAAACATACCAATTTTTCTAATAACACATCGAACATTTTTTTTTCTTTTCCTATAGATTTTATCGCATCTATATGAAAGATTTCAAGAGTCATCTGTTAAAGAAAAGTGAAGCAACGCATGAAGTAAAGTTATTTCTGTATATTTCCTTTAATTCATTGATATTAATAATTGAATCTTTATTCTTTCTTGATGAAACACTGCGCTCACTTTTAAAACCAGCGATAAACAATAATAGTATTATTAAGCACAATATTAACTTGAAGATAGATGCCGCGTGTCAATTAAAATTTGGTTAAACTGTACAATTAATAACTGGTTATTATTAAATGTATACTTATTTTAGTATGAAATAATTATGTTACAATGTATTTATATTTTTTTAGCAATCGTCTTAATATTCCAAACTTGTTATTCAAACTTCCGAAAGCATACCTGACTTGTAACGACTATGGTATAATTAATGCAAATTACGTTGTTATACGATGTACATTTATTATTATTTTTCTCATAATGTAAAAAAAATTGGAGGCAATTAAAAGGTGAAGACTTTAAAAAAAAAAAAAAAAAACTTAATCGGTAGAGGCTACCAAGGAGTGTAGACTTGTTCTTTTTGTGAAAAAATCAACACGTTTAGTGAAATCAACAAAATGCAAACCTCATGATCTTTTGATAATATCAGACTTGATCCATTCATGTAGTCATGCCCTTATAAGCGTGTTTAGCTTTTTTTTAATGCTAATAAGCGTGTTTAATTAACCACTGACAGCAACTTGATATTAATTAAGTTATATTAGTCGAACCGTTAAAGCGTGTGATCTGTATAGTCAAATTTTGAGAACCTTCGTGTATCAAGGTATTATGCGTTTACGCATTAATATATTAATAGATGGCCGGTGTGTATATATATAATTCTAAGAAACATATGGTATTAGATTATATTAGGCTCATTGATTTTGCATCTCAAACTTTGGCCTCTATTCCTCTAAAAATCATTTAATTTGTTGACCCCACAATTCATTTCCGTCAAGTTTCTAGATAGGCACTAACGCGTCTCATTTAATTTTTCCATAAAATAATCGACACTTGCCAAAGGGGCACATTTTAATTTGAATATGGCTTTGCTAATTAATTTGAAAGGTCATTTGTACTATATGACATATATGATTATGCTAATCTCAAATTCTAAATTGTGTAGATAATTTTGGTCTTATCTTTATATATTCTTTGAAATGGGAGGTGCCACCTCTTTCAAAAATAATATATTTTAAGTGGGATAAGGTTCCTGAATCTCCATCAAATCATTGTATAATTGTAGCTATTGAAGAAAGTGACATTATAGTTTCTAAGAGGGTCATCATTATCTACATTTTTTTTCTATCTAAATTATCTTTGGATAGTTGCAACATGGATAAAATGAGCAACAATTTACACTAGAAATATCTAGAAGTAGAAGTAGAGGTGGTAGCAATCAATAAAAAAAAATGATTATGAATAACAACTTTACTATTGAAAAAGATGGTCAACATAGAACTTTTCGAACTTCAAATGAAATTGCAACATCTTCTATAAAATAATAATTAAATAACCAGTTTAGAAAGAAAGAAATAATATCCGATCTGTATATAGATTACACAACAAAATATCATATATCAAGATGAGTCTCAGATTTATACACTTGACTAGCCATTTTTATAAATTCTACTTAAATTAATACGTTTAGAAATATCTTCATAAAATAATTTTAAAAAATAACATGATGCTTTTTAGAACTCATATATCATGATACAATTAATTACCCATAACAACAATGGATTTTTTTACAAGCACTAATGTCTTGTTTTTTCTTCATCTGCTTTTTCCTGCATTCGAATAATTTTGGCATGGAAGGCTATTTTTGTTAATTTATTAGAAGTGCCAATTTCTAGACAACGAGAATAAGATCCGAATAATTTTGGCATGGAAGGCTATTTTTGTTAATTTATATGGGGGGCCTATTTCTTTTCTGTTTGTTGGGTTCTATGGAAAGACCGCAACAACACTATTTTTGAAGGAGGTCAAGCTGGCTCATGGAGTGCTGCACACCGAGCCTGGAGGGAGGCGGTTATGTGGTTAAGACATTGCTGAAATCCCAACGGAAATGGGAGTGATCTGTATTTAGTTTTCTACTTCCCATTATACTGATGTAACACTGATAGCCACTATCAGTTTTTAAAAAAAAAAAGAGAATAAGATCCGACCCGATTTGATTCGAATCTTAATAATAAAATTGAGTTTCTATGGAAGTGAAAATTATAATTGTCACTGTCAGTCAGAAAAAATATCTCCAGAAGAAAAAAATCTGCACATAAAATCACTCAGTGAATACACCCACAACAAAATCCACATTTTTATATGATAAAGCGAAAAGAAAAAATTAAGGAAAAAAAAGATAAAAATGACGTAAATAAATTTCAAAATTTGAAAGTTCACAAAAAAATTTCTAACCATGTTGTGTTGGTAGAATATATTTGTAGACATTGCGAATCAAAAGTGGTTTGCATCTATTGTCCACAATTTTTTTAGTTTTGAAAACTTTCAATTTCATAATCCATTCTTCGCACTTAAAAGTTTTGACTTGCAAATTAAAAAAAAGGTGAAAATAAACCCGCTGCATCTTTTTTTGTTTGTGTGAATAATAGTATGTAGATTTTTGGCAAGTTTAAAGTGAGCGCTAAATTCGAAACAAAAATAAGTTGCTTCCTGATAAGGTAAGTGCTTGTTTGTTGTTAATTGTCAAATCATAGGTAAGAGTAACACCAAGTGAAAAAAATAAAAATAAAAAGTATTGTTTGAAAGCGTATTCACATCAGAGAAGGTACAATTTATCCAATCAAATGTAGATTAGATTCAAGATGTAATGAAATCAGCAACTATTTGATAAACTATTGTGTCACAAACTTGCAAAACGCTCCCTTAAGCTAAATCCTGAACACCTCTCCTGTTGCCAGAAATTGTAAAAGGAAATTATTCTATATATTTTTCATCTAAACATCTAAACATTGTATTTTATAATTTCTCTGTTTGAGATATATGCAGGTTTAGTTGTTGCGTCCGAAGGTCAAATAAAGTGAACGATACATATCATGACAAGTTGGCGCAATAAGTTGCGTCCGAAGGTCAAAGCAAGTCAAAGGTGACAAGTCGACGTGACAAGCTGCACAAGATAATCTGATATATGATCTCTTCGAGCTACAATGAATGATTTGATACAAATGAGCTGATTGAAGATTCACACGAGCCATTTGAAATGTCGGATATTGATGAGATGCTGAATCACGAAGATTACAGAAGATCATAGAGATCGAGATCATGAAGATTATGAAGATCACACTTTACCATTTTTTTATTTTTTTTTATATCCAAAAGTATGGTAAAGTAGATCTGATGTTGAGACCACCCGAGTCTAGCCGTTGCATGGCTGGAAGTTCTATTCAAAATTTAAATAATCGGGCCTGGTCAATACTGAAAACTAGGCACAAGCAAAATAGGCTAAACCATTATATTGTAGATCTTATGATCTGCATAGAGCCGTTGGCTTTTCTTTTGAATTCCACTATAAATAGTGGGCTTTGTTATCTATCTAAGATGACAGAGAGATACCCTCACAAACCTTACATTTTAGAATCCTTTGAGAGATTTAGCCTAATCCATTGTTGTTTGTGCCTAAACTTCAATTATCTTTCCAGCAACTTCAAATATACTTCACCTAAATTGATCAATGTGAGATTAGAGTGAAGCCAGGGATTGTCTGGACTTAGAGCTTTTGTTGCTCGTCTATATTGAGTTGTTGTGCTCACCTTTCTCTCTTTGAGCTGTTGTGCTCATCTGTCTGTTTGTGTGGACCGTAGGAGTGTTGTCTCGTCGGTCACAACTTGTGTTCCTTTCTTCACTTGGTAAATAGAAAGACGCGCCGGTTAGGTTGCGTTACCCCGTAGACGTAGGTCCCTAGTGGCCGAACTTTGTTAAACAACTCCTGTGTCAATTTCTCTAACTCTATCTATTTACTTTATTGCACTTTATTATTTATTTAATTTACAAATTCCTGATTTCGCTAAGAACTTAAAGTAGAAAGATTACTTAAACACATGAACGACTTTCAAACTTGTCTATTCGACCGATAGTTATAAGTTGTAGGGTTTAAATTTTTAACAGCCCCCTATTCACCCTTCTCTGGGTGTTGTTAAGGACAACAAGGTGGAATAGATCAATTGGCATTTTCCAATATATTGATTTGGCTCGTTTATCAATTCTCTCCCACTCTTCCACCATCAACCGAACACGACCAGAGAGAGATGAATTGAAGTTTATTCCAAATTCCACCTTTCCTCACTTTTCTTCTATTCCAACGGTTTGCCGAACAGGCCCACAAAGATTGTTTGGCACAGAGAAATTGTGATGGAATAGAGAAAGAATATGAAATTATGATGGAATAGTAGCTGAACGTGAGTGAATTGAATGAAATAGATAAAAAGCGAAAAATTGAAATTGGAATGAAAATATGCAGTCAAGAATTGAATAATTGGAAATTGACCACACACGTGGCGAAAGGAAAAGGCGCGCTCACTGATATCTCGCGAACTTATCTATATTTCGACCTTCAAATTGTACCAAACTTGTGTTTAAATTCATTAATTCAGTTGTATTTCATTGAATATCTTTAGAATGTGGTACTGCTGCAAGTTTATTCTTATTTTGCAGGATTCGGGCGAAATCGAGGAGAAAATCTGGAATCAAGAAGTCTTTACACGGGCCGTGTCACATTCCACACGGGCCGTGTCAACCTCGACTCGACCGCTGATCCGACCACATACAACTGCTGACTCGACCACTTGAGGAACACAAGTCACACGGGCCGGACAAGATTTGACACGGCCCGTGTCAAGCAGATCCGGAAACAGATTCAGAAATCTGGAAAGAAGGCTATTGATGGAAGGTCGACCAAATGAGCATATAATCGGGATTCCTCTCCAAGAAAGGTAATTCTGGAACAGGAGAGCACGTTCTAGGGTTTGTCTTTGGCGGCTAAGCTTGGAGGCGAATTGGAGAAGCGAATTTCTTGCACTTTCGATTGATCTTCTTTGCACTTTGGGTTTTGTCATGATCAACTCTATCTTTATTTGTATTTGCTGTTTTAGAACCATGAGTGAGTAGTTTACTTTGTTTCTAGGGTTTTGATGTAATCGAATGTTTTGTCTTGCATGCTAGTTATTGAATCTTTGTATTGAAATTTGTGTTTGATTGATTGTGTAGTATTTTAATTGCTTAGATTGTAGTGTTTGACTTATATTGGTTTGCTACTAGATGAATGCGCACATCTAGAAGGCACTATAGCCCTTTAACGTCTCTCAACCAAACTAAGTACATGAGGTAGGATTTGTGACCCGAAAGGTGAAACCAAGTAGTAACCGAAAGGCGAAAATTACTCTCTATCGACGGATAGGAGTTACCTTTAGTATACCAATCAAGCAACTAGGTAGTAGGGACCAACACACGAAAGTTGAGGTCTAGAACCCGACGAGGGCATATATTGCAGTTTCCGTACCAAGTTGATGAACCAACAAACGACAGTTGAGGTCCAGAAACATTAGGTCCGGTCAGTAGAACCCTACACAAAGGAACGATACAAAGAAACAGTAGCTGCTGCATTAACCCGAGGCTGACACGGCCCGTGTAGCAAAATGACACGGCCCGTGTAAACTGATACGGCCCGTGTAGGAAATGACACGGCCCGGACAGGACAGTCAGAGGGCAAAACTGAGATGAAGTCTTAACCCTGGGAACGCTTTTATTTATCGATTAAAACCAGTTTAATCTTCTTTCTTGCACTTTATTACTACTCTTGAATCTGTAGGAATATTAAATAACCAAAATCAACCCTTTCCAACTTCTAGTTTTTAATTAACCTAAGTAGAGTCCGGATAACATTTGAACCGTCCCTGTGATCGATACCCGACAATATACTACGCGGTAGGATTGTATACTTGCAGTCTGAACCAGAAGTGTATTAAAGGTTAAAAGGTACAGCTTGCTGTACCGAAACTTTGTACTATACCTTTTTGGTGTAACAAGTTTTTGGCGCCGTTGCCGGGGACGGCATCATTTATTTTCTGGATTTTTATTTATTTTAATTAATCTAGATTTTAACTTGAATCTTTTCTTTTCTTTTATTTTCTTATCTCTCTTTCAGACTCACGCTGGCTAACAAACCACCTCCTTTAGGTGATTACCGGCTTAGGAGCAGAGGGCCACCACCTGACACGGGGCGGACAGATTCTGACACGGCCCGTACAGCCCTCCCAGGAACCACTATTCCTGCACAGCCACCACCTGACACGGCCCGTACAGAAGAGACACGGTCCGTGCACTCTGAGCCAGGCAGAAACATGAGTCAGAATGGAGAGGAAAGAGATGAGGAGCCACATGGCGACTCTGATGATGATGCAGCCGACTTCATCCCGAGAACTCTGAAGGAGTTCAATGTACCGAGATCTGGGGATGTGAGAGGAGCGATCAGACTCCCGAGAATAGTGGGGCAACAACCGAACTTCAATCCGGGAGTTATCAACATTGTTCAACAGAACACCTTTCATGGCTTGGATCACGAGGATCCACATGCCCATCTCCAAACTTTTCTTGAATGTTGCACCACCATTAAGACCAATGGGGCAACATCTGATTATATTAGACTTGCATTGTTTCCTTTCACACTTAGGGACAAGGCAAAGAAATGGTTAGGGTCATTACCAAGGGATTCCATAAACACTTGGAAAGAACTGTCCAACATGTTTTTGACTAGATTTTTTCCCCACAAAAGAACTGCTAAGGTAAGAACCCAACTAACCAGCTTTAGGCAAAGGTCTGATGAACCCCTAAACGAGGCATGGGAAAGGTTTAGGGAGTTACAGTATTCTTGTCCACATCATGGTCTACCAGACTGGTTATTGATTCAGACTTTATATGATGGTTTGACAGAGAGTACTCGCGCATCTGTTGATGCTGTTGCAGGTGGAGCCTTAAATGAGAGAGAGCCTCGAGAAGCAATGAACTTGATCGACAGCATGGCCCAAAACCAGCAGTGGTCCGGCCGCGACAATTCCAGACCTGGAGGAGGCGGCCGATTTGAAGTTGATAATATCACAGCTCTCACAGCCAAGATGGAAGCCATGCAGAAAACCATCGACAAGATGAGTGTCAAGTCTGTTGGAAACCATCAGTCACAGCCAGAATCTTGTGCCATGTGTGGTGAGGGGCACTCCTATGAGCACTGTCTATTGGCGCAAAGGGATGATGAGGAAACCGAGCAAGTCAACTCTCCCAACAGTGAGCCATCCTACTTTCCAAAACCTCCTTTCAACCGAACCTATTCCAAAGATCCGGTTGAGCAACAGAATTGGAGGTGGAAACAGAACAACTCCGCGCCATACAACAATGCTTCCAACCCCTCTTTCAACAACAATTTCAACAACCCTTCGAGCAGCAACAACAACCGCAACTTTTACAACAATGCCAATTTCAACAACTCAAACAACCGGCCACCTCATTCCGTTCCACCCAAACCGTACGTGCCCCCTTATGCGACCGATTTCACACACGAGCAGGGGAAGATGAACCAGATGGTTTGGGAACAGATGCAGAGCATGTCCACTCAGATGGCTGCTCAACAAACTCAAATGGCCGCTCAAAACAAGTTGTTGGAGCAGTTAAGCCACATTGTCACCTCAAGCCAACCTCAACCAGGTAAGCTTCCCAGCCAACCGGAAGTAAACCCGAGAGCGGAGGCTAAAGCAATCACCTTGCGAAGTGGGACCAACTACGAAGGTCCAGCCATGCCTACTGATCCACCAGCCAAAGCTGACACGGACCGTGTCAATCCTACACGGCCCGTACAGACCCCACAGACTGAGGAAAACCCACCAACAATCTCTGAGACAACAATTGACACGGCCCGTACAAATCTCACACGGCCCGTGTCACCCCCTGAAGAAGGAAATCCTGGCCGTGTCGAATTGACTCGACCGGCAACCAGCACAGAAATCCCAGTAGAAACGGACCGTGTCAATCCTACACGGGCCGTGCAGAAGGAAACTGAAGGTCAGAAAAAGAAGGAGACCTACAAACCGCCACCATACCGACCACCTGTTCCATTCCCACAGAGACTAGCTGAGACCAAATTGAACGAGCAATTCGCTAAATTCATAGATGTTCTCAAGCAATTGCACATCACTATCCCATTCACCGAAGCCTTGACCGAAATGCCCACCTATGCTAAGTTCTTAAAAGACATTCTATCCAACAAGCGAAGCTTGGGGGGGCACGAGACGGTGAAGCTGACCGAACAGTGCAGTGCCATTGTGAGAAGTGAGCTACCGCCCAAACTGGAAGACCCTGGTAAGTTCTCCATTCCTTGCACTATAGGGAGAGCCACAATCAAGAAAGCTCTATGTGATTTGGGAGCTAGCGTGAGTCTCATGCCACGCACCATCTATGAGCGAATGGGGGTAGGTGAGCTCAAATCTACGCGAATGACTCTTCAGCTAGCAGACTCATCGGTAAGACTGCCACTTGGCATAGTGGAAGATGTACCGGTTCAGGTTGGTAAGTTTTATGTTCCTGCTGATTTTGTTGTGATGGAAATGGAGGAAGATAAGGAAGTCCCCATTATTCTGGGACGACCTTTTCTAAGAACTGCAGGTGCCATAATTGATGTGAAGGATGGAACGCTGACCTTGAACATTGGGAAAGAGAAGGTGCGATTCCAGATTGACCGTGCAATGAAGTACCCATCAAGAGACGAATCTTGCTTCAGAATTGATGTGATTGAAGAATGCTTGACGGATTTGAGCGAGGACTACTTTCTTGAGCAAGTCAACAGCTCACTGAGGTATTATTCTGACTTTTTATCTGAGTTGCAGGTCGAAACAAGTGAGTTAGAATCGGTATGTGCAGCAGAGGCAGAAACAGACCTGCCAGAAAAATCTGGACACGGCCCGGATCAAATCGACACGGCCCGTACAGAGGAGTCCAAGGAGCTGGAGACAAAGCCACACGGGCCGGACAAAATCGACACGGCCCGTGTCAAGGCCCCAACAGAGCAGCAAGCACTTGAGCTCAAACCTCTACCAGCTAATCTCAGGTATGAATTCCTTGGCCCAGATGAGTCTTGTCCTGTTATTGTGAATGCAGGTCTGAATCCCGATCAAACCGCCAAACTCTTGGAGAAGCTAAAAGTCCACAAAGGCGCAATCGGGTATTCAATCAAGGACTTGAAGGGGATCAGCCCATCTGTCTGCTCGCACAGAATCCTACTGGAAGATGACCACAAACCTTCTGTTGAACATCAGCGACGACTCAACCCGAATTTGAGGGAGGTAGTAAAGAAAGAAATTTTAAAACTTCTTGATGCAGGTATTATCTACCCTATTTCTGACAGTCAGTGGGTGAGTCCTGTCCATGTGGTCCCAAAGAAGGGGGGGACAACAGTGGTAAAGAATGAGAAGAACGAATTGGTCCAAACACGTGTTGTGAGTGGCTATAGGATGTGTATAGACTATAGAAAGCTTAATGCCGCCACTCGCAAAGATCACTTTCCATTGCCATTTGTTGACCAACTCCTTGAAAGACTTGCTAATCATTCTTATTTCTGTTATCTTGATGGTTATTCTGGTTTCTTTCAAATACCCATCCACCCACAAGACCAAGAAAAGACCACCTTTACTTGTCCCTATGGTACATATGCATATCGTAGGATGCCTTTTGGTCTTTGTAATGCACCAGCAACATTTCAACGGGCTATGATGGCCATCTTTTCTGACTTCATTGAGAATGAAGTTGAGATTTTTATGGATGACTTTTCTGTATATGGTGTTTGTTTTGATTCTTGTCTATCTAACCTTTGTAAGATTTTGCAGAGATGTGAAGAGGTGAATTTGATTTTGAATTGGGAGAAGTGTCACTTCATGGTCCAAGAAGGCATTGTTCTAGGACATGTTGTGACTTCCAAAGGCATTGAGGTTGACAAGGCCAAAATTGAGGTGATTGAGAAGCTCGAAATCCCAATGAATGTCAAAGGGGTTCGAAGTTTCTTGGGGCACGCGGGATTCTATCGCCGCTTCATTAAAGATTTCTCTAAAATTGCTAAGCCTCTAACCAATTTACTTGTTAAGGATTCTGACTTTGATTTCACTGATGATTGTGTTAGATCTTTTTGCAGTTTGAAAGAAGCTCTCATTTCTGCACCCATCTTGCAACCACCTGACTGGTCCTTGCCATTCGAGTTGATGTGTGATGCGAGCGATTATGCTGTAGGGGCTGTTCTTGGGCAAAGGAAAGACAAGAAGCCATGTGCTATCTACTATGCTAGCAAGATGCTAGACCCAGCCCAAATGAACTACACAACAACTGAGAAGGAGCTCCTTGCCATTGTGTTCGCCCTTGATAAGTTCAGATCATACTTGGTTGGCTCAAAGATCATTGTCTACACGGACCACGCCGCACTCAGGTATTTGCTAACTAAACAAGATGCAAAACCTCGTTTGATTAGATGGATTCTTCTCTTGCAGGAATTTGACATTGAAATCAGGGACAAGAAGGGGGTTGAAAATACTGTGGCTGACCATCTATCCCGGCTTCGCTGGGAAGATGAGGGGTCTACCAACTTGCCGATCAATGATTCGTTCCCCGATGAGCAACTTCTTTCAGTTTCAGCCAACATTGACACGGCCCGTACCACTTTTGACACGGCCCGTATCAACACCCAGTCAGTGCCTTGGTATGCAGATATCGCCAACTTTCTTGCTTCTGGAGTCTTCCCAGCCTCCGCGACTTACCAACAGAGGAAGAAACTTCGATCCGACGCCAGGTATTACTTTTGGGATGAACCTTTTCTTTTCAAAGTAGGTATTGAAGGCATCTTCCGGCGTTGTGTACCACACGAGGAGACACACTCCATTCTCGAGCACTGCCACTCATCCGTCTATGGAGGGCATGCATCATTCTACAAGACAGCAGCAAAGGTATTGCAATCTGGTTTCTATTGGCCTTCTATTTTCAGGGATGCAAGGACTTTTGTTTTGGCTTGTGACAAGTGTCAACGGACCGGGAACATTACCAAGCGCAATGAGATGCCTCTTCACTCCATCCTAGAGGTAGAGATTTTTGATGTGTGGGGCATTGATTTCATGGGACCGTTCCCATCATCATGTGGGAATGAGTACATCCTGGTTGCAGTGGACTACGTGTCCAAATGGGTAGAAGCGGTGGCATGTCGAAAGGCAGACTCAAATGCAGTGAAGAGGCTTTTCACTCATATCATCTTTCCTCGCTTTGGAGTGCCAAGAGCGGTTATCAGTGACGGAGGCAAACACTTCATCAACCGCCAGTTCGATAATCTTTTGGGCCGTCATGGGGTGACACACAAGGTAACAACTTCCTATCACCCTCAATCTAATGGACAAGCTGAAATTTCTAACAGGGAAATAAAGTCCATCTTGGAGAAAACGGTTGCGAGGACGCGAAAGGATTGGTCGCTCAAGCTCGATGATGCACTCTGGGCGTACCGAACTGCTTTCAAAACACCGATTGGGATGAGCCCTTTCAAGCTAGTGTACGGAAAACCTTGCCATTTGCCTATAGAGATTGAGCACAAGGCATTTTGGGCCACGCGCACCGTCAACATGGACATGCTTGCAGCTGGAGAAAAGCGCATCCTTGACTTACATGAGTTGGAGGAAATGCGCCTCAATGCTTACGAGAATGCAAGAATTTACAAGGAGAGAACCAAGCGCGCTCATGACAAGCGCATTGCACCTCGCGAATTCAAGGTAGGTGATCTCGTGCTCTTGTTTAATTCTAGGCTAAGACTCTTTCCAGGTAAGCTGAAATCTAGATGGTCTGGCCCGTTTCAAGTGAAGAGAGTTTATCCTTTTGGTGTGATTGAACTTTGGGATAACGAGAGTGGAACTTTTAAAGTTAATGGTCAGCGTCTCAAGCGCTACATAGCCGACCATTCCCATAATGAGAACTTCAATCAGGATCTCTCGGACCCCGCTCCAGTTGAGCCTTGAAGAAAGAAGGTCAAGCTCGAGACCTAAAACAAGCGCTTTTTGGGAGGCAACCCAAACCCCTTTTTAATTTTCTTGCATTTTAGGTTTAGTTAATATCTTGTTTCTGCATATTTTCGTTTTTCGTTCATGAAGAATTTAGGAGATCCTATAGTGCAGCACCAAAGTCCACACTTCACACGGCCCGTACAAAAACCGACACGGCCCGTGTCAAACCGAACCGACGCCAATGTAAAATCGCGCAAGTTCTGTCCTTCTCTTTAAATCGGCCGATTCATCTGACTCGGGCGGCTCTCTTTCTCTCTCTCTCTCTTACTTCCTAAAAGAATCCGAGCCGACCGTCGATCCGACCGCCCAAAACCCCCGTGTCGCCGCCGCTACCCCACTTTCTCTCTCTCGGCCGCCGTCGCAGCACCATCTCCCTCTCTCGAAACCGTCGCGCCTCTCTCTCTGTCTCGCACCACAGCCACCGCCTCGGATCTCCTCTACCGACTGCGCATCTCAGGTAAGTTCTCTACCCCTTCCTCTTCTCTCTGTCAGGCAGGTATCTCTCTCGACGGCGCACCCCTTTCTCCATTCCCGCCGCCTTCTCAACCCTGCCGAAACCCTAACCTGACACGGCCCGTATCAACCTCACTCGGCCCGTGTCAATCTTGTCAGACCCGAATCATATTCAAGTCCGACCCGTGTCAGTCAAAACCTGAGCCACACAATGAACCGCGAGCGCCGATCGAAGCAAGCCCAGGACCGTAGGGTGCTGCGTCCTCGCGCACCACCACCACCACCCGCACGCTCCCCATCACCACCCGAGTCCGACCCTACTTCTTCTCCCACTCGCATGTCCACCTCTTCTCATCACTCCGAGTCTAGCTCGCGTCACTCTGAGCGATATGACTCCGATCTCTCCCACCACCTCTCTGGAGATTACACTGACAGGGCAGACGAGTACCAGACCGAGACCTTCCGCATTCCCACCCGCCGAATGTTCGAGAACTACGCGTACTTGAGCCGAAAGAACTTTGACAACACACGCCAGGTCGACTTCTCCACCCTCCGTGCATTTGGCATTGAGGAAGACTTCCACCTTCTGACAGGTAGGGTCGGTTTCACACCCACTTTCTGGGGTATCGACCACTTTGCCCACGAGAGACTCACACTTGAGTTCCTCTCCTCGCTCCAGCTCAAGGAAGACATCCAGGGCGGCCACACCCGCGTCTACATCAAGTTCGTCCTACAAGGTCAGCCCCACCGTGTCCCACTTATCCAGCTCCGCGAGTGGTTTGGTTTCCACCCAGACCCAGAGACTACCTCTTTTGAGTTTCGTGAGGACTTCGATAGGGACCGCTTCTGGTATGCCATCTCGGGCATGACGGTCGGCTCCGTTCACAACAAGGAGTACAAGGGCCTCAACATTTCTCACCCTGTTCTCCGCATTACCCAGCGCATCCTGGCTGTCACCTTCTTCGCACGCGGCGAGACGGTCGCCCGCGCCAATGTTAAAGACTTCAAGCTTATGGATTACATGCTCCGCCCAGATAGCGAGCTCGAGCGGCCAGACCTGATGCTCATCATGATCCGACATTGGCTTGACCTTCAGCGCTCCAGGAGACCTGGGGGCTCCATCACCATCGGCTCATATGTTACTCACATTGCCGAGCACCTAGGGGTCCAGGTCACAGGTGACACGCTCTGCAGAGGCCCACGCCTCATGGATCCAGAGGCTTTCCGCTTAGGAGGTTTCATCACGATCGAGACACACTGTGGCCGCCGCATTGGCTACAAATGGAAAATGCCGGATGGCTCGACTAGGTACATGCTGCCTATTCACGCTCCTCTCTCCTTCGAGGACAGGTCTACTTGGGTTTACCTCGGACCACCTGATGACCCAGTCCCACCACCTCCTCCGTCCTACCCTCACAGGACGCGTGCTTCTCTTTCTACACCCCCCTCTCGGCGGGCGCATGCTTCTTCTTCTTCTGCACCACCACCTCCGCAGACAGACACATCCATCCAGGATTTATACCGCCTCATGTCTGAGATGAGGACCACCCAGCTTGATATGCGCGCCACTCAGCTTGACATGCGCACGACTCAGATCCAGCATGATGACACCCTCTATGACATCCAGTATCAGCTGGCAGACCACTACACCCGACTCAGCGGTATTGAGGATGAGCTACGCGACTGGCGATACTATGATGAGCACGGCTACTATCCCGGGCCGTCTTCTCCTCAGGACTGATCAGGTATGTTTTCTTTTCCCCTTGCTTTACTTTTTCTATCTAGCTGTCTTGAAGCATTGAGGACAATGCTCGGACTTAGCTTGGGGGGGAGAACTTTGCACTTAGGATTTTTATTTTTCACTTTTAGTGCATGTTTACATTTTCTTGCATTTTAGGAGAAAAATTTGCGTTAATTGCTAGAATTAGGAGCCCTTACGAAAAATTTTGAGTTGTAATTAGGATGACCTTGAGAAATTGGAAATAACCCCACAATTGACGAGAAAATTGAATAGGATGAGATATTTTGAGCATTTGAAAGAATGAAAGCCAAATTGTATCGAAAAACCATTCTGAAACTGAACTGTGCCCCTTTTAATAGGGAAATGGGATTTTAAATTAAAGAAAGATTGGGATATCCATTGGTATGATAGAATACCATGAGATGTGTGTATTCATGATGTATGCGAAAACGAATATAACAAAGTGATGAATTAAAATGAAAAGATGGAGAATATAAGAGTACTGGCAATAAGTCCTGTTGGGCGCCTTTGAGCTCGTCTCCCAAACTTAGAAAAGAAAGGAACTTTTGTATACATCAACACACGAAGTCCGCGACTTTCTAACCTAAGCTTGTTCCAAGCTTGGGGGGGTAAAAAAAAGAAAAAAATCACCACAAATGAGGGCATAGTTTCAGTATAAGAAAGGAAAGATTGATCGATTTGAGTAATTAGTTTTGGCAAATATCGAAGCATCTCAAAATATGAAATTTGATTAGTCAATTTGTGAGGTGAATCAAAGTTTATCAAGTAAATCCAAATTGTCATTCAAAAGGATTCTCAAGGTTCTTAACAATAGCAAGCTCACGTAAGCTTTTCGTACTAAGAGTTTAATTTGCATTTAGGTAATCCAAAGACCGGCCCAATTCCTAAGTATGGATCTTTGCTTGAGGACAAGCAAGATTTCAGCTTGGGGGAATTTGATATCTCGCAAACTTATCTATATTTCGACCTTCAAATTGTACCAAACTTGTGTTTAAATTCATTAATTCAGTTGTATTTCATTGAATATCTTTAGAATGTGGTACTGCTGCAAGTTTATTCTTATTTTGCAGGATTCGGGCGAAATCGAGGAGAAAATCTGGAATCAAGAAGTCTTTACACGGGCCGTGTCAACCTCGACTCGACCGCTGATCCGACCACATACAACTGCTGACTCGACCACTTGAGGAACACAAGTCACACGGGCCGGACAAGATTTGACACGGCCCGTGTCAAGCAGATCCGGAAACAGATTCAGAAATCTGGAAAGAAGGCTATTGATGGAAGGTCGACCAAATGAGCATATAATCGGGATTCCTCTCCAAGAAAGGTCATTCTGGAACAGGAGAGCACGTTCTAGGGTTTGTCTTTGGCGGCTAAGCTTGGAGGCGAATTGGAGAAGCGAATTTCTTGCACTTTCGATTGATCTTCTTTGCACTTTGGGTTTTGTCATGATCAACTCTATCTTTATTTGTATTTGCTGTTTTAGAACCATGAGTGAGTAGTTTACTTTGTTTCTAGGGTTTTGATGTAATCGAATGTTTTGTCTTGCATGCTAGTTATTGAATCTTTGTATTGAAATTTGTGTTTGATTGATTGTGTAGTATTTTAATTGCTTAGATTGTAGTGTTTGACTTATATTGGTTTGCTACTAGATGAATGCGCACATCTAGAAGGCACTATAGCCCTTTAACGTCTCTCAACCAAACTAAGTACATGAGGTAGGATTTGTGACCCGAAAGGTGAAACCAAGTAGTAACCGAAAGGCGAAAATTACTCTCTATCGACGGATAGGAGTTACCTTTAGTATACCAATCAAGCAACTAGGTAGTAGGGACCAACACACGAAAGTTGAGGTCTAGAACCCGACGAGGGCATATATTGCAGTTTCCGTACCAAGTTGATGAACCAACAAACGACAGTTGAGGTCCAGAAACATTAGGTCCGGTCAGTAGAACCCTACACAAAGGAACGATACAAAGAAACAGTAGCTGCTGCATTAACCCGAGGCTGACACGGCCCGTGTAGCAAAATGACACGGCCCGTGTAAACTGATACGGCCCGTGTAGGAAATGACACGGCCCGGACAGGACAGTCAGAGGGCAAAACTGAGATGAAGTCTTAACCCTGGGAACGCTTTTATTTATCGATTAAAACCAGTTTAATCTTCTTTCTTGCACTTTATTACTACTCTTGAATCTGTAGGAATATTAAATAACCAAAATCAACCCTTTCCAACTTCTAGTTTTTAATTAACCTAAGTAGAGTCCGGATAACATTTGAACCGTCCCTGTGATCGATACCCGACGATATACTACGCGGTAGGATTGTATACTTGCAGTCTGAACCAGAAGTGTATTTAAGGTTAAAAGGTACAGCTTGCTGTACCGAAACTTTGTACTATACCTTTTTGGTGGTAACACTCACGTTGGATCCACTTGGATTTATTGGCTCCTTTGTGGGGATTTTTTTTTTAAAAACGTAATTAAAATAATTAATTTAAAAAAAACAACTTGATTACTTATTTTTTTACAAAAACCATAAGAACCGAACTGCCAACTCGGTCTGATGGATTTTTTTTTCCAGACCGAATTGGCAATTCGGTCCAGCTGTTTTTCACCGGGTTGTAGAAAGAACGCCACAGAAAATAAAAAAACGGGCCAGACCGAGTTGGCAGTTCGGTCCACTTTTTTTTTTTGCCTAGACCGAGTTGCCAACTCGGTCTACATATATATATATATTTTTTAGAGACACTATGAAGAGCAAGATAATGAAATCTAACACTGAAAATTTGAATTTTTTTGTTTAAATTATTTGATAGATTACTTCTTTTGATATATAATTAGCATATTTATACTAAAATACGCTAAATTACTTGAAATTATGTTGAATTACACTATATTAAGTTAAATTACACTAAATTACATTACATTACGCTAAAATACGGTAAATTACACTAAATTACAAATGAATAGGGACGATATCTTCACTGAAAAGGCGAAAAACGACGGTGAAACTTCAAACGGTCATAAACGGCGCTCGAGTGTCCGATTTCAGCAAATGACCACTTTTCAGAAAGCTTGCGAAAATACGCATGCGTTTATGACCACTACGTCATTTTTTTAAATTTAGAATTGCCAAAAAACAAAGGGAAGAGCCTCAAAACTTGAGTTGAAGTTTCCGATTAAGATTTTCATTTCTATTATTCAATCTAAGTAGCTCAATAAATTAGTTACATAATGAACTTGTAGAATACCAATTTTTACTATTTTCAGATTTTTTTTACTATTTTTCATGATTCATGAAAGATGGCACAAAATCAGTCTACTTCAGCGTAATTTACGGTATTTCAACATAATTAGCGAAGTTATTGTAATTTAGCATAATTTAACGTAATTTAGTGTAATTCAACATAATTTATTGTAATATAGTGTAATTCAACATAATTTCAAGTAATTTAGTGTATTTTAGTATAAATATGCTAATTATAAATCAAAAGAAGTAATCTAACAAATAATTTAAACAAAAAATTCAAATTTTCAGTGTTAGATTTCTTTATTTTGCTCTTCTTAGTGTCTCTAAAAAAAAAAAAAAAAGCCTCTAGACCGAATTGCCAATTCGGTCTGGGCTAAAAAAGCCTCTGGACCGAATTGGCAATTCGGTCCAGAAGGAATTACACACAAGTCTACACAGAAAGATACGGGAACTGTGAAAAAAGGCCAGACCGAATTGCCAATTCGGTATAGAAAAAAAAAATTCCTTCAGACCGAATTGGCAGTTCGGTTTTTATGGTTTTTTGTAAAAAAAAAGTAATCAAGTTGTTTTTTTAAAATTAATTATTTTAATTACGTTTTCTAAAAAAAATACCCTTTGTGGTGCCTATTTTATAGGAGGATCAAGATCCCAAAAAAGGTACAGCTGACATGGATCCACCGAGAAATTGGAAAACAAAACAAATCCAATATTAAATTTCTGGATAGATTCCACTATTTCCCTGGAATCTAGCGCTTTGTTTTCTTTCTTTACATTCTTCTTTCTTTTTTGAACTTATCCATTTATCCACTAGAATTTCTTTACATTCTTCTTTCTTTTCTGAACTTATCCATTTATCCACTAGAATTTCTTTACATTTTTTTTTTTTTTAACTTATCCATTTATCCATTAGAAACGGGTAATGATACTAACACAATCAATGTTTTTATTAACACAACAAATTCAAATATTTTATTTATATGGACATAATTGTCCTTGCTTAACTACTCTCTAAATGCCATATCTTTTTGAAAATACACTTTTTTTATATTGATGATCATTGCTTATTTATTCTATTTCCTAATTAATGAAATCTTCAAGAACTTGTACGGAATGTTTGATTTTTTTTTAATTGAAATATAATTATAGCTACAAGAATTTACTATGCAACTATTTATTGAGAAAAAAAATCTTATTTTTTAAGTAACTTTAGTCAACTTAGTTGGATTTGCAACATCGAATATGCCATTCTTTGTATCATATGTCACTTTATTTATTTGTTTACTTATACTAATATGCATTAGATAGTTCGTACCAATTTATATTATTGAGTTTTGGAAAAAAAAAGTACGAACTACATTCAAATAAATTACTGTAGTTCAACAAAAAAAGACACTAAAAACTCTATTAATTGAAAATAAGCTCGTATTGAACAAAATATTATAAACTAAAAAAGTTGTTTAATAGAATGATTCCCCATGCAAAGAAATAGGTTTTTAGTTTTATTATTTCTATTCTTTGAAAAGAAAATGTATAAGATGAAAACTCCAGCTATAAAAATAATATGAATAACAAATAAGTCATTAATATGAAGTAATAAACATGTACCTTACTGGTTGATGATTGGTATATAATTTGGTCATTCTTTAATTGTTTTCTTCTGCAACTTCTTTCATCTGTTTATCTTTATTTTCTCACTGATTTTGTTCATTAAAATTAACATGTATCTTATGTGATTTCTTATTTGGATTAAAAATATTCTTAATAATTTGTATATAATAGTTGTTCGCTGGTTAGCGCAACGCAAGTTTCGGTACGCTTGAAAGCGTACCTTTTAAACCTCGTTAACACTCCACGAGTAAAGGATGCAAGTGCACAACCTCTGCCGTGTAGTATAATCGGGTATCGATCCTCAGAGACGGCTAATCACTCGGTTAAGTTCTATCTAAACTTGATTGAAAACTAGAAGTTGAAAGGGTTTTGTTTGGTATTTAATTTCCTAAGGTATCAAATCAAACTGTTCAGACAATTGAAGAAGATGTAACAAAATGTTTAGAACAAATGTAAATTGTGTTTTGATTATGGATAAAAGGTGTTTCCAGGGTTCAAGACTTCATCTCTGATCTGCCTCTAGTGGTACGGCCCGTACTAAGTAGGTACGGCTAGGCCGCACCTCACTTGGTAAGGCTAGGCCGTACCACCCTGGTAAGACCCGTACCGGCTTCCCAGAACAGAACCTACCAGTTCGAGTAAATGCATTTCCTTGCTGGTACTTTGTGCTAAACTCTTTAGAAAGGTTCAATAGACCATACCTAAGGTTCCTAACCCTCAACCATCGTTTGTTGGATCAAGATCTAGGTTGGAATGCAATTGAGAGCCTTTTAGGGTTTCTACACCTCAACCATCGTATGTTGGTACAGATCTACCCTAGCTGATTGATTAGATGTCTAAGGCACCCTCTAATCTGTCGATTAGAGGAGAATTCAACCTTTCGGCTTCAATTCGAACTATTCTACCCTATGTACTTGAATTGGATGAGAGATTGAGATGATCACATGACCTTGATAGGTTCGATCTAAACCTAAAGGGACATCATACAACAATCACAGCAAGCAAAGCAAGATATAACAATGAAAATCACAATCAATCAAACTAAAGAGTTCATACAAAGTAAAAGTCAAAGAAAGTCAAAACAAATCAAGATTCGATCTCTAACCCTAGAAACTAAAATGATCTACTCACAGCACATAGCAATGTCTAAAAATACAATAAGAGGAAGAGAGATAGCCATGGATTGAAGGGAGATGGAGGAGGAAGCTAGATCCGTCGAGTTTCGCCTCTTCCTCTTCTTTCCTTCTTGCTTTCAGCTCCTTAGCCTTCTTTCTCTCTCTTACTGAGCTCTCAGATCTTTCTGGAATGAATTCGATACGAAATCTGGAGAGTTCCCCGCCTTAAATAGCCTCTGCCCAAATTTGAATCTGTCAGGACGCCTTCATGTACGGCCCGTACCAATTTGGTACGGCCTGGCCGTACCAGGCGTGAAGAGCTGAAAACGGCTAAGTATGGTCCGACCCGTACCAAGCCTGGTAAGGGTCGTACCTCATCATGTGAATCGCCATTTCTTCGTGTGTTTTGCTCCAAACCTGCAGAAAACAAACAAACACTCAGCAGTACCAAATTCTAAAGATATATCGATGAAATGCACATGATTCTGGTGAATTATGGCACGAATCTGGTACTAAAACAGGCCTAAAATAGACTAAATATGCGAGGTATCAAATTCCCCCAAGCTGAACCTTTGCTTGTCCTCAAGCAAAAAAGTTTCAAACTCGGGTAAAAGTGCTGGTCAACTAAATCTAAATGCAGATACAAGTCTAAATGTGAAAACCTACGTGAATTTGCTATAGTCAAGAATTTCTAGAATCGATTCGGTTGTAATTCAAATATCCCTTTATAAACCTTGATTCACTCCACCAATTGGTCAATTGAACTTCTTATTTTGAGATGCTTCTAACAATGGAAAGACTAATTACCTAGGTTTGATCGAAACAATTTCATTCTTTTTCCGAATCAGTGCTTTTATTCAAGGTGATTTTTCTTTTCATTTGCCCTCCCCCAAGCTTGAATCAAGCTTAAGGGTAAGAAAGTTGCGAACGAAGTGTGTTGGTATGAGCAAAATTTTCTTTCTTTATTTCTAATTGGGAGACGAGCTCAAAGGCGCCCATTCGAGGCTTATTGCCAGTACTCTTATGTTCTCCATCTTTTTTTTTTTTTTCATTTCTCTTTTCTTTTTCTTTTTCTTTTTATTCTTTTTCATTTCTTTTTGGTTTGCTCATACCATGAATACACACATCTATTGGTATTCATTCATACCAATGGATATTCCAAACTTTCTTAATTTGAAAATCCCAATTCCTAAAGGCACAGTTCAGTTTTTTCGAATAATCTCGTTCGATTCAATTCTAAGTTTGTTTCATCGTTTCCATTATTAAAAACATCTCAACCTAAGTAGTTCAATAACCAATCATGGGTTAGTTCCAATTCACTCAGGTCTATCCTAATCACAACTAAATCGTTTCAAAGTTATTCTCAATTCTAGCAATTCACGCAAATCTTCACCTAACAATGCACGAAAATACGAAAAAATGCCAGAAAAATAACGATAAAGTAAATATGACCTAAATGCAAATGCAATCCCCCCAAGCTTAGCCTGAGCATTGTCCTCAATGCTTCAAGACTATAAGATAAAAGAGATAAAAGAAGCTCGGGGAAAAGAGAGCGAACCTGATCAGTCCTCAGGGTGGTCGTACCAGAGCCAGTCGCGAAACCGCTGCTCTATCCCAGTCACCCGCCGCGTGAGATCCTGGAGTATGGCGCCCTGCTCACGAATGGCAGCACCCTGCTCATAGAGTGCAACACCCTGCTCCTGACGCATGCCGTACATCAGGTGGTAGACATCCTGGATGGTGGGCTCATCGACTGGAGGGGGATACACGGGTCGACTGTAGGAGGTCGAGGGTCCGGCTGCGTAGGCAGAGGTGGATGGGCCGGCAGCGTAGGCGGAGGTGGATGGGCCAGTCTGGTACGTGGAAGGGCCAGCTCCATAGAAAGAGGTACCTGCACCAAAGGGTGAAGGATGTACCTGCTCGGAGAATGGGGGAGCCTGGCTGGGGAAAGGTGGCACATGAGGAGAGAGAGGATGCATCGGCTCAAACGGAGCCTGGACTGGAGAGGTGGTGGCATCGAGCATGTCCTCATCGCCATGCGGTGGTGGTGGAGGAGGTGGAGGTGGGGGTGGGACCTCAGGGGCAGGCTGCACGCGGGGCGGACGGCGGAAAAACCAAGTGCTCCGGTCAGTGAAGGAGAGAGTGACCGGGAATGGCATGATGTATCGGGTATGCTGGTCAGGCATGCGCCAAGCCCAAGCACCTCGCCCATCGCGTCCTGCTGCTGACTCGATGAACTTATAGGTGGTGAACTGAGAGAGAGAGAGAGACCGGGAGCTACGGCACTCCTCGTCGCCGATGATCTGGAGGTGTAAGCGCTCGGCGATCAGAGTGACATAGGCTGAGATGTAAATAACGCCACCCGGCTTGGGCTGCCTCTGGATGCCGAGCCAGTGGTGGATCATGGCGAGCATCAGATCGGGCCGCTCGAGAGTGCTGTCGGGACGCAGCATATGATCCACCAGCTGCATATCCTCAACATTGGCGCGGGCGAACGTCTCGCCACGCGCAAAGATGGTGCAACCGAGGATACGCAGCAGGACTCGGATGACTGGATGAGAGACATTGAGCTGCTTGTACTCCCTGTTGAAGGCTGACCCGGCTGGAGCGCCAGAGATCAGCGCCCAGAAGCTGTCGCGCTCCAAGCCCACAGAGAAGGTGAGGGAGTCAGTAGTCGGGTTCGGCTCAAAGCCAAACCACTCCCTCAAGTCAGACAACCAGACGCGGTGGGTCTCACTCAGCATGCGGAACCTGATGAACGGTGTATGGTGCCGCGAGTACCTGAGCTCCAGAGAGGAAAGAAACTCCATGGTGAGCTTCTTGTATCCCCTCTGGGCGATCGCCCAGAAAGCTGGAGTGATCCCGACCCGGGTGGTGATGCGGCGGAACTCATCCTCCAGTCCCAGCGTCTGAAGAGCAGAAAAGTCAACAATTCTCGTATTGTTGATCGATTTTGTCAGCAGAATATCGAAGTACTTGAACTGCCGACGGGTCGGCATGAAGAAGTACTCCTCGGTGTAAGCCTCGGCACGCTGGGTGGCATCAGAGAGGGCCGTATCAGTGCCGAAGGAGTCAGAGGCGTGGTCGGACCCGTGGATGGAGGCCTGATCAGAGCCCTGGGCCTGGTCAGAGGCCTCGTCAGAGCCCTGGTCCTGGTCTCCAGATGGACGGTAAGAGGGGCTCTCCTGTGGGCTCCGATATACGGACTGATGGCCACTGGATGTGGTCTCTCCCTCATAGTAAGTGGGCGTGACGGCGTCCTGAAGGGAAGGACTATGGCGGGACCCAGTCCGGGCTGCGCTCTCCCGGGAGTGGCGAGATGCGCGGGAGTCACCCCGAGACGCACTCCGGTGGGAGTGATGAGATGACGTGGGAGAATCAGCAGGAGGGACGTTGGCCATCGGGCCAGTGGCGGAAGGGATGGTGTCGCCAGAGGATGTGGAGGAGCGAGAGGATTGCCGACGCATCTCTCAGACGTTTGTGGCGTTGGGTGGTAAGGGTCTGACTGGGTAGGTACGGCCTGGTCTGACCTAGTTGGTACGGCCTGGCCTGACCTAGGTAGGTACGGCCTAGCCGCACAGGCTGGTACGGGCCGTACCTAACTTAGGGTTTTGGTGTTGGCTGGTAAGGGCCGCACCAACTGGTACCAATGGCAATTTGGGGTTTCTTGCAACCAATTAACCCCTAAACCAGACAAGGTGAGTACACAACACAGAAATGGGCTGGGAAGGGTTAATTGGTACAGACTGGTACAGTTTGGTGTCAGGTCAGAAGATCGGTACGGGCCGTACCTATCTGGTACGGGTGGGCCGTACCAAGCTAGGGTTTTGACAGAAATTGGGCAGAACCGAGCAAGGAAGAGAGGGAAGCACGAAAATGGGGTGAAACAAAGAAAATGGAAGGAGAAATACTAACCGAGAGATGTGCGTGTCGGATCGGTGAGGTGGTGCGGGTCGGACCGGTGAGGTGCGGCTCGGCCGTGCGAAGAAGGAGAAGGTCGGTGCGAAGGAGGAGATGGTGTGCTGGTGCTCCGGCCGGTGTTCGGTTGGGGTCCTTGTGCTCGGGTGTGGATGGAAGAAGAGAATGGAGAAGGAGTGGAGAGGGAGAGAAAGAGGGAGAGAAGATGGAGAGAGAGAGAGAGAGGGAAGCGCGGCTGGGAAGGAAGGGGAAAAGGAAGGGGTGCGGAATCGTGGGTTTAAAAAGAAAAAGGCGGCAGTTATGGCGTCGGTTCGCGTCTCTGACCTAGGTACGGCCTGGCCGTACCAAATTGGTACGGGCCGTACCAACCCTTCAATTTCCAGGCCGTACCAATGTGGTATGGCCTAGCCGTACCAACCTCAAAAATCTTCGTTTCTCGTTCTCGTGACTTCTCAAGCCGCTCGTGATGCAATGAAGAAGAATGAATGCATGTCTAACTGTTCCTAAGATGCAAAACAGGTAAAAATGGCTTGGGCTGCCTCCCAAGGAGCGCTCGTTTTAGGTCTCGAGCTCGACCTTCTCTCTTCAGGTTCTGTTTTGAGATGGATCGGAGAGATCCAAGCTCTCTCGCAATTCTTGGGGATGGTCAGCAATGTAGTGCTTGAGACGCTGACCATTGACTTTGAAAGTCTGCCCCTCCTTGTTTTCCAATTCCACAGCGCCAAATGGGAACACTGCCCTCACCCGGAATGGACCGGACCACCTGGACTTCAGCTTCCCTGGAAAGAGCCTAAGTCGAGAATTGAACAAGAGGACCAAGTCTCCCTCATGGAACTCACGAGGCATGATGCGCTTGTCGTGAACTTGTTTGGTCCTTTCCTTGTACATTCTCGCGTTCTCGTAGGCATTGAGACGCATCTCCTCTAACTCATGCAAGTCAAGGATGCGTTTCTCTCCAGCTGAGAGCAAGTCCATGTTGATGGCCCGTGTGGCCCAGTATGCCTTGTGCTCAATTTCCACGGGCAAGTGGCAGGACTTTCCGTACACCAATTTGAAAGGGCTCATCCCAATCGGAGTTTTGAAGGCTGTACGGTAGGCCCAAAGTGCGTCACTCAGCTTGAGTGACCAATCCTTCCTCGTGCGAGCCACGGTCTTCTCCAGGATAGACTTGATCTCTCTGTTGGAAATCTCGGCTTGACCGTTGGCTTGAGGATGGTAGGATGTGGTCACCTTGTGAGTGACTCCATGGCGACTGAGGAGATTGTCAAATTGGCGATTGATGAAGTGCTTGCCACCGTCACTGATGACGGCTCTCGGGACTCCAAAGCGAGGGAAGATGGTGTCAGTGAACAGTCGTTTCACTGCCTTGGAGTCCGCATTCTTGCACGCCACTGCCTCCACCCACTTGGAGACGTAGTCAACTGCCACCAGGATGTACTCGTTCCCACACGAGGGTGGAAACGGTCCCATGAAATCAATGCCCCAGACATCAAAGATGTCTACCTCTAGAATAGAGGTGAGAGGCATTTCATTCCTCTTGGAGATGTTCCCGGTGCGCTGACACTTGTCACAAGCTGCGACGAAGGTCCTAGCATCTCTGAAGAGTGAAGGCCAGAAGAAGCCGGATTGCAGGACCTTTGAAGCAGTCTTGGAGAATGAAGCGTGTCCTCCGTAGGCCGAGGAGTGGCAGTGCTCAAGAATGGAGCGCGTCTCGTCGTATGGCACACATCGACGGTAGATGCCATCAACGCCAATCTTGAAGAGGTAGGGGTCGTCCCAGAAGTAGAACTTGGAATCCGATCGCAACTTCTTCTTCTGCTGGTATGACATGTCAGGAGGAAGTACTCCTGAGGCGAGAAAGTTCGCAATGTCTGCATACCAGGGCGCCGACTTGGTGTTCACTCGGTCAGTGGCATGGAACGTCCGATCTTGCAACGCATGAGTCGCGTGCATCGGTGTATCGACCGAGTGGATCTCCTCCATGGCAGAAATCGAATGGAATTGGTCATCAGGGAACGAGTCATCAATTGGCAGGCTACAAGAGCCCTCATCTTCCCAGCGAAGCCGGGACAGATGGTCAGCCACAGTGTTTTCGACTCCTTTCTTGTCCCTGATTTCGATATCGAACTCCTGCATGAGGAGAATCCACCTAATCAGGCGAGGTTTGGCATCCTGCTTGCTCAACAGATACTTGAGTGCGGCGTGGTCAGTGTAGATCACTATCTTGGAGCCAACCAGATAGGATCTAAACTTGTCGAGAGCGAACACGACAGCCAAAAGCTCCTTTTCGGTTGTCGTGTAGTTCATCTGGGCAGGGTCTAGCATCTTGCTAGCGTAGTAGATAGCGCATGGCTTGTTCTCCTTCCGCTGCCCTAGAACGGCTCCCACAGCGTAATCACTCGCATCGCACATCAGCTCAAATGGCAAGGTCCAGTCTGGAGGCTGCAGGATGGGTGCTGAGACAAGGGCTTCCTTCAATCGGCAAAACGAATCGACACACTCCTGCGTGAAGATGAAATCAGAATCCTTGATGAGCAGGTTGGTCAATGGTTTTGCGATTTTCGAGAAGTCCTTGATGAAACGGCGGTAGAAGCCAGCGTGTCCCAGAAAGCTTCGCACAGCTTTGACGTTCGTTGGGATCTCCAGCTTCTCGATCACCTCCACCTTTGCTTTGTCAACCTCAATCCCTTTTGAGGTCACCACATGTCCAAGGACGACTCCCTCTTGGACCATGAAGTGACACTTCTCCCAGTTGAGGATTAGGTTGACTTCTTCGCACTTCTCCAGAATTTTGCAGAGGTTGGCTAGACATGAGTCAAAGCTGGTCCCATAGACAGAGAAGTCGTCCATGAAGACCTCAACCTCTTTCTCAATGAAATCTGAGAAGATAGCCATCATGGCTCTTTGGAAGGTGGCAGGTGCATTGCAGAGACCGAATGGCATCCTACGGTATGCGAATGTACCGTAGGGACATGTGAAGGTGGTCTTGTCTTGGTCGTTCGGGTGAATGGGGATCTGAAAGAATCCTGAATACCCGTCAAGGTAGCAAAAATGAGAATGAGTCGCAAGCCTTTCAAGGAGTTGGTCGACAAACGGCAGTGGGAAGTGATCCTTGCGCGTGGCATTGTTGAGCTTCCTGTAGTCGATACACATGCGGTACCCAGACACCACACGAGTAGGGACTAGCTCATCCTTTTCATTGCGCACCACTGTCGTGCCTCCCTTCTTGGGCACCACGTGAACGGGACTCACCCACTTGCTGTCAGAGATGGGATAGATGATCCCTGCGTCTAGGAGTTTGAGAATCTCCTTTTTCACCACCTCTTTCAGGTTGGGGTTGAGTCGCCGCTGGTGCTCCACAGACGGCTTGTGATCATCCTCGAGAAGAATCCGGTGTGAGCAGATGGCTGGGTTGATCCCTTTCAAGTCCTTGATCGAGTACCCAATCGCGCCCTTGTGAAATCGCAGCTTCTCAAGCAGTTTGGCGGTTTGATCGGGGTTCAGACTCGCATTGACGATCACGGGACAAGACTTTTCTGGATCGAGGAACTCGTATCGGAGATTGGTTGGGAGAGGCTTGAGTTCGGGAGTCGGACGCTCAGGCTGATCATTGACACGAGTCGCATCTGGGTGATCAGACTCGTGTGCTGTCGAGGTGTCGGCCTTGGCAGTCTCCGCTTCACTCATCGTCTCAGAGTGTGATGTACGATCCTCCAGATCCTCAGGAATCGCATCTGCTGCACAAATAGACTCGCTCGCCTCGCTTGGCAACTTTGAGAGGAATTCAGCGTCTTGGCGCAGCGAGTTGTTGACTTGGTCGAGAAAGTAGTCCTTGACTAGATCAGCCAGGTACTCCTCGGTCCTGTCAACTCGGAAACATGTCTCAGATCGCGACGGATATCTCATGGCACGGTCGATCTGGAACTTCACCTTCTCTCCCCCGAAATTCAGAGTCAGGATGCCCTGCTTCACGTCAATAATCGCGCCGGCTGTACTCAGAAAAGGTCGTCCCAAGATGATTGGGACTTCCTTGTCTTCTTCCATCTCCATGACGACGAAATCGACGGGCACGAAGAACTTCCCGACTTGAACTGGCAGATCCTCCACCACACCAAGTGGAAGTCGGACTGAAGAATCCGCCAACTGCAATGTCATCCTCGTGGGCTTGAGCTCCCCTACTCCTATGCGATCATAGATAGTGCGTGGCATGAGACTCACGCTCGCTCCTAGATCACACAGGGCCTTCTTGATCGTCGCCTTCCCAATGGTGCACGGGATGGAAAACTTTCCAGGGTCGTCCAGTTTGGGAGGTAGCTCACTCTTCAGGATTGCGCTGCACTGCTCCGTCAGCTTGACTGTCGCGTGCCCCTCTAAGCTTCTCTTGTTAGAAAGAATGTCCTTCAGAAACTTGGCATAGGTGGGCATTTGAGTCAGAGCGTCAGTGAAAGGAATGGTGATCTGCAGCTGCTTGATGACGTTTGCGAAGTTGGCAAATTGCTCGTTCAGTCTGGTCTCAGCCAATCGTTGGGGGAATGGAACAGGTGGCCGGTATGGAGGTGGTTTCTCGGCCCCTTTCTTCTTCTGATCACCTGACGCTTTGGGTGGAGGTTGTGCATGTCTTGCCGAGCTGGTGCAATCTGCACTCGCTTGAGGTTGGGTGACCTCAGCTCGTTCTTGATCAACCTCCGTCAATGGAATTGACACGGGGGTCGGAGTCGCGTCAGGTGTCGCGTCGAGGATCGGGTCAACTGTGCCCTCACTTGGCATTGGTGGCTCGTCGTATTGGGTCCCACTTCTCAGAGTGATCGCCTTAGCCTCTTCTCTTGGATTTGGTTCGGGTTGAGCCGGAAGCTTCCCTGGTCGAGAGTGGCTTGAGGTGACCATCTGGCTCAGCTGCTCCAGCAACTTGCTTTGGGCAGCCATTTGAGTGCTCATGCTCTGCATCTGCTCCCACATCATCTGATTCATCTTGCCCTGCTCGTGAGTGAAGTCGTCCACTCCGGCAGGCGCATTCGACTTTGAGGGGTCAGAGGGAGCTGCTCGGTTGCCTTGGTTGGGAAAGGAAGCGTTCTGGTAGAAGCTCCTGTTGCCATTGTTGCTGTTGCTGCTCGAAGCTTGGGGTCTCCAATCGTTGTTGCTTTGAGGAGGGTAGTTTCCATTGTTGTTCGTCCGATTGTTCCAGTTGTTGTTGTTGTTGTTGTACTGCGGCCTTTGGAAGCTGTTGTTTTGGAAGGGGGGTCTGAACGAAGAGTTGTTGAAAGGCGCAGGGTTGTTTTGGTTCGACCTCCAGTGTTGCTGCTCAACATGGTCCTTGGAATAGGATCGACTGAAGGGAGGTCGTGGGAAGAAAGAAGGTTCGTTGTTGAGAGAGTGGACTTGCTCGTTCTCCTCGTCTTGCTGCACCAGCGGGCATTGCTCGTATGCGTGCCTCTCGTCTCCGCACATGACGCAGACTTGAGGTTGCTGTTCGACAGCCTTGACACTAAGCTTGTCCATTGCCCTCTGCATGGCGTCCATCTTGGCGGTGAGAGCCGTGATGTGGTCTAGCTCGTACTTGCCTCCTCCTTGGCTACCTCCTTGGCCTCCTCGTGGGCGTGACGTGTCGCGGCCGGACCACTGCTGGTTCTGCGCCATATCATCTATCAAGCTCATAGCCTCTAAAGGCTCCCTTGACATCAACGCGCCTCCCGCAACAGCGTCCACGTAAGCACGAGTGCTCTCATTCAGGCCGTCGTAAAACGTTTGAATTAAAAGCCAATCGGGTAAACCGTGGTGGGGACAAGAGTACTGCAACTCTCTAAATCTCTCCCACGCTTCATTCAGGGGTTCATCAAAAATCTGCCTAAAGCTGGTCAGGTCTTGTCTCACCTTGGCTGTCCTCTTGTGAGGGAAAAATCTGGTCAAAAACAATTTGGACAAATCCCTCCAAGTCCTAACAGAGTCCCTAGGCAAAGATCCTAACCACTTTTTGGCCTTATCCCTAAGCGTGAAAGGAAATAAAGCAAGCTTTGTGTAATCAGCATTCTCACCGTTGGTCTTGATCGTAGTGATGCACTCGAGGAATGTCTGGAGATGAGCGTGCGGGTCCTCGTGGTCGAGTCCGTGAAAGCTGTTCTGCTGCACCATATTGACAACACCCGGGTTGAAGTTTGGTTGCTGTCCTGGAATGTGTGGCAGCCGGATCGCACCTCTTGCATCTCCAGCTCTCGGCACGTTGTACTCTCGCAGCGTCCGAGGCATGAAACCATCAACTTCGTCATCAGTCATGCGGCCTTCTTCTTCTTCTCGCCTCTGTCTTTCTCTTTCCCTGGCCTCTGCCTCCATTCTCAATCGGGCTTCGTTGTCTGCCTCAGCCATCTTTTCGGGTTCTGGTGTGTTGGTACGGGTCGGACCAGTCTTGGTACGGGTCGGACCTGGTTGGTGCGGCCTGGTCGTACCTGAGTCTGTGCGGACCGTACCAGAGAGTGGCTGAGCAGTGTCAGCTGAGTCTGGAGGAGTTTGGTCGAACAGGGGCCCCTTGCTTCTCAGATTGTATGTCAGCCTGTATTTGCCTGCAGGGGGGGGTTCAAAAGCCAGTTTTTAGTATTTTTGAATAAGAAAAGCAATAAAGATACAAGATAAAATCTAGATCAACTAAGTAAGATAAAACCTAACTAAGCAATTGGTTACCGTCCCCGGCAACGGCGCCAAAAACTTGTTCGCTGGTTAGCGCAACGCAAGTTTCGGTACGCTTGAAAGCGTACCTTTTAAACCTCGTTAACACTCCACGAGTAAAGGATGCAAGTGCACAACCTCTGCCGTGTAGTATAATCGGGTATCGATCCTCAGAGACGGCTAATCACTCGGTTAAGTTCTATCTAAACTTGATTGAAAACTAGAAGTTGAAAGGGTTTTGTTTGGTATTTAATTTCCTAAGGTATCAAATCAAACTGTTCAGACAATTGAAGAAGATGTAACAAAATGTTTAGAACAAATGTAAATTGTGTTTTGATTATGGATAAAAGGTGTTTCCAGGGTTCAAGACTTCATCTCTGATCTGCCTCTAGTGGTACGGCCCGTACTAAGTAGGTACGGCTAGGCCGCACCTCACTTGGTAAGGCTAGGCCGTACCACCCTGGTAAGACCCGTACCGGCTTCCTAGAACAGAACCTACCAGTTCGAGTAAATGCATTTCCTTGCTGGTACTTTGTGCTAAACTCTTTAGAAAGGTTCAATAGACCATACCTAAGGTTCCTAACCCTCAACCATCGTTTGTTGGATCAAGATCTAGGTTGGAATGCAATTGAGAGCCTTTTAGGGTTTCTACACCTCAACCATCGTATGTTGGTACAGATCTACCCTAGCTGATTGATTAGATGTCTAAGGCACCCTCTAATCTGTCGATTAGAGGAGAATTCAACCTTTCGGCTTCAATTCGAACTATTCTACCCTATGTACTTGAATTGGATGAGAGATTGAGATGATCACATGACCTTGATAGGTTCGATCTAAACCTAAAGGGACATCATACAACAATCACAGCAAGCAAAGCAAGATATAACAATGAAAATCACAATCAATCAAACTAAAGAGTTCATACAAAGTAAAAGTCAAAGAAAGTCAAAACAAATCAAGATTCGATCTCTAACCCTAGAAACTAAAATGATCTACTCACAGCACATAGCAATGTCTAAAAATACAATAAGAGGAAGAGAGATAGCCATGGATTGAAGGGAGATGGAGGAGGAAGCTAGATCCGTCGAGTTTCGCCTCTTCCTCTTCTTTCCTTCTTGCTTTCAGCTCCTTAGCCTTCTTTCTCTCTCCTACTGAGCTCTCAGATCTTTCTGGAATGAATTCGATACGAAATCTGGAGAGTTCCCCGCCTTAAATAGCCTCTGCCCAAATTTGAATCTGTCAGGACGCCTTCATGTACGGCCCGTACCAATTTGGTACGGCCTGGCCGTACCAGGCGTGAAGAGCTGAAAACGGCTAAGTATGGTCCGACCCGTACCAAGCCTGGTAAAGGGTCGTACCTCATCATGTGAATCGCCATTTCTTCGTGTGTTTTGCTCCAAACCTGCAGAAAACAAACAAACACTCAGCAGTACCAAATTCTAAAGATATATCGATGAAATGCACATGATTCTGGTGAATTATGGCACGAATCTGGTACTAAAACAGGCCTAAAATAGACTAAATATGCGAGGTATCAATAGTAATTAATAATTTGTCTTGATTTTTAAAAATATGATTAAAATATATTATTAATTACATAATAATAGAATATATGACCATATTAAAAAACACTAGATAGTTTTAAAAAAATAATGTAAACATAAATGCTCCAAGGTAATATAAAAATTATGTAAAAAGAAATTACGTGTACACTGGAATAATCAATCTTTTATCTCAACATAAATTAATAAATAAAATAGTTCATCCCACGACTTCTCTCAACATTATTTTCAAACAAAAAAACTCCATTGCAATAATAATCTCATGCTTTTATTGCAATTTTTTTCTTTTCAATTGGTGTTATTTTGAATTTGTCTATGCTTTAATAACACAGTAAGAATAAATTAATCATGTTGAATTTGTTAAACAAAATGAATATAATAAAATTTACTTTTATACTTCTTATACTACACTAAATATACTCAAACAAACGAGGACCAAAATACATATTTAACTAAAAATAAAATCATTGATGTACAACCAAAGATACAAGGGTTACCTTTTTTGTTGTTGTTCTTTCAAATTAGGTAAAGATTTAACAATAAATAAGTAACTAATAAATGGTCTTTGTGGTAGAAGATTGAATAATCTCCGGAAACAAAAATGGCAGCCGAAAGATATATGTATGGAGGGACAAAAATGTCTATAAAATTAAAAAATCTGAAGCTGTTGTGTCCAAATAAAAAATAGTGTGTTAATATCATCACAAACGTCCGAGCATTTCCATAAAAAATAAAATAAATAAACTAACCTATATTATACCCGTCTACACGGTATATTAAGAGAAAAAGAAAACCTTCATAGGAAATTTTTTTATGCTTAAGGCGGTATATTAATCGTTTAATTGAAAATTTATTAAGAACAAACATTTTATATCAAGATCATAAGTAGTATGATTTTTAGCATCTAATGTTTAATAACACTATAATTTTGTTTGTGTAGTATATAAATTTCATTTCATGGATGTTTTTTTTTTTGTAATACTTGGTCATTAAAAAATTATATATTTTATTAGTTGTTGGATTTAATTACAGCCCTTATATTGCTCATAGTATTTGGTAATGATAATCTCAGTAGATATAATACTGAAATAACAAATGAAATTTGACAATACATGATAATGAATATAATTAAACAAACAAATCAATAATGGATTTTAGACAGTTCTAAATATTCAGTCAGGTAACAATATCCAGAAGTTTTCTTCTCCAAGTATTATTCCGTTAAGTGACTGGAAAATTTTAGAAGAAAAAAAAAGAATTATCCGCGTATGGATAGAACCTTGAATTTCGGAAAAAACGGAGAAAAAAACAAAAAAACAACTTCCGGATAAGAACGAACGGACCTCTCGTTGAAACTTGAAACGCGTGCCAAGCTATTTCTCCATTTCATATAACTGGATAATTCCTGTTAAAGACGATTTTTAGATAAATGGACTCATCCATTGCTTCAAATGGAGAATAAAAACGGAAAAGTGAAGATACCCGTACCCGTTTTGTCCTATAAATTCTCATCCCTAGAGGAATTTCATCCTATCTTATCTCCATTTTCATTCGTCTCAGAGAAAAAGATTAGAAGAGAAGCTAATAGCCTGCGCAAAGAGAACTTTCCATTCGCTCAATCGAGTTCGGGTTCGGATACTTTTGCAATTGAGAAGTAATTTTCGTTGAGAAAAAGCAAGAAAAATGACGACTTTGATGGGTTCTTCATCAGTGGCAACGAGCGGCTTGAGGCCTCCGGCGATCGCCGGTAGAAGAAGTGTCAGGTGCTCCGCCACTCTCACCGGAGATAACTACTACAACTACAAGACCCTGAGTCTTAGACCTGGTGCGACTGAGAAGGAAGTCAAGAAAGCTTTTCGCAAGCTCGCTTTAAAGGTTTGTTTTTGTCTACGTTCTGATTGGTTCTTTTCTCTTGTGCATTCGGATTCACTTGAGAGGGCATCGGACCTACTCTCGTTCGATGGGTTTAATCACCGTCGATTTGCTTTAAGATTCGTGCGGAACGCTTTAAAATTCGTGCGTGTTTGTTTCAATGTTCGTGCGCACAAATCTTAAGTTAGATCGGACGGTCATCGTGCTCGTTGAACCTAAAAGTAGGTCCGATGGGCATCGGACCTACTCCGTTCTCGGATGGATTAAACGAATAGTTCCCGCGTTAGGATTTTCCGAAATCGAGGGTATTATTTTGATTTCGTAGGAAAACTGGGTCTTTTTGCAAAATTCTCCTAAAGCCCTTTTCATTTCTTTTCTTTCTTTTTCTTTTTCTTTTTTCCCTGCAACTTAACCGGTTTTGAAACCGAGTTTATCTTACTCTTAAATTAGTACCTTTATTCTACTGAAGCCCTTTTTTTTTTTTATTTCGAACTTATAAGTTTATCCAATGGATCACAACTTCACAGATGAAAAAACTAATTTATTTCTCATGATTTTGCTTCACAATATATTTGATATATTTTGTTCTAACAAATTTTCATTTTTCATTTACAGTATCATCCAGACGTATGCAAAGGAAGCCAGTGCAGTACTCAGTTCAACGGTATAAACCAAGCATATCAGGTAATTTCTAGATTAGTACCTTCCTTTTCTATATTACAGAACACAAATTGAGCAAGGCACATAATAAGAACCTAATTGGTAAATATTGGGTTAAATGCACAGCCTGAACCTATTATGATTGGGATAATTTGTATGGACAGTTTATAGTTAGTAATAACCAATAACTGTTTAAACTTAAAGTTAGTGTAAGCAGCCATTCTATCTTTATGAATGAGAAAAACTGATCAGATATTTGATTATATTAAATTGCAGATGATATTAGATGAATTGAGGAGACCAGTGCAGCAAAAGGAGGAAGTATATGATTCATACAATTATGAGGATTCATCAGACGACGGGTGGATGGGTTGCGAAGCCGCCTTTGTTTTTTCTGGCAGCAGACAAGAATCCATTTACTTTTAATTATAATTTAATTGAAAGGTGAAAAAAGGAGAAAGATAAAAGCGTAGTTCTGGTTTTATCATGATGAGGAGCTCCTTTTGTCTTTCTTAGTGATGGGAAATTGTACATAATTTGATTTTAATTTACTTGTAATTTCTAGGTTATTTCTGTTTTAAAGTGAAATATAAATGGGTTATTTTCCCAACAATTTGCATGGCTCAAGAATTTTTAGCATTAATTGCGCTGCTCTCATGGTTATTACTGCGTTACTGGTAACCAATAGACCGGGGTACGATTCTAGGTAATTTTGGTACCAGTGGAAAACCCCAAAATTTTTATTAATAGAAAATAAAATAAAAAAATATTGATATTGAAGAACATTTCTGCTGGAATTAGAGATGTAGCAAAAATGTGATGGTCCATAACGTTCAGGGTACTGTAGCTGGATGTTATAAACCATAACGTCCAGTTAATCTGATCGCTAATGATATATAATTAACAAAAAACACTGTAGTTGAACGTTATTTTTCAAAAAAATCGCAAACTGAAGCAAGCAAAAAAAAAAAAAACCCACTGTAGTTGGACGTTATGGACCATAGCGTCTAGCTACAGTGTTCTTTTGTTAATTAGATATCATTAGCGATCAGATTAACTGGACGTTATCGATCATAACGTCCAGCTACAGTGTTCTGGACATTATGGACCATCACGTTTTTGCTACATCTCGAATTCCAGCGAAAACGTTCTGTCAATATTTTTTTATTTTATTTTCTATTAATAAAAATTTTGGGTGGAAAACCCACTACTGTCACCATTCTGTTCAATGCCTTGGATGCATCTGTTATATTTCGTGGTGTTTGGTTGTGGACTAAAGTTAAGGTGGCCTAAGTTGTTATTCCATGTTAGGCCGGCCTAAATTATTCGTGTTTGGTTGAGGTCTAAAGTTAAACCATGGCTTAAGTTATTCCTTGTTTGGTTAGAGTTGGTGGAGGACTAAAGTTTTGGAAGCCTAAGTTAGTTAATTATTAATCATAGGATACTAATTATATAATATTAATATATTAATAATAACTATAATGTATTATAATATTATTATAATAATTATTTAATATATTAACAATATAAGATATTAATTATATAATTATATATTAATAATAATTATTTACTATATTAACAATATAAGATAATAATTATATAATTATATATTAATAATAAGATACTAATTATATATATTAATATATTAAAAATAACTATAATATTATAATAATATTATAATAATTATTTAATATATTAAAAATATAACATATTAATTATATAATTATATATTAATAATAATATTGATAAAAAGATACTAATTATATAATATTAATATATTAATAATAAATATAATATATTATAATATTATTATAATAATTATTTAATATAATAAAAATATAAGATATTAATTATATAATTATATATTAATAATTATTATTAGTAATAAGATACTAATTATATAATATTAATATATTAATAGTAACAATAATATATATAATATTATTATAATAATTATTTAATATATTAAAATATAATATATTAATTATATAATTATATATTAATAATAATTATTGATAAAAAGATACTAATTATATAATATTAATATATTAATAATAAATATAATATATTATAATATTATTATAATAATTATTTAATATAATAAAATATAAGATATTAATTATATAATTATATATTAATAATAATTATTGATTAAAGATACTAATATATAATATTAATATATTCATAATAACTATAATATATTATAATATTATTATAATAATCATTTATATAATAAAATATAAGATATTAATTATATAATTATATTAATAATTATTATTAGTAATAAGTTACTAATTATATAATATTAATATATAATAGTAACTATAATATATATAATATTATTATAATAATTATTTAATATATTAACAATATAACATATAATTATATAATTATATATTAATAATAATTATTTATAAAAAAGATACTAATTATATAATATTATTATAATTATTATTTAATATATTAACAATATAAGATATTAATTATATAATTATATACTAATAATAATAATTAAAATAATATACTAATTATATACTAATAAGATATTATTATAATCATTCGAGTTAGGCCACGGCGTGGACTAAAATTAAACCACCATGCGAGGTGGTTTAGTTTAGGCCGGCCTAAAGATCGGCTTATGTCATGTTAGGCCGGCTCAATTAAGTCACGTTTGGTGGAATAAAGAGGCCTAAACCCCTTATTCCACCCTTTAGGCCACAACCAAACATGACCAAAATTGGGATTAAAATCAAACCCTCCTAAAAGTACAGATATATGCATCTAACATGACGATGTAAAAGGATAAATAGAATTACAGTCCAAAAGCAAGGAATAGGAAAAACAGCTTGATGAACCGATTGCTGGATACCTATTTTTGATGTTACGGTATCAGAATTGGTAGGCATTTGCCTATCCTAAGCCAAAAAAAATAAAAAAAATCAATGAAGCGTATCCTGAGCAAAGTTGTTAACTGTGATAATATACTAGTCAATACATTTCTAGAGTTTGTGCCAAATTGAAAACAATGCACTGCACTAGAGATACAAGTGATGTTGATATATTTGGTTTTGTGTGAACGACTGAACGTGTACCGATTGAGTGAAAGCTCAGAATTTGATAAAAGAACGCAATTCTTTGCTAGCTATGGTGTACACGTACAACACAATGATAAATGATTGGAGCTTCCTTTTACCATGGGAATTGGTCCCTGGTACGAAAGACAAGTTTGAGGGTTTATTAATTTTGAAATTGTATATTGGGTTAAAGTTGATAAATTGTTTTCTTATATCGGATAGGAGGTCATTGTATGGTCCAGGGTCATAGCACTTGATTGGGCCCCTATATTGGAAGCACTTTGTTTGACCCCACCAAACCAATGAGACCAAAAACATTTAATTTGTTAATTTGACTAGTACTAGTATACCAAAACTAATGTATTTTTTAAGAACAAATGAATGGATAATAGTTGCCTTGGATTAGTAGCTTCACACTTGCCAGTTGCCACCAATAGAGATGCTCCATGTTTGTAAAATTCTATATATCAAACAGTGTTAATTAAAGCAACCAGATAATATTTGGGGATAAAGCAAAACACAGAGAAGTAGAAATGAAATGGTATTGTCAATACTGGAAACTATTATCCATTCATTAGCGACATACTCTTTTACCACTGAATCGAACTTGGCTCCCTTCCAGTAGCGACATACTCTTTTATCACTGAACCAAATCGAGCTTCTTGTTAGAATATAGTATCTATGACATTTAATGTATAACTGGATTATTTGGGTTATTGTATCATCCCAACCAGATTTTTGATATTTAATTTATATAATATAAGTGTTAAATTAATAATATAATTAAAATAATAAAAAATAATATATATAATAGCCGTATCGTATCCTTTATTTTTGAAAATTACCGTATCGCCGTATCCGTATCATATCCGATACGATATCCGTACCCGTATCCATGCAACATAGGTGTTCACTGTTCAGGCTTCGTGTAAAATTGTATTTGTGAGGAATAGGTAAAGGGAAGACAAGTAGACAACTGACACTTTCGCCTGGGACCTATAAGAATTTGACATGAGACAGATGCCTTGTTTTTTAGAGTTGAATAATAGATAGATGCTGAAAACTTTGGAATCATTTGTTGAACTTTTCTATATGACATTAAAACCACCTAAGAGAAAACGAGAGCCGATCATCCTATGTAACCTCCGGGTAGGATTGCATTTTCAAATTTTCACTATGTTTGCTATCTTTATATATACGGCATGAAACAAATTGTCCACGGTATATATACAAACTACAAAGTATATATTTTGCAAGGTACGTTATTGTCTATCACTTGAAATACTATAACTCTCCGTTTTGGATGCCCCACGGTGGTTGATACGTCCTATCTCGGGAGATGAGGCCGTATGAAAAACTGGGCTGGGTTGGATTCGCCCTGCCAAAGGTTGGCAGGCCGAGATGTGGATTGAGCTAGAAACTCGGGGTGGATTGTGAGAGATTCGGACTCTAACCTGTATGATCTCTCTCTTAGTTCAAAATTGCGTCCCCTCTTTCATGAGGATCACTGCCTTATATAGTCTAGCCATAACTGCCATCTCGGACGTTTATGGGAGAACGTGGGCAGTTATGTCGTCCGTTACTGGGACGTGGGCATTAAGCTAGCCGTTTCCGGGACGTGGGCATTAAGCTAGCCGTTTCCCGGCTATCCCGTATGTCGGTTGGCATGGGCCTATATTAAGGCTCTGGTTTGGGGCCGGCATATTGGACCCCGGCTTAACGAGCTTTTGGGCTTTTTCATATGACGTCGGGTTGGCCTGTAAAGGTCCGAATCCCAGTCTTTCATGGCCCAGTTTGGAACAAGTAAAAGGGCATGTGGAACATGGCCCTATCACAGTCCGATACTAGATCTGAGCCATTCGATCTGTGTCAAGATTCAAACGTTGGTTTAGATTCACAAAATGGTTTATAATTTTAATTTTTTGCACGAAACTCGACACAGATCAAACGGAAATTTGTATATCTGCCCCCCTTTCACAGAAAATATATCCTCAAAAGCGATTATAATTTTAATTTTTCAAATCTACGCTAGAAGGATACTGTGCAAGAACAATGGAAGGTCAATTGTTAAATAAATTGCAAATTTCTAAACTAAGAACTCGTTACGATAATTCCTTCGATTTCTTACAGATGTCAAATCATGACATCTCAAAAAAGCACAGAAGATTTTACAACACAGATCAGTAACTAATATTTCAGCAGAAAAGAGAATCGAACTCCTTGAAATCTTAGAAATCATATTGAGAAGGTGAAAGTTACATACCTAGTAAACCATTACTGTAAGAGAGCCATGGATGCATGTAATTGCTTCCTGATATAAGGACCTGAATTATCAAAATGTTTAAAAAAAAATACATTTTGCTTTCTTTTGCTAGTGCTTAGTGATGGAACCCCTCAGGCCTCAAATCATATATCAAGATCGAAGAAAACCTCAGGTTCATAAAAAAAGGAGGTGAAATTCTCTTAACGGATGAGTTGCCCAGTAATTAATTAAGATATCAAGCAGTAATAAGGTGGCTCTCAAAAATAGTCTTTGCTTTAATTACTTGGCGGCAAAATCAAGTTTTGTTTGTGGGCTTCAAAATATTTTACCGGATAGTAAAAAAATTGTTACCATCAATTTGGAGCTATTATTGGGCAATTTCTTGGAGAAAAAGAGATCCAGGCTAATATGAGCCGAACATATATTTTGAAGGTTCGAAATAACTTGAATATTGATATTTTTCAGCTTAAGGGGTATATAATAAAGCTTGTAAAATATTAATCATATTTTTGTGGTGGCGATGCACCATCCAATGAACCAGGGATAAAGAAATTTATCTACAGCTTATTTTGTTTCTTGGAATGACAAATCTAACAAATTGAATTGCAATGATTTAATAAATTATCAAAATATTTTATTCAAACTTTGGTCCATTTAAATTATGAATGAAAAAATCATCACAAACTTATTTTTTTACAAATTCAAACATAAATAAAAATAAATGAAAACCTTCATAAATAAATATTTCTCTTATTTCTAGATGACAAATGAGAATGTTTATTTTTTTGTTAAGTCTCCTTAAGCTTTTTTTCATCTCCTTTAGTTTCCTTTGTCGCTTAATCCTTTCGAACATCGATTCTTTAACAAAAATTAAAAACTCCTCATTTAGCGCTCAAATCTTAAACCCTTGTCCGGGTCTTAGACCTCTACCTCTGAATTAAGTCTCCTTAACTTTTTACTTACAGATTAAGACAGACGAACATGAGTACGAATTAAGATTTAATCCTACTTGTGTTGCAGTTTAACAAGTAGTTTTTTAATTATTATTAAATTAAAAGCCGAGTTAGTTGAGTTTATGTTTTGATACTTATTTGGAGTACACGCGAAAAAGTCTCCCTTATATGAAAATATTGCACTCTCTATTTCCGATAGTGGTTCCTCTGCAAGTAACAACCGCGGTGGTAGGTTTCAATTTTTTTAATAATTATAACATAACAAAATACAATCATTACTTTTATTTTAGTTGAAAATTAACTCTACTTACTCTTAGCTTTAATTTGCATTTGCTTAAGAAATTCTGAGCTACTGCTTATCTACTAATTGATATTATCAGGACCATGGCCCCACCAAGTAAATAAAAAGTAACACGATGAAATATTGTCAATTTCACAAATGCAACTTCTTTTTTAGTACTTCATAAGTAACTAGTATTGTGCTTGTACGTTACAACATGAACATATTATAAGAGAACAACAAAAATTCATACAAAATAACATATTTTCATGAAAATTTAGACTAAATAACAAATAACATTCTTTAAATAACATAGTAAATGACATCTACATGTAAATAACGTTTATTTAATTACATATGTTTTTTTAATCTTTTTGACATATTTTCATAAAAAGATCTCATACAAAATGACAAATAACATTCTTCAAATGATATAAAAAAATAGAAAGAAATGAAAACATGATCAATCAATCAAAAAGTTTCTTAAATAACAATTAAATAATGGAAAACAATCATGACCAATCAGAAAGATAATACAATTTGCATGTGGCGAGTATGTGTTCAACTAAATTTGGACTTGTTACATGTACAAAAACATAAAAAAGATGCATAAAATCAGAAAAAAAAAATAGATTATTTTATTGGAGAGCTGATATTCAATTTATAATTTCATTTTTTAATCACAGCTATTGGTGGATCAAAACATCTATGTGCTTAATATAAGAATGGAGATATAAATGTCTCCAGAATGAAACAAATGATGAATGCTGAAAGATCTTCAGGAATAAAGAAAATTTGAATGTTATTAAAAATGGAGCACTTTTCCACCGAAATTTTTAAAAATACCCTTCAAAAAATAATAAAAATATCCTGTGCTCACTTCTTTGCTTGAGCCTGTAATACTCACCTCTCTGTTCTTTGGGCCGTTGGAGTGTTGTCTCATTGGTTTCAACTTATGTTCCTTTCTGCATTGGATAATAGAAAGGCGCGCCTAGTTGTGCTTGCGTTGCCCCAGAGACGTAGGTCTTTCAGTTGGCTGAACTCCGTTATCAACTCATGTGTCACTTTCTCTAACTCTATCTATTACTTTATTGCATTTTATTTATTTAAATTCATAAGTTCTTGATTCTGTCAAAAACTTTACGTAGATAGATACACTTGAATACATGAACGACTTTTGAACTTGTCTATCCGACCGATAGTTACAATTTATAGGGTTTAAATTTTAAACAATCCCATATTCATCCCCTTTAGATGCCGTTAGGGACAACACATTCTTGGGGGTCACAAAGACAAATAGAGAAGGGTATTTTTAAAAACTATGGTCTTTTGGTTTATTAATTTCTGAAGAGGATATTTTTAAAAATTTCGGACTTTTCTATTGTTAACAAATAATAAAAAACATCGGCGATCGTGTATTTTGTTTTCCTTCTTAAACATAGTGTATCATTGTTTGCTCCATGTACTGCTACTATATATATATATATAACAAAACTAGGGTGTGATGTGCTCACCAAGAAGAGTTGGTGGACACACCTCCAAAAAACTATCGGATTGACTTCGAATTACGAATCCAAACAGTTGAAATCCATATATTTCTTGAGTGATGCATGTACATGCAAAATTTTTAAAGTTTCGAATTTATTTAGCACATGGTCATGCGGTCAAAAAAATAAATATTTTATAAGTTATTTTTGAAATTGTTTTATATATTCATTTTTCATCATTTTTTTTACCGCTTGATCATGTACTAAATGAATTCGAAACTTTAAAATTTTTGCATGTACATGCATCACTCATGATTAGCTTGATTCTTTCTATTATCTTCTAGATATAAGAAGAAGGAAAAGAGGGTGTGATCGTTCATTCAATAAGAATAAGGAAAAGAGGAGTGTCTGAACAAAGAGTAACGTGGGAATCTCTTTTTTGGTGATGTGTTGAAAAAATGAAGGAAGTTCGGCAGACTTGAAAGGATAGTGACATAACTCGCGAATTATACGCGAATAATTCGTGTATAATTTGTTTTTTCAGCATAACCGTACCGAACTCTGTATTATATGCAGAAAAACGTATAAAACGTTTTATTCGCGAATAAAACGCGAGATACGAATTACGATAAAAACACGAAAAAAACGCCAAATTTTTTTTTTTTGGCTTCCTTGTTGTACCGAATCATTCCCGAATTATACCCGAATTACGAATTTTTGACCTCGCCGAACCGAACCCGAACTTTTGATTTGTTACTATGCTTGAAAGAAAGACGCATCGTGCAACTCATTTATGCTCGGGCATGAATCATATATGAATATGATCAGTCGGAATCTCTAGTAAAGTTCCGGAATTCCATTCTAAAATGAAATATAAAAAAATCTATTCAATGATTACCAATAAATTCCAACAATGTTCGATTTGGAAAGAGCTCTATCATAAACTTTCTGACTGTGCTTCAATTCCAAAATCGAGCAATTCAACTTGTTTGCAATGCTTCAATTGCTCTCAGTTTTAACAGAGGACTAGCCTTAATTATTCTTCAACCCTATAGTTTCGATAAAAATGCACAAAAAGAAGCAATTTGAGAACTCACGTCATTCTTTGAGCACTTTTCTTTTTCAGGATTCAAGTCAAAGACCCCACCGTGGTATGGACCAATAAGACCACCAAAGTGCATTGTGTGACTGGTGTGACACAGAAGTCATGGGTTGTCTTTCCTTCTTACTAGCGATGTCATTGAATGCATGTGTAAGATGTCTTTGTCAACCAATGGAAGAATACACTTCTTACTTTGTTTGATGAATTAGGTTTGGATGGGATAAATGAGAACGGAAAGAAAACAAAATTGAATTATATATAATTAATTATTGGATTAATTTTTTAAATATTACGGAGTTCGATTTAATTACCTAGGCCGCATTACTTAACTTTTTAAATATTACGGAAAATACATGAATTTCAACGGTTTCGATTCGTAATTCAAAGTCAATCTGATAGTCTTTTGTGCTCACCAACTCCTCTTGGTGAGCGCGCGCGCGCACACACAGAGTAGAACTAGGGTGTTCTTAAGCTCGATCACCAAGTGCCTTTGTGAGCTTAACTCAAAAATCTATCGTGTTGGTTTCAAATAATAAATCCAAACCGTTAAAATCGATCTACTTTATGAGTGATGTGTTTACATGCGAAATTTATAAAATTTCAAACTCATTTAGTATATAGTCAAGTGGTAAAAAAAAGATAGTTTATAAGTTAATTTTAATGCGTTCATTTTTCATTATTTTTTGACCACTTGACTTTATACTAAAGTAATTCGAAAATTTATAAATTTGACATGTAAACGCATCACTCATGAAGTAAATCGGTTTTAACGGTTTGGATTCGTCGTTTGAAATCAATAAGTTTTTGAGTTAAGCTTACAAAGAAGCTTAGTGAGCTTAAGAATATCTCAATTCTACTCATATATATACAGAGGAGGGATCTAGTTATAACAATTTTGAGTTACAACAAAGTTACCACAATCATTTTCTATATTTTTAAAGTCCAAATCGTCGATCCAAACCGTTCAACATGATCTCACAATATAATGTGCTTGCAGATCAAATTTTACATTTTTTTTAAATTTTTTTACTATTTATTAAGTATTTTACAAAGCTAGTCAAATTCATACCATTGAATTTTGTACCCATCTTAATAAATAGTAAAAAAATTCAAAAAAATGTAAAATTTGATCTGGAAGCACATTTTATTGTGGAGATTATGTTGAACGGTTTGGATCGACGATTTGGACTTTGAAAATGTAGAAAATGATTGTGGTGTGCTGTGGTGTGATGTGCTCACCAAGAGGGTTTGGTGAGCGCAACTCCAAAAGTATATCGGATCGGCTTCAAACGGTGAATCCAAACCGTTGAAATTCATGTACTTTATGAGTGATGCATGTACATGCAAAATTTTAAAAGTTTCGAATTTATTTGCTACAAGGTTAAGCGGTCAAAGAAATGATGAAAATGAATATATAAAACAACTTATAAAATGTTCATTTCTTTAACCGCTTGACCTTGTAGCAAATAAATTCGAAACTTTCAAAATTTTGCATGTACATGCATCACTCATGAAGTACATGGATTTCAACGGTTTAGATTCGTTGTTTGAAACCGATCCGATATACTTTTGGAGTTGTGCTCACCAATCTCTCTTGGTGAGCACATCACACCCTAGCTTTGCTCATATATATATATAGGAGTTGGCTACGGTGCTATGCGTAGCATAGAGGACCTCCGTGCTACGGCTCAATATTTGAGTTTTCAAAATCTTAACGGTCGATCCGAACCGTTCAACATGATCTCTATATAAATATATACTTGCAAATCAAATTTTACATTTTTTAAAATTTTTTTAGATAGGTAAAAAATCACTTTATCTCCATATATATTCTTTTGCGTTTTGTTACAGTATTAGCATTTCCTTTGTTGAGGTAGCGGATCAACTGTCGGTTGTTGGTTTAGCAAGAAAAGAATAATCATAAAATTATTGTGCAATTGTACGGAGATAGCAATGCCTTGATAAAGTCGAATTCGTATCCTCTACATTAACTCAAAAAAAGAAATCTTTCAAAAAATGTATGTGAACCGTTCAATCCGTTTTAAAATATGTACAAGCTAAATTCACACTAATATTAAAGGATCCTTCGTTATAAACAGAGACTGAATTGACTCTGTTTAAAATCAGACGGTTCAGATACATTAACTCAAAAAATGATCTTTTGAGTTAATGCAAACGATGCAGATTCGACAAAGTCAAACCTCAAAACATTGTTGCTGGAATGAAGAAATAAAGAAATAATGGACTTGGCACTAGGAAATTAAAATAATTAGTCAGCGTGGATTCGCAAAAATAAATATGTGAATTGACCCATACGGGGTTTAGGGAAAAGCATATACTCTCGTAGATTCGAATTTGATATATTAATTTATGTGGGAGCCATCCACCAAACTTCAAACTCTAAAGGATACATGACATTTTTTTGGGTTTCAAGTCTCAGAGCGGGGCGCGTTCGATGCACATCAGATTCATATTGGTTTGATGTTTGTTTGAAACTGTTTCATCGTTTCATAATATGTACAATTTGTCTTAATATTCGTACGGATCAAGTGCGTACAGATTATAAAGAGAATCAAATAGTTTCGAACGAATATCAAACTGATTTGGATTTGATGTCTATCGGGCACGCTCCATTTTCGTCATGCCTTGTCAGATTGACAATCACGACACGAGCTATTTAACATCAGCAGCATTGTTATTACCAAATTACACATGTGTCCTTAAAAGATAATGTGATTACGTCAGGAACCTAACCCAGTGATGTTAAATTCTTAGATTACATCCGAATCGTTTAATATAAATTTGTACGAATTTTAAAGTGAATATTTATATTTCAAGTAAGCTCCAAAAACTTTTTCAATTCGGTTGAAACTATTGTATTCTATGTGGTACTGCAGGAGATGCTCAATCTGAAAAATATCATGTTTTCTTTATTACGTAAAAGCTCTCTATAATACTAGTAATATAGAGGGCTATTCAGACTTTAAAAAAAAACTTATTATGTAAAAGAAAAATATCTGATACCAGTAAAATTAACGTAAATCAAAATTGTTTGTGACAATTCCTTTAACATTTTCTTTAATAAATAAAGTGGCGTCTTTTTCCTTCATTTAGGCAGACAATAGAAAGAAAGTGATTTGACATGTGTTATGCAAGAAATTTCAGCCTTGTAGGATTAATAAATTCGTCTTAGAAAATTGTTTAAATAAAGCTCAAAATTTTCTAATGCAACTTTAATTAATATATAATGATTTATTTTAAGCATTTTATTGTATGAGTATTATCCACAGTTATCATGACTTGAAACTCATTTGGAAATATATGAATGAGGATATTTATGGGATTTTTTTCTTCAATTAATATCTCCAAATAATTCACCAACGGTTTCGTTTTCTAATACATGGTATAAGTGCGGTGTTTTAAGTGTTTTACATGTCTGCAGAGGAATGAGATTATCGAGTCTGGCTAGTATAACATCAGTGTTATTTCAGCCTATATAACACCAACTCCAAAATCTATCGAATCAACTTCAAATGGTGAATCCAAACCGATCTATTTCATAGTTGTGCGTTTACATGCAAAATTTATAATTTTTCAAATTTATGTAGTATCAAGTCAAGCGGTCAAATGTGTGAGTTTTTAAGTTAATTTTAATGCATTCATTTTTCAACATTTTTTACCGCTTGATTTGATACTAAAATAACTAGAAAATATAAAAAATTTACATATAAACGCACCACTCATAAAGTAAATCGATTTGAACTGTTTGGATTAATCGTTTGAAGTCTATCAAATTAATTTTGTAGTTAGTGTCATATGACACCGATGTCATACTAGCCGGACTCGAGATTATCATATGCACATGAAACATATTATTTACCTAAAATTTTAAATTTCCTGCGCCTGAATGGCCACTGCCTTTTAGGGTAAAGATATTGACAAAGCTAATTTAACTTCATACAGCGCACAATCAATAATTACAAAAAAAAAGTATATCACTTGTGCACTGTATGAAGCTAAATCAGCTCCTTCAATATCTTTATCCTATTTTAGGAGAAGTAATTGCAGACACGCTTTTAAAGAATAGGTTAGAAAGGAGGGATTCATGTAGTCATGTCCCTTAAAGCGTGTTTAATTTTTTTAATGCTAATAAACGTGTTTAATTAACCACTAACAGTAACTTGATATTAATTAGTAGTCGAACCATTAAAGCATCTTTATAGTCAAGTGTTGAGAACCTTCGTGTATTCAAGGTAATTGTACACGTTTACACAGTAATTTATTAATTGATGGCCGGTGTGTATATAATTCTAAGAAACATATTAGAATGAGGCTATGGAATATGCATAGTGTGGATTAGTTTTTATAGATTAATATTTCTGTTTTCAAAGTTTAAAAAGTCGATATGAACTGTTCAACATGATCGTCATACGGAAATAAACTTGCAGACTAAATTTTATATTTTTTACAAAAAAATTATATAGGTAGAAAATCACTACTTTTGAATGGTCTAGAATTTTTAGATCAAGTGATTTTCTACCTATTTAAAAAAAATTAGTTCAAAATTTGTATAAAAAATATAAATTTAGTATTTAAGTATATTTTTATATGAAGATCATGTTAAATAGTTTAGATTGACTATTTAAATTTTAAAAACAGAGATATTAATCTATAGTAGAGATTAATGTGCGCTAGGCATAGTACTATAATGCGCCATGCATAGTACTATAGCCTCACTCAACATATTATTATATTTGACTCGTTGATCTTGCATCTCATCTTTGGCCACTAAAATCATTTAATTTGTTGACCCCACAATTAATTTCCTTCAAATTTTCTAGATAGGCATTAACGCGTCTCATTTAGTTTGGCCATAAATAATAGAAACTTGCCAAAGGGGCACATTTTATTGAAGGAAAGTGCTTTAGTTTGAATATGGCTTTGTTAATTAATTTGAGCCGTGTTTCTTTCAAAGGTCATTTGTAGTATATGACATATGTGCTTATGCTAATCTCAAATATAAATTGTGTAGATAATTTTGATCTTATTTTTGAAATAAGAGGTGCCGCCTCTTATAAATAAAATGAAATTTTTTATAAAATGTCCTTCTCCCTAAAATTATCAAACAAAATATCAATTTTCTAAAATTCTTTACAAAATATTCTTGTGGACCCTACTTTTCCTTTCCTCTCCTTCTCTCCCTAACTCCCCCTATTTACTCTCATATTTTGACACTTTTCACCTTCCACGTCTGTCTCTTTCCTTCTCTTCTGGTTTTTTCTTTAGTTTCTCCTCTTTCTCCATGGATACTCGTTGTTTCATCTCCTGATGGGTCAAAATCAGAGCTAATAATATTTATAATTCTAATTGTCTACTTTACAATCGATTTACAAGCACATGAACCTATCGTATAGTATAGATCGGGTTGTCGATCCACAGGGATAGTGTATTAAGATATCTAACAATAATCAAGTCTAGGTTTTTGGTTGTTTGATTTGGTTGTTGGGTTGTTTAGTTGTAGGAATAATTAAAATAGTAAATAAATGCTTTATGTATAGAAAATGAGCTTCTAGGAATCAGGCTATCTATCATTCTTATCTGTCTAATCTAGTTTCTGGTCACTAATGTAAACGCATGCGGTGCTGTCACCAACCGCATGCAAGCGCAATACCTGTCAATTATGGTTTCTAACTCCAATCGGTGTCGCATGCGGTTTGGCCAGAACCGTGTGTGTCCTGTACTGGTATCAAATGCAAATCTGAGAGTTGCTAATCATATCTTAGTGCTAATCACTGCTACGGTATAACACCCTAACTGAGAAGGACTAGCAAGGGGATGGTACCCTAACCTCACCCTAATCAATCGCATAAAGATCAATAATAAGTCTCAATTACCAAGACTAAAAGGATTTAAATTCACAGTTATGTCCATCATTTATACCTTCCGTAGTTGAAATAACCGAATTATTAAAATATTTCGAATTAAGTTCACAGCTACATCCATTCTTGGTACTTAAAATATTTCGAATTATCAAAATAAAAAAAAAGTTTGTAGATTTTTGGCAAGTAAAAGTGAGCGCTAAATTGGAACAAAAATAAGTTGTTGTTTTTTTAGAAAATTTTAGTGTTTGTTAGTTGCTGACAAAGCTTCTAATTGTTAAATCATTGGTAAGAGTAAGACCAAGTAAAAAATAATAACAATAAATTACTGTTTGCAAGCGTATGAATGCACATCAGAGAAGATACAATTTATTTAATCAAATGTAGATTAGATCAAGATGTTATAAAATCAGCAACTATTTGGATAGATTTTCATGACAAACTTGCAAAATCCACCCTTGAGATAAATCCAGGACACCTGTCCTGTTGCCAGAAGTTGTAAAAGAAAATGGCCCCATATTTTTTTTTTATCTAAGCACAGATGAGAGATGTATACAATTTATCCAATCAAATGTAGATTAGTTCAGTTTTCTTGTTTAAATTTTGAATTTTCAAGATATTCTTGTGAAGATAAGGTAATAGCAATTTGCACCATCTAAGTTGTGGCAGTATAATCCCCTTGATTTCAGATGTTTACAATTTTTTTTTACAATATATTATCTTATATAGGGCTCAAGTCAGCTACTGAGGGTTGTTTTTGCAAAATTTCTTCTTCTTAGATGATAAGCTTTCACATGTCACCTACCTCAGCGCTTGCATTTGTACTTTCAAAATTAAATTGAAAGCGATGACCGAGCTCACACTTAAATTTCCTATTTAATAGAATAATACTAGAAAAATATTTTGATATTTGGTACAAGTATTTAATTATTGTCTTGTGTGTTCGTTGCTTCACCTTCGGAAATAGATGTGACTCTTGCTTGGAGACAAAGGCTCCTTGATAGAATGATAGAGATGTCTCTTTTTTAATTAATATGTGCATTTATGTAACCTTGATCGAGATATTACATCCCAATAAATTATCTTTGATTGCTCTATTTGAAAAAATATATATTGCAATTAATTCATAGTATTTTGATGTCTATTGTAGAAGAACATTACCGTTGAGGAAAGAGCTTCGTTGTATTGCATAGTTTTCTTACCAAGTTACCAAATTAAATCAGCGTTGAGTATACACGAGTCAGAAGAGATATCCCAAATAAAAGAAGAACTGTTACCGAATTAAAGATAAATGACATCAAATAAAAGAGGTAAATATTTTAACATAGCAGTTTTGATTTCATACAATTAGGGGTGAAATCAATCCGTATTTGAAAAATTAGATGTGGATATCCGATATCTGAATATCCGTGTGGATATGGATACTAATGTGATTTTACGTTTCAATTGTCCGTATCTGAATAGTAGATATATATCATATATTTTAATATATATTATGAAAAAATATTGTTATTCACCATTAAAATTAGATAAATATTATGAACTTTGGTATTTTTTAAAATTATTTTTAATAAATATCCGATCCGATCTGTATCCGTATCTGTATCCGACTGATTTCAATCCGTATTCGTATCCGGAAAATTAAAAAGGATATGGATATAGTTCTACCACTATACTCTCCGTATTCGCTCCGTTCTCACCCCTGCATACAATGCACAAATCATATATAGTATTATTTTTGCTTCTTATTTTGTGCAATTCATTAAGCCAAAACTGCTCTGTTAAAATATGTACCCAGATAAAAGAACAAGTGTGTTAGCATGGCAGAATTCGAAAATTTTGATTGGAGAGCTGAAACGTAAAAATATATAATTATGAAAGGAGTTTTATGTAAAATTTAAAATTATGGAGTGATTAAGCACACCTACTAAACTTAATTGTAGATCCACCGCTGTGTTAGTATCCTCTTAGTTAATGTTGTTCTTCTCCATGACTGGATCATAAACTCAATAAATCCTAGACTTCAGAGTTCAGAAGCTGTCTTTTTATATAAATAGATTCTACAATAAATTTACAGAAAAACATTAATGATCTGTTAAATGTTGACAAAGTGTTATGGACCATCTCAGTAATTTTTTTTGCACAATATTGTTTATTCATATCATATCTTTTTCGTTTAATTTCCCATTATAATGACCTCGAACTTAAAAATAAATAAACTATTTCAATCTTTTTCTCATAAAATAGTTTTATAGTATTTTTTTTAATTTGATTAAATTTATAGCATAACATCCCATTATCGTGAAGTAGATATAATCAATTCAAAAACTTGTACAATTTTTTTTGTAAAATTATTTATGTGAGATGAAAGCTTGAAAAATAATATAATTTTTAGAGTCGAGATAATCAAAATCTAAGAAAAAAAATTATGATATGAAAAAGCAACATTGCGCAAAAAAAATAATGAAATGATGGTGCAAAAATGCTAGTTAAATTTAAACGTTCAAAATTTCCTATAAAACTTCATTTTTTTTAAAATTAAGATATCTGTTTGCAGTACGGATCAATCTATACTATGCAGTACCATAGCTTCAGTCATAGATATATACAATCAAATATTGAATGTATCATAACATTAGTTTTTGTGCACATTACTTGCACTATATAATAATATGTCGTACAGTATGAGGAATCGAGACCGGTTTGATGGACATCAAACTAAATTCGGTCTGATATGTGCATATTAAGTGTACATAAATCTTAATATAGACGGATGACTTCAACCAAAGATCGAACCGAATTTAATCGGATACCCATCGGACCGCCTCCAACGTCCTTAATTCACTTACTACAAGACCCTACAAACATTCACAGCCGTCTGATCTATAAAGAGTGTATTTGATTAAAAATACAGCACAAATCTCAACATAAAGAGAATTACATTTAACTTCATCATGCAACTTATGTTACAAGATTCCTTCAATCCAAATTGAAAGGAAATTTAACCGACCGGTAAAACAGTTAATTCTAAGTTAGGAGGTGTTTTAACGGTTAATTAGCAGCCATGAATTAAACAATGGGAAATTGGAGAAGGCGCCTGTGTGTTGGATCCACGTTGGATTTAACGGCACCTTGCATTGCTAATTTGATAGGACGAAGATCCAAAAAAGGTACAGCTGACATGGATCCACCGAGAAATTGGAAAACAAAACAAAATCCAATCTTTAAATTTCTGGATATATTCCAACTTTTCCCTTGAATCTAGCGCTTTGTTTTCAATATTTATATTCTTTTTTGAACTTATCCATTTATCCATTAGAAACACCAGGGCTTTACTATAAAAAATAAAAAAAGAAGAATTATCCGCGTAAGTTTAGATAATTTCGGGAAAAAGAAAAAACGGAACAAAAAGAAACTAAAAAATAACCTCCGGATAAGAACGAACTTCTCGTTGGAACACGTGTCACGCTAGCATTAGTTAGATCCACGCTCTTCCATTTTCCAAAACCCAATCCATCTCACTTTTTGTTTCTCCATTTCAAATTACTGGATATATCCTGTTATAAGGACGATTTTCATAAAAAATGGACTCATCCATTGTTAGAAATGGAGAATAAAAACGTAAAAGTGCAGATACCCGTACCCGTATTCTCCTATAAATTCGCATCCATTGAAGAAATTTCTCCCATCTCATCTCCATTTTCATTCGTCTCAGACAAAAAAAATTAGAAGAGAATCTAAAAACTTGCGCAGAGAAAAATTTCCATTTGCTCAATTTCTTGTTCGGATACTTTTTCAATTGAGAAGTAATTTTCGTTTGAGAAAAATGACGACTTTAATGGGTTCTTCATCAGTGACGAGGAGCGGCTTGAGGTCTCCGGCGATCGCCGGTAGAAGAAGTGTCAGGTGCTCCGCCACTCTCACCGGAGATAACTACTACAACTACAAGACTCTGAGACTTAGACCTGGTGCGACTGAGAAGGAAGTCAAGAAAGCTTTTCGGAAGCTCGCTTTAAAGGTTTGTGTTTGTCTAGTTCAGATTGGTTCTTTTCTCTTGTGCATTTGGATTAGACGAATAGTTGGCGTTAGGTTTTTTCGAAATGACAAGGAGGGTATTTTTTTGGAGTCCGAATCTGCTGCGATTCCGAGATCAACGGTTCAAATTTTTCCGTGCGCGGATCTCGGAACGTTCTCCGAAAAATAAATTTTCATGCACGCATCTCGAGAAAAACCAACAGTTGAGATCGGATCGCAGGGTCCTGTGATTCCCCGAGAATCACAGCAGATTTATTTTCATTTTTTTGATTTCGTAGGAAAGCTGGGTCTTTTTGCAAAATTCTCCTAAAGCCCTTTTCATTTATTTTCTTTTCTTTCTATTTATTTTTCCCTGCGACTTAACCGGTTTTTGCAAAAAAAATCATTTACAGTATCATCCAGACGTATGCAAAGGAAGCCAGTGCAGTACTCAGTTCAACGCGATAAACCAAGCATATCAGGTAATTTCTAGATTAGTACCTTCCTTTTCCATATTACAGCATACAAATTAAATAAGGCACAAAGAAACCTAATATCATCGAGATAATTTGTATGGAATAGTTTATAGTTACTAATAACAGCAAAAGTTAAGTGTAATCAAGCCGTTCTATCTTTAATTAATGAATGAAAAAACTAAATAGATATTTGATTGTATGAAATTGCAGATGATATTAGATGAATTGAGGAGACCAGTGCAGCAAAAGGAGGAAGTATATGATGCATACATTTATGAGGATTCATCAGACGAGTGGATGGGTTGCGAAGCCGCCTTTGCTTTTTCTAGCGGCAGACAAGAATCCGTTTACTTTTAGTTTTATTAGAACTGAATTGAAAGGTGTAGAAAGGAGAAAGATAAAAGCGTAGCTCTAGTTGTATCATGAAGAGCTCCTTTTGTCTCTCTTAGTGATGGGAAATTGTACATATTATTTGCTTTTAATTTACTTGTAATTTGTAGGTTAATTCTGTTAAGTGAAATAAAATAAAATAAAATTGGGTTGTTGCCCAACATTTGCTTTGGTCAAGAATTTGTATTATTAATTGCGGTGCTCAATTTTTATGCTCTAATGGTTGTTGCTGCCTTACTTGAGAGCATCGGAGTGGTACGATTCTAGGTAATTGCGGTACCAATGATGGAAACCAACTAGTGTCACCAGTCTATGCCTAGGACCCATCTGTTAATTGTTATGTTTGGGATTAAATTCCATCTCTCCTAAAAATACATATTATATGCATCAAACATGACGGTGCAAAAGATTTATATAGAATTACTGTCCAAAAGAAAGAAAAGGAAAAACAGCTTGAGGATCGATTGTAGAGACCTATATTTTTGGTGTGATGATATCTGAATTGGTAGACATTCGCCTAAATCCTAAGCAATTTTTTTTAATGATGCTTATCCCGATTGATAGGCACTGCACTAATGATAGAAGTGATTTTGCAATATTTTGGAATGGTGTGAACGTGTACTGATTGAATGAAAGCTCAGGATTTGATAAAAGAATGCAATTCGATCTTTGCTAGCTATGGTACAGTACAATGAATCCTGGATAAATTGCCACGGATAAATTGTTATATGTCTGTATCTTGATTAATGATTGGAGCCTCCTTTTACCATGGGAATGGTCGCCCCTGGTATGAAAGAGACTAGTTCGAGGGTTTATTAATTTTGAAATTATTTTTGGGTTAGTTGATAAATCGTTTTCTTCATCTCGGATAGGAGATCATTGTATGGTCCAGGACTCCAGGGTCATAGCATTTGATTGGGCCCCTAAATTGGAAGCACTTTGTTTGATCCCACCAAACCAATGAGAAAAAATAAAAAATGTTAATTTGACTAGTACTAGTATTCCAGAACTATTGTATTTTTTAAGAACAAATGAATGAATCTGCTAATAGTTGCCTTGGATTGGTAGCTTCACACATGCCATCAATAGAGAAGCACCAGGTTCGAAAAATTCTATATATCTAACAGTATTAATTAGAACAACCAGGTAATATTTGGTGTTAATTAAGCAACCAATCAGCATATATACTACTATTGAGCACGCAGTTTTTGTGTCAATTTATTGTGTTTTTAAGTGTAATTCGATAACATTAATAACCCAAAAGTTAACAAAAACTATTCGTCTATTCGAAAAGTGGAGTTATCAATCTGTGTACTGGTTTCCTCTAAAAATGTATTTATGGAGGAAGTGTAAAAAGGAAGACTAACACTTTCAAAATGAGATTTAATGTCTGAAAAATACTGAAAACCAATACCATATTATTGGTGCGGTCTCAGAGACGTGCACCTGGTGGAACCTTGTTGTCATTGGTGTTGTTCCATCAATTTTTAAAGAAAAAAATAATTATTCTTTCTCGAAGAATTAAATTTTTACTTTCTAAAAATGTATTCATGGAAAAATTGGAAAAGGTAAGACAACTAACACTTTCGCCTGGGACCAATAAGAATATGAGATGAGACAGATGTCTTGTTTTTTAGAGAAAAGATTAATAGATAGATGCTTAAACCTTTGGCATCATTTGTTGAACTTTTTTTGTATGACATTAAAACCACCTAAGAGAAAACGAGAGCCTATCATCCTATTAGTAAAGTAACCTCCTGGTAGGATTGCATTGTTTGCTATCTTTATATACAAGGCATGAAACGAATTGGCCACGGTATATATACAATGTATATATTTTGCAAGGTAGATTATTGTGTATACTTAAAAATTTGAAATACTATGACTCTGTTTAAATCTCAAAGGAATTGAATAGTGCTTAGGAAAATGAGGAAGTGAAAGAAAATCATCTTAGATAGTTGTCTATTACCTCTTTCACAGGGAAGCAAAGGGGATTTGATGGACATAGGATCAAATTCGGTCTGGTACCCAGTTTGAGTCATTCGATCAGTGTTGAGATTCGCACACCAATTTAAAATCGATTTATAATCACAAACCCATTTAAAATCGCGAACTTCGACGCAGATCAAACGGCCATTCATAGCTGCCCTTTCACGGAAAAAATACAATAACAATATATTGGGCCGGGCCACACTAATAAATCCGGTCTCTCTAGGTGTCCAATAGGGAAGAGGCCCATGAGCTTTGTATGAAAGCCCAAATACCAACTTATTTGAAAAAAGTTGAGACCAAATGATGGTCCCAAAGAACCTGAGAGAGAGAGAGATCCTACAACAGCAAGTACCTGCAATGAAGTGGCCTATAAAAAACGGTATATAGAGGTTTAAAATTTTAATTATTTTTTTCTGGTTGATCATTGAGATAAGTTTACAGATGTTGTCATTGCTAGAGACTAATTAGTGCAAGGGGCACACTTGTGCACCGAGGTGCAGCATGCGATGCACACAGAGGCAGTTGCAGTTCGTCACATGACCAGCATGGGACGCTGTTTGTTCGGCCAGCACTACCATCTCGCATTCCTTCATCCATAAACCTAAAAGTCATACTCTCTCCTTCATAACATCACACTGGTAATTTTTTAGAGATCCTCAGGTTGTCTAAAAGAGAGAGACACAAGAGAGAAATAAATCATTTTTAATGATTCTCACTCAAATTAGAGAGAAGATTTATGGTTTCCACATGAGATACTCGGATTCTACCCAGAACCCGGTACTTTAGTTATGGAACAGCCAATTGTGAAATATATGTTGATTGTCTCCACTTAAAGTGTTTTCAATTTAATTCTACACTAGAAGGAGGCTGTGCAAGACCACAGGAAGTTCAATTGTGAATAAATCGAAAAATTCTATACTATGAACTTGCTACGACAATTCTTTTGATTTCTTAAAGACGTCAAATTAAGCATGACATCTCCAACAAGCAAGGAAGATTAATTTACAACACTGAATAACTAATATTTCAGCGGAAAAGAGAACGAACTCCTTGCGATTTTAGAAACCATGGAGAAGTTGAAAGTTTACATACTGTTGAAGATTGATCTCAGAATAATCATCATCGACCGTTAGATTAAGATCTAAGTGTGTAGATTAAATACCAAAGATAGAAAGAAATAAAACGGTAACGTGTACCGTCGGTACCAAAAATAGCAAAATAGTACAAACGGCTATATTTGAGCCTTTGTGATAAATAGAGACTTGTGTAACAGAAATGAGTAATGAAAATTCATACAATTAATTTTTCTCCCCTCAGAAATTCATCTCTGTAAAAATATCATGGTATCAGAGCCATAGGTTCAAAATTCTGCACAAGTGCCAAACCAAACTAGCAAAGCTAGTCGGTACCAGCAAAACACAAACAACAACAATCATCAACAAGATGTCATTAGAAGGGCAGCTACCAATGGAAGCTACTAACTCTTCTAAAATCACCAATGTTCTACTCAATGACAGAAATTATCTGTCGTGGTCACGATCAGCAAAACGAGCTCTTAGCGGCAGAGAGTTGTTAGAATTCATCACAGGGGATATCAAAAAACCCGAACCAGCAAAGCCGACAGAGGCAACCGACTTAGAAACAAAAGCAATAAGACAGTGGCAATCCAAAAATGATCGAGTCATGACTTGGCTTTTTGGATCAATGGAACCGACTGTCGCGGAGTTGTTTATGACAACCGAGACAGCCAAGGAACTGTGGGATGCAGTTCAAGCTCATTTCGGGCAACAAAACAACTTCTCACATGTCTACCATTTAAAACAAGAAATCCAAAAAATCCAGCAAGGCACAATGAGCAACACCGAATATATCGGCACCTTAAAAAAGAAAAAAGATGAACTTCGGTGCTACCGACCGCCAACAACTGATCCGCAAATAATTCAAAAAAGAATCGAAGAAGATGATATTTTCGATTATCTTTCGGGGTTAAACCCCAGTTATGAAGCCGTAAGGTCACAGCTCTTGCTCACAACCGTTGTACCCTCTTATGCCTCAATCACCCAAATGATTCAACAAGAAGAAAGCTGCAGACTGGCCATGGGTGGTCCACAAGCCAGCAATGGCGAGGGACACGAGACCCATGGCTTTACCGTGAAAAATTTGAACTTCTCCCAAAATCCTAGATCTCAAAACCGGCCAAATTCAACCGAGAGATGTACACATTGCAAGAAAGAGGGCCACAATCAAGATCGGTGCTGGTTTCTCTACCCGCATCTCAAACCGAAAAAATTTCGAACGGCAGAAAGAGGAGAAGGTAAAGGCAGCGACAGAGAAGAAGAGAGGCGTAAATGGGGAAAAGAAGAAGAAAAGAGGGGATTTGCTGTGTTGGGTCCGAACCAGGAGAGGGCTGGATCCTCTGCCTTAATGGGTCCGCACCTAATGGGTTCAACTGGATACTCTGGTCCAGCGCCTAATTCACACCTAACGGGTCCGCCTAATACAAACCATATATCGGGTCCGACTGGGTATGTAGTTTCGGGTCCGCCTAGCTATGTATCGGGTCCGCCTGGGCAATCAAGTTCGCTCCCTTTATCTGCCGACTCATACAACCACACAAATGCTGGCGGGTCAGAGCAAGGGTATGGCGGGTCAGCGGATCAAGTCACTATTTCACTCCAGCAGCTAAGTATGTTGCTTGGAAAAAATGCTCCAATTTGTGGTATTGCTTCTAACTCAAATAATTCTAGTTTATTTAGGCAAATTATTTTAGATAGTGGTGCCACAAACCATATGTTTGGAAATAAACAACTTTTAGCAAATTTAAATAAGACCAATAATAATCAATTTGTTATTGTTGCAAATGGTACGAAAGCTTTTATAAATGGGGTAGGGGAAATTAATCTATATAATAGAAAAATTAAAAATGTCTTATATTTAGACACATTTCCCATAAACTTAATTTCTATAAATAAGTTGACACAAGAATTAAATTGTAATGCAATTTTCTCTTGTGAAAATGTCGTATTTCAGGACCGGGAAACCGGCGAGAAGATTGGTGATGGAATTCTTGAAAATGGACACTATATTTTGCAATCAAAACAATTACTTTGTGCTTCCGCTAAATCCGTTGATTTTGATTTATGGCATAAAAGACTTGGGCATCCATCCGACAAAGTTTTGAATAGTATTCTAGAATTTAAAAATTCTAATTGTATTAATTGTGAAACATGTAAGTTGTCAAAACAAACAAAGCTTCCTTTCTCTCTCTCAACTAGCAAAAGCGAAGCTATGTTTGATTTGATTCACTCCGATGTATGGGGACCGGCCCCAATTATTTCGTATAATGGATTCAAATATTTTGTTATTTTTATTGATGATTATTCTAGAACCACTTGGTTATATTTACTTCAATCCAAGGATGAAGTATTTAATTGTTTTAAGGAATTTCTATGTCTTATAGAAAATCAATTTAATGCTAAACTCAAAATTTTTAGATTGGATAATGGAACGGAATTTATAAACAAAAATTTCTCAACATTATTTAAAGAAAAAGGAATTATACATCAAACAACTTGCATAAATACTCCCGAACAAAACGGAGTATCGGAAAGGAAAAATAGGCACTTATTAGAAATGACTCGTTCATTATTATTTCAAAATAACATTCCAAAAATTTATTGGTCGGATGCCATACTTTGTGCCACACATCTAATTAATAGATTGCCAAGTGTAGTTTTAAAAAACAAAAGTCCTTTAGAAATTCTTTATCAAGAAAAACTTACATATGATCATATAAAAGTATTTGGGTGCACAAGTTTTGTGCACATTAAAAGAAAGGATAAACTCGACTTTGTATCTCAAAAAACTATTTTTTTAGGATATTCACACTACAAAAAGGGTTATAAATGCTATGATCCAATTAATAAAAAATTATTCATTTCTAGGAATGTCATTTTTTGGGAGGGTGAACCATATTTCAAAGAGAAAGAAAAAATTGACCAAACATGTACAAATGACCAATTTAACATGGTAGTCCCTTACATAGGTGATCAATATTTTCCATCAACTCAAAATCATGAAATTGAAACAAATATTCATGAAGAAATTCATGAAATCAACAACAATACAAATGAAAACGAGATTGAGATGGAAAATGATCAAATGGTTAGAAGGTCACTTAGAGTACCACAACCATCCACTAGGCTTAGAGATTATGTAACATATACGGTACAATATCCAATAGAACAATTCGTCTCATATGATAAAGTTTCACCCGAATACCATGCATTTCTCACGAGTGTTGAAAATGAATTAGAACCTAAGAGTTACCAAGAAGCCATTGAAAACCCAATTTGGTGTAAAGCCATGAAAGAAGAACTAAATGCCTTAGAAAAAAATAAAACTTGGAAAATTGTTGCATTACCAAAAAACAAAAAACCCGTTGGTTGTAAATGGGTATATAAAACCAAGTATAAAAGCGATGGTACAATAGAACGGTATAAGGCAAGACTAGTAGCAAAAGGATTCACTCAAACATATGGTATTGATTATAATGAGACCTTTGCACCGGTTGCCAAAATGAATACCGTTAGAATTTTATTTTCTATTGTGATTAACAATGATTGTGACCTTTACCAAATGGATGTAAAAAATGTCTTTCTTCAAGGAACACTTGAAGAGGAGGTGTATATGACACTACCACCCGGTTATAAATTGGAAACCGATTCTAACATGGTTTGTAGGCTAAATAAATTAATTTACGGATTGAAGCAATCTCCTCGGGCATGGTATGGCAAACTTAGCTCTTATTTAATTTCTTGTGGTTTTAAAATTAGTAGTGCCGACCATTCATTGTTCACAAACCATAATGGAAAAAACACTACCCTAATCTTGGTATATGTAGATGATATCATAATCACCGGAAATAATTTAGAAGAAATTAGAAAATTCAAAATGCAACTAAAAGAAAAATTTGATATTAAAGATTTAGGATATCTAAAATATTTTTTAGGAATTGAAGTAGCTTACTCAAAGAAAGGCTTTTTTATTTCACAAAGAAAATACACAATTGACTTGTTAAAAGAGACCGGTAAAATAGGTTGTAAACCGATCTCAACACCAATAGACAACAAGTGTAAATTGAATATTGAGGATGGTGAACCATTAGAAGATATAAACCAATTTCAAAGACTTGTCGGAAAATTAATATACCTAACGGTAACTCGTCCGGATATTTCTTTTTCCGTAAGCCAAATAAGCAAATTTATGCATTCACCTAGAACTCCTCACTTAGAAGCCGTGAATAGAATTCTAAGGTATTTAAAAGGAAACCCCGGTAAAGGTATTTGGATGAGAAACAACAACTCTAACAACATATGTGGCTATTCTGATGCAGACTGGGCCGGAAGTTTCGATAGAAAATTCACTACCGGCTTTTGCACGTTTGTAGGCGGAAATCTAGTCACATGGAAAAGCAAGAAGCAAAATGTTGTGGCAAGATCAAGCGCGGAAGCGGAGTATCGAGCCATGGCATCAACCGCGAGTGAATTAGTTTGGCTCAAGCAACTACTCAAAGACATGGGTATCGTATATGATCAACCCATGAAGATGTATTGTGATAACAACTCGGCACGACACATTGCATCGAATCCCGTATTTCATGAGCGAACTAAACATATAGAAGTCGATTGCCATTTCATTAGAGAAAAGGTGCAAGCGAAAGAAATTGAGACACCATTTGTTCGAAGTGAAGATCAATTAGCCGATATCTTCACTAAGGGACTAGATCCGAAACCATTCGAGAACATTGCAAGCAAGCTAGGCTTATTCGACATTTACAAGCCTAGCTTGAGGGGGAGTGTTGAAGATTGATCTCAGAATAATCATCATCGACCGTTAGATTAAGATCTAAGTGTGTAGATTAAATACCAAAGATAGAAAGAAATAAAACGGTAACGTGTACCGTCGGTACCAAAAATAGCAACATAGTACAAACGGCTATATTTGAGCCTTTGTGATAAATAGAGACTTGTGTAACAGAAATTAGTAATGAAAAATTTATACAATTATTCTTCTCCCCTCAGAAATTCAACTCTGTAAAAATATCACATACCTAGTAAACGACACAGTAAGAGAGCCATGGATGCATGGAATTGCTTCCTGATATGAGGACCTGGGTAATCAAAATGTTTCAAAAATTAAAAATACATTTTTTGCTTCTGTTTATAAGTGCTTAGTGATGGAACCGCTCAAATCATCAAGAAGAAAACCCCAGGTTCATAAAAAAAAAAAAGGAGAATGGAAAAGGAGAAATACATTCAACAAACGAGTTTGACAGTAATTAAGATATTAAGCAGTGGTAAGGTGGCTCTCAAAAATAGTCTTTGCTTTAATTACTAGGCGACAAGATCAAGTTTTGTTTGTGGGCTTCAAAATTTTTTGCCCGGATAGTAAAAAAAATTGTTACCATCAATCTAGAGCTATTATTGGGCAATTTCTAGGAGACAAAGAGGTACAGTCAAATATGAATTGAACATATATTTTGGAGGTTTGAAATAACTTGAATATAACATTCAAAAACAAAAACTTGAATATTGATATTATTTAGCTTTACCTTTTTTTTTTCCCAAAGAGATATAATGCTAGCTTGTGAAATGTTAAACATATTTGTATTAATTATATGGTGGCGATGCTCCGATCCATCCGATGAACCAAGGATAAAAATAATTATGTGCAGTTTGGTTTGTTTATTTGGATGACACATCTAACAATTTGAATTGCAATGATTAAATAAATTCTCAAAATATTTTATTCAAATTTATTTTATGAATAAAAGAAATCATCACAAATCATTTTTGTACAGATTATGAACATGAATAATAATAAATTAAACCTTCATAAATTAGATATTTGTTTCATTTCCCATGTTAATACTTCCTCGTGTAGTCATCCCCCATAAATATAAAAAACAAAACAAAATCTAGCTAAAATCCCTGAATTCTAGAGTTATTAAGTTTATCCTCTGCAAGCCACAACCTTTACACATTATATAAGAAAAAAAAATCATTGCTAAAAGCGTTATTAATCATTTATTTATTGTTTTATAGAATTGAACTTTGGATATTAAAGGTCGTAAGAAATCTGAATTTTAGCACTATAATTTAAAGTTTGTAGTTTTGCTTTTGTATCAATTAAGATTTCATGTCATATTTTTCTTCTTTCTTCAGTAGTTAGTACCCATTCATCATAGGGAGATGAGATTTAATTATACTGTTTATTATTAGTTGATATTAATTTATATTTTTTATAACACTGTGACAATGCATACATAATTAGTTTATAATGATAGTTCAAATAGATGTAAAACAAAAAATTGCAGTTTAAATGGAGTTTAAACCGTTTTAATAGGTTTCAGACAATATGATAGTAAGATTATAAGAAAAAACAGATTTAACAGATTTTTGACAAATTAAATGGATTTCATGCAGCAGAGCAGCTAAATTCCATTTTATTTTAAATCAACAATATGACATGTATCTGATATTTTCTTTAAGCCCGTACCAGTTCGGACGCACCAAAATTAGCAAGTCATATAATTAAAAATTGTTGACTTTACTATTTCTCAAAAAAAATAAAATCTATTGAATTGGCATGAGATGAGATGATGAATTTAAATTGTTCGAATGATGATTTCAAGCTTGTGGTACTTTATGAATGTTGTTTTTATATGTTAAATTTATTAATTTATTAATTTTATTTTGTATATAATCAAGCAATCAATGAATGCTAGAAACTAAAATGTACTTAAATAACTACGGGTCCCGGTTAATTTCTTTGAGTTTCATAATTTTAACAGTTGGCACTGTAACAATGAAAATGACTCTAATAAGACGACTTTTGGTTTTTGAATTTTTATTTTTTATTTGTTTAACTTTGTATTAAATAAATTCGAAAATTTATGAATTTAACGTATAAATGTATCACTTAGATCTTTTCAACGATTTAGATTTTGAAATCAATTATGGAGTTCAAGTTCATCGATCTCCTTTGTCACAAATTAAAATGGAGTAAACCAGTATGTACTTCAGTATTTAAGTTTCATAGTTTGTCTTTCCTAAAAAAAAGTTTGGTTTATTGGGATGAAGATATTAACATAGTTATTTAATTTAATACAATGAGTCAGTCATATATTTCTTTATTTCGACTCTATTGTTTATGTGTTGTATGAAGTTAAAATAACTTTGTTAATATTTTTATGCTGGTCTTTGATAGTAGTATTAAACAATTGAAGACCTTAATGACTATTTTAATTTAAGAATTGAGTCCTTATATTTATGCCATTTTTGTTATTATTACTTATTATTTGTTAATTATTAAGGACGAAAATGTATGTGTAAAACTAGATAAAATGAAATCTCAGTAAAAATGTCCGTATAAGAGCATCTACATCCCAGCAACTCAAATGAGTTTCTAAATAACTGTTAACATCTTTTTAGAAATTAAGGTCTCTAAAATTTTTAACTCTCACATCTCTGAAATTAACTTTAGAGTTTCTGTTAAGCCACGTCAACAACAAATTAAAAAACAAAAATAATTTGAACCAATCATTTGATCAGCATGGAGTATAAACAGTTTCTTAATAAGAAACTTTACTATATAGTTTCTAAATAAGAAACTCTCCCACATTCCTGAAACTAAATTAGAAACTGCCACGTCATATTAGAAACTCTAATAGTACTAGAAATGTAGATGCTCTAAAGATTTTACAACCGTCTTATCCAGTTTAATCGTTAAATCATTAAATGATGATGTCGTTAAACATTTTCTAGAAAATTAATAAATGATATATCAAAAACAAACGAAGAATGATGTGGAAGTTTCCAAATATTCCGTCTTTTAATTACATTCAGAAACTTCTTTTATCTCGAAAATCTAATTAGAAAAAACGAAAACGACAGTAAATTAAAAAAAAAAAAACCAATAGAAAACGAAGAGCATTATCAGCGTACTTTTAAACACTTATAAAGTTCGGAAAGAAACAGTGCAAAGAAACCAAAAAGTAACGTTTGGATAAGAACGAACCTCTCGTTGAAACCCGTGCCCCACAAGCATTAGATCAACTTTTTCGGATTCAAATCAGCTGAAATCCGAGATACATGTATTCCTGGAATTACTGAAATTCCGAATCCAGCCGTTCAACTTTTTCTGTGCACGCATCTCAAAACAGCTAGTTTTCTATGCACGTATCTCGAAACAGTTCAACGGCTGGATTCGAAATTTCAAGAATTTCAGCGTTACTGTTTATGATTTTGAATTTCACCAGATTTGGATCCCAACTTCCAACTTTTCGCGTTTTCCTAACAGTTATCTTTTTCATCATCTCTCCTATTTAATTGAACTGGTCATTTCCTGCCCTAAATAAAACCACTAACGTAACACGATTTTGAATTTTCAATGGACATTTCCATTAGCTTTAACGGAGATAAAATACCGGAAAGTGTCCCCTTGCTCTCCTATAAATCCTCATCCCTAGAGGAATCTGAGCTATATCACATCTCCATTTTCGATTTGTCTCATAAAAAAAATAAGAAAGGCAAGCTAACATAGCTCCGCAAGGGAAACTTCATATTTGCTAATCGGCTTCGAAATCGGATACCTTTTCTTTTGAGAAGTAATTTTCGTTCGGAAGAAGAAAGAAAAATGGCGACTTTTATGGGTTCTTCATCAATGGCAAGGTTGGGCTTGAGATCTCCGGCGATCGCCGGTAGAAGAGGATTCAGGTGCTCTGCCACCTTAGCCACAGATAATTACTACAACTACAAGACCCTTAGTCTGAGACCTGGTGCGACTGAGAAGGAGGTCAAGAAAGCATTCCGCAAGCTCGCATTAAAGGTTTGTTTCTCTCAAGTGCCGATTGGTGCTCTCTCTTTTGCTTTTGGACTAGTTCTCTTTTAGGATTGTCTGAAATTGGCAAATGAGGGATTTTCTTTGATTTCATAAAATATCCGGGTCATTTTGCAAATTCTCCAGGATACTTTTTAAAACTCAAGTGTTTTTTTAATGGGCCGACTTAACCGGATTCAAAACCATTTTTTTTTTGGAACTCTAAATTCAATGCCTCCTCTCTACCGCAACTGAACAAGAGAAAGAACTAATTATTATCTTATATTTCAGCTTTTGCTTCGCATTGGGTTTTAAATAAATTTGATCTAACAATTTTCCCTTTTTCTATTGACAGTATCATCCAGACGTATGTAAAGGAAAACAGTGCACAGTTCAGTTCCAGGGAATAAATCAAGCATATGAGGTAATATATAGATTAATACTGGTGCCTTTTCAATTCCTTATTACAGAATAGAAAATAAGGCACAGAACCAATATGTGATAAGATACAGCTAACTGTACCTTAGATGCGCAATTTAAGCCTGAATCCTAATATGATTGAGATAATTTGTATGCAACAGCATATAGTTGGTTTGTTATAACAGATGGATTTAGTGGAATTAGTAATAACAATATATATAGCAGGCAATTAAAGGCTGTATTTCATGAATGAAAAAATATAACTGATATCCAATTTACGAAATTGCAGATGATATTAGATGAATTGAGGAGACCAGTGCAACAAGAGGAGGAAGTATATGATACATACACTCCTGAGGACTCGTCAGACGAGTGGATGGGTTGCGAAGCCGCCTTTGTCTTTTCTGGCAGGCCCGAAACCATTTACTTCTAGTAGAACAGAATTGAAGGTGTAAAAAGGAGAAATACAAAAGTATAGCTCTCGTTTTATTATGAAGAGCTTCTTCGTAATTCTTGAAGATGAAAATTTGTACATACCATTTGCTTTTTAATTTACTTGTAACCGGATGTTATTTGTGTACATAAATCAAAGAAATAAAAACTGGGTAATTTGCCCAACAATTGCTTTGTTCAAGAACTTCCCCTTCGATTGATTGCTGTCTTCGTAAATGCTGCCATGGCTGGCACTAGAATTTAAAGAGACCAATGGACCGGGGTACAATTTTAGGGAACTTTGGTACCAGTGGACACCGCCATTACCATCTTGTACCAGTGGCAATGGCTGTCGTTTGCTAATTTCGGCTTTGTTTAAATTTGTACCGATTGAATGATATTCGAAGGCTAGAAAGCATAAAAGAAAGCATTGCTGTGCGAGCTATGTACAATACAAAGAACACTGGACAAATTGCCCCAGAAAATTTGTTATATACATTTCCATCCCTGGGAAATCATTTGTGGTTAGTTGATAGGGACATTATTGTGGTTGATGAATCGCTTTCTCATCTTTTAAGAGGAGAACCATATTGTGTGGTTCGGGGTCATAGGCGTTGATTTGCCAGTGAATTGTAGGAAGCACATTGTTTGACCTAACCAAACCAATTAGACCAGAAGAAAAACGAATTTGTAATGATATGGTAGCAACTAGTCTTTCTTTTGAGAAGAATGAATAGGCAGGCTTACAGGATTGTTACTGAGTTGCTTCGCACTTGCGAACCAACAGAGGTGAACCATTTGTGTCTACGGTTTACCCCTATCTCATAGTGTTGATATGACCAATTGTCAATATACTGTTTTTTGAAGTGTTATCCAACAGATCAACACTATTCAGAAAGTGGAATTGTTTTTTTTTTGTTGGGCCAAATTAGTGAATTGTTAATCTGTGCCTAGGCGTCTTGTAGAAATATATTTATGGAGAAAGTGGAAAAGAGAAGATAACTAAAACTTTCACCTGGGGCCAATAAGAATATGAGATAGAGATTTCAGAAAAGAGAATAGTAGATTGATGCTGATAACTTTGGAATCATTTGTTGAACTTTCTCTATTATAGCATTAAAACCACCTACAAGAGAAAATGAGATCCCATCGTACGGTGAGCAGTGGGATTTCAATTCTACAATGTCTATTTTCCATTTATTGGCATATATATGGCATGAAAAGAGTTGGCCAAGGTAAATGTGCAAATTAGAAGTTTTGCAACCTGAGGTTATTGTCCATAGCTTGAAATACTAAAAACCCTGTTTGGCGATTTTGGATAGACTAAAAAGTGCTAAAGTTTCAAAAGGAATGGAATATTCCTCTGGAAAATGAAAAGGTGAAATTAATAATTATGTTAGATAGGTATCTGGTACCTGTTTTGTACAGAAAATATTCTCAACGAGTGAAACAATTTGTACAAGAATTTATTTTGAGGCAATGGCGGTTTTATATATTCACTAATTGGGCCAGTAAAAAATGAATGTCAATTATAGGTATCTCTAGTGGCCCAACAGGCTAACAGACAAATGATGCTAATAGAGGGCTGTTATTTAATGAAAGGGATGTCATGGAACCTAATGATACTAATAGAGGACCTCAAAAGGAGCAGGAAACACTATGTAGTCAATAATGATAAGCAAAGGCGGAGCTAAGTAGAAAGAATGGGGATCTTGACCTCTATTTTTTTCAAATATTTTGTATTGATGTATGATTTTTTATATAATTTAGAGTAAAATATTATGGTAATGTAAACTTGATCTTCATTCGCTGCATAAAAATTATATATAATTGATTTTTATAGTTCGAAAGTCTGGCTCCATCTCTGATAATATGTAAAAACATACATTTCTCAGGTGTTCTAAATATAATTCTCATTTTCAAAAAGAACTTATTTCATATGTGAATCATAGTTTTATGGAGTTGGCATCAAATTGTCTGTGCAGGTTTATAATTTACTTTTAATTTTCTGGCTATGTTTTAAGTTTACATATGCAAAGCATTCCCATCTCAAAAGAGAATTCAGATCCTCCCGGTACCGTAATAGGAAATCTTTTAGAATTAGTGGATCTGGAACGTTCTTTTTAAATTGGCATGAATCTCAAAGCCCAATAATACTATCCCTGCACTAGCCCGAATCTCAAAGCGTTTGAGAGTAAATCTCAAACCGTAAAGTAAGGGGAATCTTTTACGGTACCTGGGAGGATACTTTTCCCTCAAAAGAGCCGTATGCTTCCTGATAGGGCCATGTTCCACAGGCCCTTTTACTTACTGGGCCAAGAAAGACTGGGATTCGGACCTTTACAAGGCCAACCCGACGTCATATGAAAAAGCCCAGAAGCTCATTAAGCCGGGGCCCAATATGCCGGCCCCAAACCAGAGCCTCAATATAGGCCCATGCCAACCGACTTACGGGATAGCCGGGAAACGGCTAGCTTAATGCCCACGTCCCAGAAACGGCTGGTTTAATGCCCACGTCCCGATAACGGACGACATAACTGCCCACGTTCTCCCATAAACGCCCGAGATGGCAGTTATGGCTAGACTATATAAAGCAGTGATCCCCATGAAACAGGGGACGCACTTTTTCACTAAGAGAGAGATCATACAGGTCAGAGTCCGAATCTCTCACAATCCACCCCGAGTTCCTAACTCGACCCACACCTCGGCCTGCCATCCCTTGGCAGGACGAATCCAGTTTAGCCCAAAACTTCCATACGGCCTCATCTCCCGAGATAGGGCGTATCAACCACCGTGGGGCCACGCCTAGCTCGAACGCAGAACTAGATGGCTCGTCCGACCACATCAACTCCGCTCCCACCAGGGGTGACGACCCCGCCCGGAGTAACAATCACACCACCTCCAGTGGTAACATCACCTACAGCTAATCCTTCCCACAGTCAATTCCCGGGGGCGAGGCCCAGCAGCTCAACAGTGCGACCCCAGGGTCCTCAACCCGTTCAACCTCGCCCCGACGTTACTCGACCTTCATTCACTGAAGGGAACATAACCAGGCCACTCTACGCCGAACACAATCAGATGGCCGGTACCTATCACAATCAGGTAACTGGTGCTTATCAGATACCCTACATACCGTATTACCCTCAGCAAACGCCGCTGTATCACTACGGCGCGCCTCCTTACACACCTTACACTCCCACGGGTCCCCAGTATCCCTATGTCACGCCACCTGGGCAATGGGGCCCCGGAGGCGCTCACGGGACGTATCCCATGACAGGTCCAACACCATATTCCCAGCAAGTACCGCTGCGACCTGTCCATCGGACTGTACCACCCGCCGCAGCTGTACCGCGACCTTTGTCTGCAAACCGTGTCCACAGCCGGCCGGCAGATGTTTCGCCAAGAAATTTGGAACGAGAGTTCGCACAGGTCCGAACAGGCGATGAGACGGACACCCCCTCACTACCCGACCAACAGGTCCAATCCGAACGCAGGGACCAAAATGCTCTGCTAACCGGGGTATACCCCGATGTAGGACGACGCCCGGAAGGCCAGGATGAGAACAGGGGGCCCCATCCCGCGGAAGGACCACATGCCGAAGGTCCCCGAGCCCACCTTAACAACGAGCGAGAATCAGCTAACCACGGCAGAGGGCCTAGACCATCCCGTAGAGAGCGCGAGCGAAGCCCACTCCGAGGTCGGGATAAATCTCGCCGCGATGACTGAAGAAGGAACCGGCGATCACCTACCCCAACCCGAGGCATCAACATGGCCCAAGTTGAAGAACTGATCCAAACCAGACTCGCGGCCAAACTAGCCGAACTCGAATCCCAGAAGGCAGGCACTTACTCTCGGCCTATGGGAATCGAGGATGGCCCTCTGTCCAGAGACATCTACCGTCAGTCAATGACGGACTTCAAATACCCAACAACCCTTCCCAGCTTCCGGGGTAGCGGCGATACACAGGATCCACACAACTTCGTGTACGGGTTCCTTGAGCGACTTCGCCTTCTTGGAGCCACCGATGCCATCATGTGCCGAGTTTTCACCACTTGCTTAACTGGAGAAGCATGGGACTGGTATATGACGTTACCTCGGAGGTCCATCAACAAATTCGAGGACTTCGCGAAACTGTTCTTGGAGAGGTACACAATCATAAAACCACCGCAAGCCACGTGTGAGATGCTCCTGGATATCGTCCAAGGACAACGTGAAAGGACAGGCGCATTCGTCAACCGTTTCATACAGGCATCTCGGCGAATTCAGAACCTCAATGAAGAATTCGCCCTAGCCGCCATTAAGAAGGGACTCCGCAAAGGAGGTCCAGGAACCTTGCGTTATGAAGCCCACATGAAGAAGATGACCACCCTCAGAGAATTCGTAACATTTGCGGAAGGTTACATCCGTGCCGAGGACGACAACGGGAGTCCCACGAGGCCTAGATCTCGATCTCCCCGCCGCCAAACTAACAGACAGCCAGCTCCGGACAGGTTTCGCCACCAAAAGGAACCTCGGAGAAACCAACCCATCCGATCAACCGAGCAAGAACACAAATCTGGCACTGAGGGATATCGACAACACTTCGTGAGATACGCACCTCTCACCAAGAAACGGCACGAGATGTACAACATTGTAGAGGAGATGTTCGACCTTCCCCCGCCATTACCTGAAAACATTTTCACAGTACAAGATAATTCCCAGAAGTGTGAGTACCACGAATTCAATGGGCACTCCACCGCAGATTGTCTTCAACTCAAGGACATCCTGGAGAGACTTGCCCGAGAAGGTAAGCTGATCGAGTTCATCAACCCCGACTTCTTCAGAAAATTCTCCAGGAAATACAATGGCAAAGGTAAGATTTTCAAGAAACTCATTCCTTACAGACAGGACTATACCGGACCTCGAGTTTACTGAATATAATTACTAATAATTCAACAGAAAATAGATTGAACTCAAAAGTAGAAAATTTTATAGACAAGTTAAAAAGTGTACGTACATACCTTGTAAACCAATATAAAAGAGAGCAATGGATACCGGAAATTGCTTCCCAATTCCAAGACCTTGATAAACAAAATATTTTGCTTCCATTTGAAAGCGTCCTATGGACTTTCATGAAAGAACCGCTCAAAACATCAAGAAGAAAAGTCAGGTTTATCAAAAGAAAGATGATAAAAAGAGGAAAAAAAGAATCTGGGGAAGCAGTAGCACTGATCCATCTGAAATTTTTTTTGCTTTAATTACTAGGCGAGAAAATCAAATTTTATTTGTGGGCTTCAAAATTTTTACCGTTGAAACTTTTAGTAAAAAAATTGTTACCATCAACCTGGAGCTATTATTGGGCAACTCCTTGGAGGGAAACAAATTTAATCAAGTCGGAGATATCTCTCAAACGGTTCAGAATAAGTTGAATATTAATGTTTTTACATTTTACCACTTTCGATTATCCACAACAGGTTATACAAACAAGAGCATCTACATTTCTGGTACTATTAGAGTTTCTAATCTGACGTGGCAGTTTCTAATCTAGTTTCAGGGATGTGGGAGAATTTCTTATTTAATAACTGTGCAGTAAAGTTTCTTATTAAGAAATTGTTTATAAACTCCATGCTGATCAAATGATTGACTCAAATTATTTCTGTTTTTTAATTTGTTGCTGACGTGGCTTAATAGAAACTCTAAAATTAATTTCAAGGATGTGAGAATTAGAAATTTTAGAGACATTAATTTCTAAAAAGAGGTTAACAGTTATTTAGAAACTCATTTGAATTGCTGGGATGTAGATGCTCTAAAAAAGCAAAAATACGTATATATTGACATAGTTTAATTAGATACGGTTTAAATAGTCAGTGATTGAATTTTATATTACAACAAATTTAATACACGACCTATGTAAAATATAGATAATATTTCTGTAATTTTACTTTTTCTAATTTAATACATTTTTTTCATTAATTGTGATTATTGTGTAAAATGGTCATGAATATGTCCTTTATTATTATTATTATTATTATTATTATTGTTGTTGTTGTTGTTGACTTAGTAAGTGAAATATCCTTTCCAATTATCAATACTAAAATATGTCCCTATGATGCATATCCCACAAGCCTCTTTTTCATTCTCGTTCGATCACGGCGGGGGACTAAGCCCAAATAGAACAACTAATCAAAAAAGTTTTTGATTATCTTGAAAATAAGGATTAGAATCAATATAATCAAAAATCTGCGATAAAAGATTTTGAATTGAAAATCAATACGAAATCTCAAAAAAATGAATCGGAATACAAAAAAACCGCTATACATTAATTCCATTAACTCATCTTCGTTAATGGACATTAATGTATAGGCTAGCATAAGCCCGTGAATGAGCTTAGCATATTGGTCAATTTGGTTTTCTAAATGAATATCCCGAAATTTGAACATTTTCAAAATGCATCCTATAAAATAGAGAAAAATCTCTATCACGAATTTATAGAACACATAGAAAAAAATGTACAATTCGAAATTATTCGTGAAAGAATCAAGTTCCACGATATAAAATCGTGGATCAAACCAAAATGAGCAAAACATAATTCAACGGGTACTTCGATCTTAATTACGTTAAAAAGTAATTCCATCTATTTCTTAAGTTATTTACTAAACTAGATAGTTATTCACTAGAGCAATTATGATATTGAGTCAATCCGAGGCAAGTGTTCGAATCTATTATGACATAAGCATTAGGTGCCCAACGGACTTTTTTTTTATCTTGAAAAATATTTTCTCGGTATCACGAATAGAATATTTTTTGTCTAATATAGTTTTAAATGTTAGGGATGATGCCATTTCGAAATTTTTAATAATATTTCTTTATAAGCAGGATCGAACTTGTTTAGTATATATTTGAGGCTATCAAAAAATAGTTTATATAGATCTACTTTCATACAACATAATATCTTTTTTTGTACGACAACAACATAAAGAATTTGCTTTTTTTTTTCACCAATATAAAAACTTGAGTTTTTGTTAGTATTAAAATTTGAACAGTTAGATATTAATAATTTGTTTGATAGGTATTAGGACTTTTCTGGAGGACAAATCACAAACGTTAAGAGTATTAAGACTTTAACTGTTTCGCATTATGAATTATGGAGAACAATATAAATAACTTATTTCATCCGTATAAAGACTTGAGCTTCGTTAATTAGTATATAGACTTAAATTGTTAAGTACTTGAACTTCTGGAGAACAACATGAAGAATTTATTTCTTTCATCAAGTATGAAGACGTGAGGTATGTTACTATTAACTATTAAGACTTTGATTATTATAGGTAACAACTAACAAGATGGACTGTGTCTTCTTGTTTGTTCATTAAATTTATTTCATATAAAATATTAATTAATTAAGACTTGTATATTTTAGGCACGGAGACAATTAGTTGATAAATTTACAATCTATTACGATATTCATGGTTAACATGGTAGTTATAAAGTCATGCTCAAGAACAGGCATGGATTGTAGTCTCTTTCAAACTTGTGGGATTTGACACGGAAATTGAAGCTAGGAGAGGGGCTTTAGGCCTTTACTTCATGTTTGGTTGTGGTCTAAAGGTGGCTTAAAGACTACCAAACATGATTTAAACTGATTGGCCTAACATGAAATAGCCTAAAAGTTAGGCCGGCCTAAACGGGCCTAAATTAAACCACCTCTTGAGGTGCCTTAAATTTTTCTTCAATTTTACGCCACTGGGGCCCACTGCCATTCACCTTCAACCATTTCACCCCTCTCCTCATTAATTAGTAATAATATATTATTAGTATATAATTAGTATATTATTATTAATAATTATTATTAGTATATAATTATATAATTAATATCTTATATTGTTAATATATTAAATCATTATTATAATAATATTATATAATTAGTATTTTTTATTAATAATTATTATTAATATATAATTATATTATTAATATATATAATTATTTTAATATATTATAGTTATTATTAATATATTAATATTATATAATATCTTTTTATTACTAATTATTATTAATATATAATTATATAATTAATATGTTATATTGTTAATATATTAAATAATTATTAAAAATAATATTATAATATATTATAGTTATTATTAATATATTAATATTATATAATTAGTATCTTATTATTAATAATTATTAATTATATAATTAATATCATATATTGTTAATATATTAAATAATTATTATAATAGATTATAGTTATTATTAATATATTAATGTTATATAATTAGTATCTTATTATTAATATATAATTATATAATTAATATCTTATATTATTAATATATTAATATTATATAATTAGTATCTTATTATTAATATATAATTATATAATTAATATCTTATATTGTTAATATATTAAATAATTATTATAAAAATGTTATAATATATTATAGTTATAATTAATAATTAATATTATATAATTAGTATCTTGTTATTAATAATTAACTAACTTAGGCTTCCAAAACTTTAGTCCTCCACCAACTCTAACCAAACAAGAAATACTTTAAGCCGTGGTCTAACTTTAGACCTCAACCAAACATAAATAATTTAGGCCGACCTAAGTTGGAATAACAACTTAGGCCACCTTAACTTTAGTCCACAATCAAACACCACCTTAGCTTGTTTTTGCAACCTTCCTTTTTACGCTGTGTTTCGGAAGAAGTTGGTTTGTCACTTTCCATAAAGAATTGACAAGTCATCAATTGATTTTTATATTATAGATTTAATATATATATCTAGCATAAATTTGTACTATCTTTATTTTTTATTGTTTAGCTACTTGCGCAAGAAATATCAGAAATTATTTAATGTTAATACATCCATCGCCAATGTAGCAGAGGTCAGAATTTTGTGCAAGTGGTGTTCATTAAGAGGATTTTTTTTTTTGTAGAATTTGCTTAATATTATTAAGTTGAAACTTTATATATAATCTTAAGGATTTTTATAAAAATTAAGTGGAGTCGATTTGTCTTTCAAAATTTCAACAATTGTTAGATGCTAATCATCCATCGCCTGTGGGGGAAGTAAGATTTTCAATCAATGGTGTTGATTAAGAGGATTTTTATTAATTTGTCTGAATAAAAATGAAGTTTAAACAATTTTTAAGGATATTTATAAAAATTAAGGGATTAATTTTCTAACTGAAAGTCTGAAACCTTACGTTCTTCGCCATTGGATCGCTAGAAAATATATGTAGATTACAATAACATTTTTGAATAATAATAAGCGTTTGGGTGAAAATATAACAAATAATTGGACCTTCAATCGATCTCATTTATGACGACCACCGACATTTCAGGGCTCATCTCCAGCTGCGTAAAAAACAATGGGGGTGCACTCAGCTAAATCAACACCGTCTAACGTCTATTTGAGATCAAACTCGTTGTGACACAGATGAACTACGTAACTAAAATAAAATAGCTAGATTAAATATATCAGAAACCATCTAAACCCTCGGATCTTGTATAGACGATCTCGATTGACATTATCTCCAGTTGTTCCTTGGTAATCCGACAGTCAAACCTTTCAATTTAACGTCTGCAAACAAGAGTTCGCTTCCTCTGCATTAACGCACCGTTTGAGTTTAGCTCCTGACCGTTCGATCATAATCCGGGCCAATCCTGCCCACTCCTTGAATGCACGGATCCCATTAATATTCGTGCTGTTTTAAATTGCACGGTTCAGATCTAAACTCAAAATTTGAGTTAAACTCAGAGGATACGAATTCCTGCAGACACTTTGTACAGATGTTGATTTCTTCAAGGGCATAAGATAAAAAGTTTCTCTTAATTTCCTCCCCCTGGTCGTCGCTGCTCCATTATCAGATCTCTCTCTTGCTCTTGCACATCCTGGCCCTCAAACCCTAGGTTTCCTTCTTGCCCTTCATCCTCTATGGAGATCTCTCGATCTCTGCGATCTTTCTCATGGATCGCCACTGTTCTGGTGCTTCTCTCGATCATGGCACCTCCGGCGAGTTGCTTCTACTTACCTGGAGTTGCTCCCGCTGATTTCCAAAAGGTATTATGTAATTTATACTTCTCGGTCTCTTTATATGCATGTTAGGAATTCTATCCTCTTTTGATCGGAAAACCAGCTACGCTGGCGTATAAAGAGGGAGTGACTTAGACGGGCTTTTCTTACCTTGATTTGTAAAATGCGATTTTTTCATTAGATTTAGGCTCATTATGATTTGTTGACAAACAAATTGATAAGCTCTTAGCAAAACTTTTGCATGGATTAAGATTGAAATAATAGTCTAAAAGCGTCAACTTTTAACTGATAGGACTTCACTTTTGAATTGTGATCGAGTAAACTGCTTAACAGAAGGTGTCTGATGAGTTTAAAACTCATGACTTCTCATCTGTGCTATTTATTAATCAATTAGTTTTAGTGATCAGCTTCTATTTTAAACATTCAAGAAACATTCAAGATAAATTGCTCCTGCTTCTATTAATGATGCCCTAGCTTAATTGAACACTTGCCCTAGCTTGTGAGTTTATTGGTACACTTCCTAATGCTGATTATCATGAATTCTATATTTCTAAGTTAATTAATTTAACAGTGCATCTTCCAAAGTGTGATTCTAAGAACTATTAGTTCTTAATTTTGTTCGCATTCAATTTTTTTTTGAGGAAAAAAAAATTGAATGCGGACAAAATTAAAGTTATTATTGATGGTTATGAAATGCATGTCCTCAATAGTAAGTAATACACATGTCTTATAACGTCTATTTGTATTTTGTTTTTGTTTTTATAGAGAGATCCACTGTCAGTGAAGGCGAACAAACTAACATCGATAAAGACACAGCTACCTTACTCATACTATTCTCTGCCGTATTGCAAGCCCGATAAAATAGTCGACAGTGCTGAAAACCTTGGTGAGGTGCTTCGTGGGGACCGCATTGAGAACTCTCCTTATGTGGTTGGTATCATTTTACAGAATTTATTTCTGCAAACTTTTGCTATGATACTGATGAACCATGGAATTATCGTTATGATGAGTATGACATTTTAGTAATGACAAAAATACGAGACTAAATCTGAGGGGTTCGTTGACTGTAAATTTGTTTTTTGTTATTATTTCTTGGAGGATAAGGCTTGAATTCTTCTGACCATTTCTTTATGGTGTCCATATGTTGATAGATTATCTTCAACTAATAAACTAGTTCTCATGAAGGCCTTCTTTCTATTACTTTTGGTAACAGTTCCAAATGAGGGAGGCTCAGATGTGTCAGATCGTTTGCAAGATCCCTATTAATGAGAAGGAAGCCAAAGAACTCAAGGAGAAGATAGAAGATGAGTATCGAGTCAACATGTAAGTCTGAAGGTCTTAATTTTGTTTAGATGCTAGTATTTTCCAACCAATAAAAATATTATTGCGAAGAACTCCTTGGATTTTGGGTAGGAAGCCCTTCATTCATCTTTTATTCAAGCAACCATCTTCTGTCGAGGGTTTTATTTGAACATCAAAACTGGATGAAGGCATAGAACGTCAACATGGATAGTATGATACCAGGATGATTTTTTAATATCGACTAATTGGTTATTTGATTTTCAATTGGTTTGGTTTTAGTTTGTAAACACTGAGAGCAGAAAATAAAAAGAATAACAGAGATATGGCTCACGCCTGACAGGTACAGGTCATGTACAGTCCAATACAACCTTGAACCAGCTTTTTTCTGACATCTTAATTTGATATCCTTAATACTTTCTAAACTTCTTATTAAAAATTACAGGATACTCGACAATCTTCCTCTAGTGGTACCATTCAAGAGATCAGATCAGGAGGGTGTTGTTTATCAGCATGGATTTCATGTTGGTGTCAAAGGCCAATATGCTGGTGTAAGCTTTATCTCTCGATTTTTCTTTTGTGTCTCTAACTATTGAATTTGATGTTCATACAATAGTGTTAATTGATGAATTATTTGGTTTTAATACATTCTGATTTGAAACTTTGAATGAATATTTATTTATTTTACTTTTCTGAAATAATAATTTACATACGGTGCACATCTTACATAGTTTAACTGATAAGTTTAGTGACTGGATGGATTTACTTTGAAATTTTGAACGAACAAAACACGAATTCTCTCTTTAGTTGTAATCCGTGGTCTATTGCTGAATGAAAATAACATGAGGGTATCGGGTTTCTTCATCTGTAGTGTTAAGCAATACTACATAGTAATATTTGCCCTTTTATGAATTACCATGCAAGGATGAGCTAATCTTGGGCAGAATAAATGCAGAGCAAAGAAGAGAAGTACTTCATCAACAATCACTTGTCATTTCTTGTTAAGTTCCACAAAGATCCAGAGACTGACCTTGCTAGGATTGTTGGCTTTGAGGTGAAACCCTTCAGGTTGGTCCCTCTCTCTCTCATATGTTTTTTCAAAGAATAGTTTAAGATATATCCTTACAAATTATTTAGATAGCATACCTATGTAGGACGAGTAACTCTGTACTTCCGTAGTTTATTCAAATAGCACCGAAAACGAAAATCTTTCGCCCTGCATTTTTAATGCTATTTTCACGAGGAAGGAGGATAGTGTATGTACCATTTGATGGAGAATGGGGATTGGACGTGGACAATTTATGCACCATTTGATGTACAAATTACACACCATGGAATTGAGGTGTACAAGGCTATTCTCATGTTTTCTTGAGCTAATTCCCTATTTATTTTCTTTAAAATTTTCGTTCTCGTGGGGCAGAGGGATTGGCACATCAATAGTTTTATCTTTCTTGTATAGATTTTGTTTGAGTAAAACATGCTTATTGTGCTTCATTCTTAGTTTCAAAATTCTTGACATAAAGTGAGAATTTTCTTTTGTGGATAACAGTGTGAAACATGAGTTTGAAGGAGAGTGGAATGGGAACAAGACACGCTTGACCACATGTGATCCCCACTCGAAGCGTCTTGTCACAAACTCTGACACTCCTCATGAGGTTGTGGCCAACAAGGACATTATCTTCACCTTTGATGTTGATTTTGAGGTATGCTTATATGTTAAACCATCATGTGGTAACAATTAATCGAGTTAGCTCACTTAGGTATTATGTATTAGCTGTTTAATATATGAAATGAGGTTTTAAATGGAATAATATTTTTAAATGGAATTGGTTAGTATACCACTTTGGAGTGAGCATGCCATGCATTACATTTGCACGAGTAAACCTCAACTAAGCAGGTGTATTAAACATTATACCATTCAACACTATATGTGCATAAAAGAACAGTATTAAGTTCTATTGTCCAACCCAACCATGTGTCTAACTGAAATCTCTACTGTTTTGCATAAACCTGTGTCAAATCAGATGAATCTGAACTAACAATAATTGTTAACTTGCTTTTTCAGGAGAGCGACATAAAGTGGGCCTCTCGCTGGGACACCTATCTCCTAATGACAGATGACCAGATCCATTGGTTCTCTATCGTAAACTCCCTCATGATTGTACTTTTCCTCTCTGGCATGGTAGCCATGATCATGCTTCGAACCCTCTACCGTGATATCTCCAAGTACAACCAACTTGAGACCCAAGAAGAGGCCCAGGAGGAGACTGGCTGGAAACTTGTTCATGGTGACGTCTTTCGCCCACCTATCTATTCTGATCTGCTGTGCGTCTATGTGGGATCCGGCGTCCAATTATTCTGTATGGTGCTCGTCACCATGATCTTTGCTCTCTTGGGTTTCCTCTCTCCTTCCAACAGAGGTGGCCTCATGACCGCAATGGTGCTCCTCTGGGTTTTTATGGGGTTATTTGCTGGGTATGCCTCTTCTAGGTTGTACAAGATGTTCAAGGGAACTGAGTGGAAGAATGTGACCTTGAAGACCGCGGTTATGTTCCCCGGGGTCATTTCGGGAATTTTCTTTGTACTGAATGCGCTAATCTGGGGCGAGAAGTCATCGGGTGCCCTGCCATTCACGACCATGTTTGCCTTGGTGCTCCTCTGGTTTGGCATCTCAGTGCCGCTTGTTTTTGCTGGTAGTTATATTGGGTTCAAGAAGCCTGCTATGGAGGATCCAGTGAAAACCAACAAGATCCCAAGGCAGATACCTGAACAAGCGTGGTACATGAACCCAGTATTCTCGATTCTGATCGGTGGTATTTTACCGTTTGGTGCTGTTTTTATTGAGTTGTTCTTCATTCTCACCTCAATCTGGCTCCACCAGTTCTACTACATCTTTGGTTTCCTATTCCTGGTTTTTGTTATTCTGATAATTACATGTGCCGAGATTACTATTGTGCTATGCTACTTCCAGCTGTGTAGTGAGGATTATCTGTGGTGGTGGCGCTCATACCTGACTGCTGGGTCGTCTGCTCTCTACCTGTTTCTCTATGCAACATTCTATTTCTTCACGAAATTGGAGATAACAAAGTTGGTGTCAGGAATTTTGTATTTTGGGTACATGCTTATTGCCTCTTATGCCTTTTTTGTTCTCACCGGTACCATTGGGTTTTTCGCATGTTTCTGGTTCACACGGCTGATCTACTCTTCTGTCAAGATTGATTAAGGTTGGATGGAGTACTTCTTTAACTATTTTGAATATGTTCTTAAGTTTTGTAGAATGTTGGTTTTATTATTTTATTTCCAATTGTGTTAGAGGGAATGATATGGTATGGTACCTTCTGTTAAGTTTAAATTGTTTGTAGTAGTTGTTCCTTTTGTTAGATTTTGTGACTTAAGAAGGGGATTCTTAAATTGTGTGTTCCGGGTGCCTGGGATATAGGTCTTTGTTTCGCCCCGAGGCTATTGGAAAATGTGTTTTGTATACTGTTTGACATCATCATTCAATCTAGTTTTGAAAATTATTTGCAACTGGTCAAGGGGCTAAGATTGAGCAAAGTTAGCTCAATGAAGCTCAAATTTCATGCTTACAACAAGCAGATTCGTAGATTGGTAGTTGCCTTTTTTCTTTATTTTAAGTTTTTTTTTATTTTTAGCTCGGAAGGAGCATGTGGAGATTGGTGAAGTATTCCGTGCTTAATGTTCTGTTTGTTTATTTTAATCCCTTCACGATTCATAATTGCAAGATCTTTTTGAATGAGATGAGATTTAATAAGTACTTTGTGTACCACGATGCTATGAAGATCTTCCCTTTTCTAGACTTAAAATGGAGAGAAACTTGAGAACAGAAGGATTGGATAACTACACTGGCATTAATACATGAAAAATTATAAAGTTTATGGTCAAAGTTATAAATTTTAAATTTATGAGGAGCTAAAAGCATTCAGAAAAACTTCCCATGCAGTGAATTAATAATAGTACATGGCATGAAAACACAACATAGCTGGTATAAGCAATAACTAGTGAATTGTAAATAGTTCGCGTGTCAAAGTATTTTCATCTAATATATTCTATCGAATTTTAATTTTTTTACATATGATACTGATTGGCGTTTGAAATGTATTAATATTAAATATTGCAAGTATTTATATCTCGTCTTGCAAGAGCAAGTAGTTTACGTATTAAATGTTTGTACCTAACAGATTTACGTATCAAGTATTTATACCTCGTAGTGCAAGAGCAAGTAGTTTATGTATCAAGTGTTTTTTTTTACATATTGCATTGGCTGGCATCTACAAGTATTAATATCGACATTTGCAAGTATTTATACCTCATCATACAACATTAAACAGTATTGATTCGAAGTATTTATAATCTATCCAATGATACCAAGCTCGACTGACTCTGATCTGTTCGCATTATTTACCAATATACCTACCTAATTAGTTAGTCAAAATCACATAAATAAACTAAAGGTATATAAATATATGTTGTGCATATACATGATGAAAGTATAAAGATATGCACCATCAATAACATCATATAAAATGGTATACTAATTAGAGCCATTTTGCCAATTACAAATTAATGAATACTTCCTAATTAAATAATTTGTGGTTTGGCATGAAATTAAGGGTGTGGGATTGTTGTATGCATGCGGTTGAACTTGAACTAAGAAAGAATGTACGACATAGGCTGCAGTATAGGGTTCGCGAGGAGAGAATAAATGGGATCATACGAGCATCAGATCAGGATCCATCTCTTTCAGGAGAGAGAACGTGCAGGGAGCCGTTGATCGAGGAGGGAGGTCGAGTGGCGGAGGCCACTAAACAAGAGAATCGCTACTTGAGTTCTTTTTGGAGATCAGACTTAGGAGAGTGAGACAGTATTAATTAAGGCGAGGATTTTTTGAGATATTGAAGAAGAAAATAGTATAATTATTCTAAAAGAAAACATCAATAATTATAAAATACAAATTGTACTACAACATCTGAATACATATAAATCCATAACATAAGTATTAAATAGTTAAGTAAAATAAAAATAAAACTTACCCTTGATTAGTGAATTGCTCGATATTAATCTAGTTGTAAAGTTTCTTGAATGTTTTCTTTATAGCCTGTTTAGGTTGAGTGAATAGACATTTCAAGATTTACATTAATCAATTTGATAAAACATATTATGTCTATTTCTTATTAATTTATATATTTATTGATTTTCTCAGATATCTCATTGCAAAATTTAGGAGTGACCAAAATTATAAATAATTAAATATAATTACTAACATATTTTTATCACATTCTTTAAATAAAATAAAAAAACTTATTTGATAGTAAATTTCTACTCTTTTTTAATAATAATAAGTTAAGAGTCAACATCATTTATATATTAAAATAATCAAATAAGAGTTCAGCAATATTTACATGAAAACACAACATTTAGATGTAAACACATGCAAAACTCTTTCCTGATATTAATTTTGATATGCACATATGTTGGATCATGTCATAAACGAAAATTATATGCTTTAATTATACAATAAAGAAGTAATTTTTTTATTATAATAAAGATTTTGAAATTTGTGATTATAGTATATACAACATCACTTTATTTACTTAAAATTTAAAATATTCATCCCTTTTAGTATAGATATGAAAACGGACTTTTACTCTCCCCATGCTATTTGTAAGATGTAGTTAGAAATTAGAAATAGATGGGCGAAAAATCAAAAGATATATAACATTTTTTTTTTTTATAATTCACTATTCCAGGTGCTTATCGAAATATCGATGGTTTATAAAGAGGATTTCGGCCTGAAGGTCTAACAACAAAGACCTGGTGATAACCAAGGTGTTCACATAGATCAGGTTCAGTTAAACTACACAGTAGTTTTGTAATAGGATTTGTGAGCACCTGTAACAGAATTAGTTAGTTATAGACGTATTGATGAGCCTATATATAAGACATTGTATGATGTAATTGATTATGGAAAGAATACAAGATTCATTCTTCTTCTCTACTGTTATACTTTAGCTTAGATTTTATGGTATCAGAGCTCCAATGGAGACCGATCCTAATCCCAATTCTATCCCTATTCCCTCATCTGATTCTTCTCCAATCTCTACTCCTCCTACCAGCACACAAGATTCACCAATTGTGATGCTCTCTCTCCCCATTTCTACCAAATTGGATCGCGGCAATTATCTCTCATGGCAATCGCAGATCATACCCTTGCTTCATGGCTACGGTTTGTATCACTTTCTTGATACAACTGCTCCTTCACCGACAGTCATCACTGCATCAAGCGTGTCTCAAATCAACGATCGATTTTTATCGTGGCATAAGCAAGATCAACTGCTTCTTGGCTGGCTTAGGTCGTCCCTAACCCGTGAGATTCTTGCACAGGTTGTCTCAGCAAAGACTTCATCGAAGCTCTGGCACACGCTCCTTCTCTGCTTCCTCTAAAGCGCGGCTGTTAGAATTGCATCGCCAACTCCAAATACAACAAAAGGTGGCTCCTCTTGCTTGGATTACATCTAGAAGCTCTGATCTATTACTGATGAGATGGCTTTTATCGGCACACCTGTCATCGATGAAGATCTCACCATGTATATACTCCAAGGGTTAGATCCTGAGTTTGATTCATTTGTCGTCGCAGCTCAGATAACGCTTCTCTATAGCCATGAGGCACTTCTCAATTCTTGGATTCAAGCCACCATGCCTGCTTCTCTTTCCTCTGTCTTCAACCCGTCCGCTTATTACTTTACCCGACCCGCTACTCATCACCCTCCCAAGAACATTTCTAAAAATTACTCTCCACGCGGGCCTACTCCAATTCCAACTTCCTTTCACCCTTCTAGTTCCAATCAGAGACCTCATAATCCTGATAGAAACACAATCTGTCAGATCTGCACCAAAAAGGGTCATGCTGCAAAAGATTGCTGGTATAGGTATGAGGCTGATCCTGAACCGAAACCGGCTTTTCTAGCTTATGTGGCACAACTGCACACTCTTAATTCCTCTACCGAGTGGTATCTTGATTCGGGTGCCACACACCATGTCACGAATGATGTCAACAATTTTAGCTCCTTCTTGCCATATGAGGGTCTTGATGCTCTTCAAATCGGTGATGGAACCGGTATGACTATTTCAAACATTGGTTCCTCCTCTTTATCCCTTTCCTCTCATACTCTTCTCTTGCGAGATGTGTTACATGTTCTCTCTTTTACTAAGAATTTACTAAGCATTTCCAATTATTACAAGACAATGTTATTCTCATTGAACTTTTCTCTTCCTATTGTGTGCTTAAAGACCGCCACACATTGATCCCAATTCTTCGCGCCAAGGTTACTAATGGCCTCTATTGCATACATTTTTCACCTACACCTCAAGCTTATTTTGGAACAAGGGTTTCAGCCGATTATTGGCATGCTAGGCTTGGCCATCCTTCATCTTCTACACTTTACAAGTTTTACAAAATTTTGGTTTACCTTGTACCTCTAATAAGTTGACCTTATGTCATAATTGTTTTTTAGCAAAGGCTTACAAACTTCTATTTTATTCTAGCTTGTCTTGTACTACTAAACCGCTTGAACTTGTTCATTCGGATCTTTGAAGTGCTATGCTCTTCTCATAATGGATTTAAGTACTATGCTATTTTCATTTATGATTTTACAAAGTTTGTTGATTCCAAGGATGAATTAGTTCGGGTCTTTACATTATTGAAGGCTCAAACTGAAAATTTGCTCAATGCTACCATAAAAAATCTCCGTACCGACGGCAGTACCGAGTATAAACCCATTTCTTGCCTCTTTTCCTCTATTGTGCATCAAGTCACATGTCCCTACACACCGCAACAAAACGGGATGGCGGAACGAAAACATCAGCACATAGTTGAACTCTCTCTTGCAATCATGTCACATGCTTCATTACTTTCTTTCTTTTGGGATGATGTGTTTGCGAGTGTAGTGTATCTAATTAACCGCTTACCTTTCTCTACAAATTTTTTTCCTCCCTACACCTTGCTTTTTAATAAAGATCCCGATTATTGTCTATTACGGGTCCTTGGGTGCTTGTGTTTTCCATTAACTCACTATTATAACATCCATAAATTACAAAACTGGTCCACTACTTGTGTTTTCATTGGCTATCCCGCTAACCAAAAAGGGTACAAATGCTACGACTTGAAGACTCAAAGAATTTTTATTTCACGGCATGTGAATTTTGATGAGGAGAATTTTCCTTTTAAATCGGGTTGTCAATCACCTGCTGCTAGTTCACCTCCAGAGAGCACCTCTTGGCTTCTAGTTATTTCTCTGCCGCAAGATTCAGAGCCCCAGCTCACTCAACCTCCAGTAGTACCAAATTTGGCCTCTGGTTTGGTGCTCCAAAACTCTTCTAATTCGGGCCCTTCTTCTTCTTCACCTTCAGCAGACCATCATTCCTCTTCACCTTCAGCGAGCCGTCCGAACTCTCCCTTCAACACTTTGGCTCTTCCCTTTCCATTAATTCACCTGAGGCCCAAACTTCATATGTACACCCGATGATCACTCGGACAAGGGAACATACCCGACGACCCAAACAATTCCCTAATCACTTAGCTCTTCTATCCACTGCTGGACCTGAGCCTAAAACATTTTCTCAAGCACAGAAAGATGTACACTGGGTTGATGCTATGCAAATCGAGTTCCAAGCCTTACAAGCTAACCACACATGGACGCTTGTTCCTCCCACTCCCGATCAAAACATTGTGGGTTGTAAATGGGTATATAAAGTCAAACAGAAAGCCGATGGTTCTATTAAGCGATATAAAGCCTGTCTTGTAGCTAAAGGGTTTCACCAAGAAGAGGGTGTTGACTATTTTGAGACTTTTAGCCCGGTTGTTCGCCCTACCACAATACGCATCGTGCTTGCTCTTGCTCTCTCTTTTGGATGGACCATTAGGCAACTCGATGTACACAATGCTTTCTTACATGGGGATTTAAAAGAGACGGTATACATGCAACAACCTCTCGGGTTCGTTGATGCCTCGAAACCTGACTACTTGTGTCGTCTCTCCAAAGCGCTCTATGGCTTGAAGCAATTCCCTCGCACTTGGTTTCACACTCTTAGCTCAGCCTTGACTGAACACGAGTTTATTTCATCTCGTTATGACCCATCTTTATTTGTTCTCAAAAGCCAAGGTCGTACTCTCATTGTATTGATCTATGTGGATGACATTATTGCCATCGGGAGTCATACCGAGCATATTATGGAGTTTATTGCGTATCTTCATGCCAAGTTTGCCCTAAAGGACTTGGGTCCTCTTCACTACTTCCTAGGCATTTAAAGTACTCTCCTCTTCTCATAGCCGCCATCTCGGTCAATTAAAATACATTCGAGACATCCTTTCTTGTGAGAACATGACTCATGCAAACCCTTGCTCTTCACCTATGGTAGCTAATGTCTCCTTATCTAAGCATGATGGCAACCCCTTTGATGACCAACATCTCTATCGCACGATTGTCGGTGCCGTGCAATACGCCACCATCACACGTCCAGACATTGCCTTCGTGATCAATAAGGTGTCTTAGTTCATGCACTCACCTACCACAACTCATTGGGCTTCGGTTAAGAGGATCTTACGATATCTTACCGGTTCTATTTCTCATGGTATTATCTTCAAACCCGCTTTCGCTCTCACCTTACACTCCTATAGCGATGCCGACTGGGCTGGATGTCCGGATGATCGTCGCTCTACTTCAGGGTTTTGCATGTATCTTTGCTCCAATTTGATATCCTGGAGCTACAAAAAACAGCCCACCGTATCTCGTTCGAGTACCGAATCCGAGTACCGCTCTCTTGCTCGTCCTAGTGCCAAAGTGACTTGGCTCCAATACTTGCTGTCCAAAATGCATGTTACTCTTCCATCGACTCCTATTTTGTGGTGTGAAAATATTGGAGCGACTTATCTATAGCCTCCAATCCGATGTTCCATGCTCGCACGAAGCACGTTGAGATCGATTATCACTTCGTTCGTGAAAGAGTCATGTCCAAAGCTCTTTATCTTCGGTTTATCTCTTCTTAGGACCAGACATTTTCACCAAGCCTTTGTCCTCTCCTCGGTTTCTCTCACTTCGTTCCAAACTCTTCGCCACTGAACCTCTATCGACTTGCGAGGGTTGATAACCAAGGTGTTCACATAGACCATCAGTTAGAAACTATGACTTGCGAGGGTTGATAACCAAGGTGTTCACATAGACCAGGTTCAGTTAGAAACTACACAGTAGTTTTGTAATAGGATAGACCAGGTTCAGTTAGAAACTACACTGTATTTTGTAATAAGATTTGTGGACCAGGTTCAGTTCAAAACTACACAGTAGTTTTGTAATAGGATTTGTGAGCATCTGTAACAGAAGTAATTACTTAGAACCAGTGTTATTAAACGCGGTTCTATGCGGCTGATCAGAGTCAAAATAATGATGATTTACGTAGAGTTTTGGCTTAGGTTTTACATATTTTCTCACATTTATGTTTAATTAATTAGAGAAAAAGGCTACTGTCACCCTTCTTTATGTTTTATTGCAGGAAACAAGTTTTGGGACTATTTTACATCAAATGGAGCAAGAATCGGGTCAATCGGATCAGCGACGCTCATCGACTAAGTCCCTGTTACGGCCAGTATTGACCAATACGGACCAGGCCTAGCACAGACCAGAAGATAGCGCTGGAAGCATTTAAACCCTAACTGCCAAGGTCCTAATACGGACCGTATCACCTGATACGGCCTATATCCGAAGGCATCTCTTGGGGAATAACTGTCGACAGCTGTTTCCAGATTGATTTTTTAGCCTCCAATCAACCTCTACACGTCCCTACACTCCTATATAAGGCCGCTGGGCAGAAGAATACATCATCTTTGTAATTAGGGTTAGATTTGATTAAAGTGAGAAGAGAGGAGTGCCTGTAACCATGCCGTTCCGCGGCTAAGTTCCTTTTCTTAGGGCTAGGCAGTAAACCTTGTTACTCTGATGTTTTGATATATATATTTCTGTTGATTATGATTTCTTGTTGTTGTGCTAAAATGCTTTTGTGATTTATTATCTCTTCATCTAATTTCAATGATCTAGTTTGAGTCTGTTAGGGTAGTGACAGTACTTTAATGGTAAGAGAAACTATTTGTATGAGTTAGCCTCGTTGAGATCTATTAGGTTTATGTGAAGAAAACCTTAGCGGGGAAACCATAAACCAAACCAACAAAACACGTACCAAATTCCATCACATGCGTAAAGTAAATCGCAGTGATCTGTGTAGTAATTTGGGGTATTTGAGAGATCAGACATTTGCGTAAGGTAAATCGCAGTGTCCTGTGTAGAATCTCGGTGAAAGATCTGTCATTCTTGCGTAACATAAATCGCAGTGACCTATGTAGTGTCTTTCATTAAAACAACAACGGGAAATCAGACGCAATATGAATATATTGTCAAGGCGGATTGAGTGGCAATGGTGTGCCGAAACCCTAGGAATTCTCATCTCTATCTTTATTTTAATTACTTTTAATTGTTTCCTAATTTACATTGATCAACAAACATCTCTCAATTTTCAGATTTCGTCTAGCCTTTCGAAAGATTGTGATTCGATCGCTCAAAGCATTGAACCAATATTCCCTGTGGATCGACCTCGAATATACTACTCGATAGGATTGTGCGCTTGCAGTCCGAACCGATAGCATTTTCGAGTTTATAAATATTAAAAGAAACATTGCTCTCTTTTGAGTGATCAAGCTTTTTGACGCTGTTGCCGGGGAATAACGGTTCATTGTGCAAGGCCTCGCGAGACACCCTTGCTTTGACCATTGAATCCAATTAATTAGAAACGCCTAGATTTCTTTTTATCTTCTGCATTTTTATTTTTTCTTTTATTGTCAATTTCGTTTTTATTTTTTATTTTTCTTTTTATTTTCAGTTTTTAGTTTAATTTTCAGATTTTCTTTTCTTTGTAGGAAACTGCACGCTGGCCGAATCATCCGTACGAAGATCCGAAAGGATTGCTAGTAGGAGGGGACAATTCGCTTCCACATCACCGATAAGAACCAATCATAGTTCTTCATCTAGTAATTCTGAAGGCGAAGAAGACCCAGATTCAATCAACATGGATATCCCACCGATTAACAATGGAGTTCACGATGCAGCAAGACCCAAACTTCTAAGGGACTATTGCGTACCGCGCGCAAATGATCCTAATTCTAGTATAAACCCGCCAACTATTACAAACCGTAATTTTGAGATCAAACCTGCTCTCATAAATATGGTTTCGCAACAGTAATTTGGAGGATTTCCGCATGAAGATCCACATCTTCATCTGTCAATTTTCCTAGGAATATGCGAGACGATAAAGATCAACGGAGTTACCGATGAAGCAATCAGGCTAAGGCTATTTCAATTCTCATTAAAAGATAAAGCAAGAGTATGGTTGTTTTCCTTACCGGCCAATTCCATTCAAACTTGTGATCAATTGTTTAATGTGTTTATTGCAAAATATTTTCCACCATCTAAAACTTCAAGACTTAGAAAAGCAATTACTAATTTTGAACAAAGAGATGGTGAATCATTGTGTGAAGCATGGGATAGATACAAAGATATGTTAAGGTGTTGTCCACACCATGGTCTAGAAAGATGGTTGATTGTTCAAACTTTTTATAGTGGTCTAAACCCTACTGATAGGTTGTTTATTGATGCTTCTGCAGGAGGAGCAATCATGAACAAGGAACCTGACGAGGCTTACAACCTAATTGAAGAGATTGCAATCAACCAACACTACTGGATCCCTGAGCGCAAGAAGCCAACTCCAGCACCTGACATACACAAAGTAGATGAAATATCCATGCTAAGCGCAAAAATCGATGCTTTGCAACTAGCACTCAACAAGCAGACCAAGCAGCGAACGATAGCAGCAGTCAATACCGCAACAACATGTGGCTATTGTGGAGGAGCGCATGAGATGACCGAATATACGAATGTGATAGAAACTGAGGAAGAAACAGAGCAAGTAAATGCCATCGACAACAGCTTTCAACCTCAGCCCGCCTATAATTCGCACCATCCGAACAACCAAAACTATCCAAATCTCTCATACGCAAACAATCAAAGACCTGCTGCACCTCAACAGAACTACCAACCACAACCGAACTACCAACCGAGGCAGTGCAACCAACCACAGCAACCTAATATCACATCACTAATGGAGAGATTCCTAGAGAAGCAAGACGAGACAAACGCCGCAATCACGCAAACGGCCAAAACCTTAGTAAGCCATGTCAAGGACTTGGAGGGTCACATCTCCAAGATGGCAAAAGAACTCTCAAGCTTCACACGCGGAAAAGGTAAATTTTCGGGCCAACCGGAAGAAAATCCTAAAGAGAGTTGCAAGAACATCACACTAAGGAGCGGCACAGCTTACAAGGGACCTCCTATGCCCGATCTAACTTTCGATGATGCATACAGAGCCATCACATTCTGAAGAATACGAGCCGCAACAATCGGAGCCGCCTGTATTCGAACTGCAAGCAGACCTTATTGAGGAGCAGAATGACACCGTAGGTGGAGATGAGCGACAAACCGAACCTGAATATATTTCACCACCACCCTACAAGCCACATCTGTCATTCCCTCCAAGGCCAGCCAAGCATAAGATGGAGCCACAATTCGCGAGATTCATGGAGACGCTCAAGCAACTACAAGTCACTATCCCCTTCACCGAGGCAATTGCAAGCATACCCTCGTATGCTAAGTTTCTGAAGGAGATACTTTCAAATCGCAACAAACTCCAAGAATTCTCAACAATTCATCTCAATCGGGAATGTAGTGCGCTCGTGCAAAGCAAATTACTGAAAAAGTTGAAAGATCCGGGAAGCTTCTCGATACCATGCACAATTGGCACGATGAATTTTACGAGGGCTTTATGTGATCTGGGAGCAAGTGTGAGTCTAATGCCAAAGGCAGTGTTTGACAAATTGGAATGTGGAGAACTTTCACCGACACAAATTGCACTGCAATTGGCTAATCGATCAATTCGATATCCTGAAGGAGTGTTGCTGGATGTACCGATCAAAGTTGGAGACTTTTGGATACCTGGAGATTTTGTTGTGGTTGACATGAAAGAAGATGAACACATTCCAATCATCCTTGGAAGGCCATTCCTCGCCACATGCGGAGCAATGATTGATGTTAAGAACGGAAAAATTTCACTGAGTGTCGGAAAAGACAAGGCAGTCTACGACATAAACAGAGCTTTGAAATACCCTTCTGACATTGATCGTGTCTTCAATTTGGGTATCATGGACGAATTTGAAGAGGAAGAGTATCCATATGATGAATTGGGAGAATCCATGGGTATGGAGGAACTGGACAACCTTTTTAGAGGGGAAGATGACGCTGACATTGATCGTGTCTTCAGTTTGAGTATCACGGATGAATTTGAAGAGAAAGAATATCCATATGATGAATTGGGAGAATCCATGGGTATGGAGGAATTGGACAACCTTTTTAGAGGGGAAGATGACGAAAGGCAACTCGAGAAATACATCACCGCTGAACCTGATGAAGCCTACGCTGAAACTTGCGCAAGTTGTGCCACTGTCATAACAAAAGAAGAGGAAGAATCCCCCAAATCTAAAATTCTGCAGTCCGTGTCGCCTAGCACGGTCAGTAGCAAAGTGAAGAAAAGGGAGAAGACAATCTCTCATCCACAACTCGAGCTCAAACCTCTTCCATCCAACCTCCGTTACGAATTCCTAGGACCCAACCAAACCTACCCGGTGATTGTCAGTTCTCGGCTCGATAATGTTCAATCTAACAAGCTCGTCAACATACTCAAGATACACCTTAGTCTCCAGTTTCTTTTATAGCCTCCCAGCCGGTTCCTTTTATTTATTTAATTGATGTGGGACTAAAGAATAAACAACGAAATATGGATTCAATGCCTAGATTGACGCAAAATTCATCTATTATTATTAAATGCTGACAATCTTCCACTCACGCCTCAGGACATTCAATTCAAAAAATAAAAGACAATTCTAATGGGCTAAATGAACCAAATGGGCTGTTGTATATGTGCAAATTCAGCAAGTTTTTTCTCTTATTATTAATTTTTAGAGTAGTTCATTTCTTATATATGCAAATGGACTGCTGCAGGACTGTATAATTTTTTAAATGAATGTAATTAAAATTATAAATTGTATGAATGGACTGTTGTATGAATTACAAATACTACTAAAATTTGTATATGTGGCCGCATAAAAATCCGCATATGTAACCGCATGCCGCATATGCGGTAGCCTTCCACATACCGCATGAAAATCACATTTTATAACACTGCTTAGAAGTTAATTAGTAGTTATTAGTTACAGACGTATTGATGAGTCTATATATGAAACATTGTATGATATAATTGATTATGAAAATAATACAAGATTCATTCTTCTTCTCTACTGTTGTACTTTATCTTAGATTTTACCTGGATTCTCCGGGAACTCCGTTAATTTTTTCAAAAAAACTTTTCTTTATTAAAAAGAAAAGGCAGCACATATAGAACGTTTTGCATTTTTTTTTATCAAACAGCTTGTGATTCCTTAATTTTAACATATTGTGGATGCTTGTAATTTAATAATGACGATGACACATCTCGATTATTAGACAGCTTTCAGTTTGTACAGTAAATAGATTATCTCAATTCAAAATCGGCTCTTAACGTGTCTTCACAAGGATACATGCAATAGAAATGAACAAAATATATCACAAATTGAAATCCTTAGTATCTGCTTAGTTAACTAACAAATAACCCTCCAGCAAGAGAGAAAAAAAAGAAAATCATATAGTGCTCAGGGGACAGATATATATCTACCAGTAAGGTGCGGGCGCGTCCTGTTTCTAGGGAGCAGGCCGTGCGGAAGTTGACGATAGGTGTAGCTCGTTCCGATTCAAGTGAAACGGGCCGAGACGGTGGACACGCGGGGTGTCGGAGGGGTATTAACGCTCTAACCCTTTTTAATACCTCCTCTGGCTGTAATAAGTGCGATCCCCTTTTTCTGGGGGGTTCTCTGCCTTAAATAGGGGGCGCCCCACTGTAGCGGGGTCTTGTCAACATTAATGACAAATGCCCGCATACTGTTGAGGGCGCCCGCATAATAGGCTTAATATTCGCATAATTTGTCTCAAGCCGAACAGCGAGGCCGTGCGTCGACCTTCTTGGCCTGTTCGGCGTGTTTGGCCTTGGGCCTTGTTTTACCTTGGTTCCGAGCTGGCCCTAAGGGAGGGTCCGGCGTTCGGGCTGTGTTTGGCCTCGGACTGGGCCCGGGAAGGGGTCCGAGCCCCAGGCAGTTTCTAACCTCGGGTTGGCCCCGGGAGGGGTCCGAATCCCGGGTCGGCTTTAACTCAGGTTGGCCCCAGGAGGTGGGTCCGAATCCTGAGCTGTTTCTAACCTCGGATTGGCCCCGGGAGGGGGTCCGAATTCCGAGTCATTTTCTATTCTCGGGCTGGCCCTGGAGAGGGTCCGAGTCTCGAGCCATTTTTGGGCCGGCCTGCTGTGGATTTAACGCTGGAAGTGTTTAGTTGGGCCAGGCCTGAATTTTTAAGGGTCATTGGCATATGGGCCTATCAATATCCATGCTCTCCCATCCCACAAAAGAAAAAGATATCAGACGGTTAAAGACCTAACAAAGTGATTTTGGCTTCATGCAGCGCACAAACTATATAATCAATACAGAGCTGCACATAGTTCATGCGCTACATGAAGCAAATACTGCTCTGTTAAAATCTTTACCCATATCAGACCCTTTACAAGATCACTTGGTTCCAACATTTCTATCTCTATCTGCCATTGGAGGCCCAGTAGGATAATTACGATCATACTCGCGAACCCCATGGCGCTTCGAGGCCCTCGATTTGTCATAGAACATAAAATATCCTATTGTTCCGGCAACCAGTAAACCAGCAACAGCGCAGGTGGTGGTGGGGCTGTACCGCCGAAACATGCCACCACCTCCACCGTACGAACCAGAGCCAGGTGGGACACGCTTTGCAGGATCGTCCGCCACTGCTCTTATGTATTGTCTCCACATCTTGAGTTTGTCTTGTACAAATGTTCTCTTACTTTTGTTATATATCTTTTCAAAGTTTGTAAAAAAATGGTTTAGACATATGGGTTATTTATACAATTTGGAGGGGGTACGACAATAGGCGGTGCTGGCATCGGAGCAGGGACACGTGTAGGGCTCAGGGCTTGGGAGTGCGTGACACGTAGCTATTTACTGGATGAGATAGACACTTAATAATTTGACAGGATGTAACCCTGGCTGCAATTTTTTCTTCTTCTTAGTTTTTGTTTGGGCTTGAATTTACCTTAGGCTGAGTTTGAATTGGGCCGAAAGAATGTGGGCACCACGTCAGCGACCTGCGTGGTGGGATTTGTAATGGAGCCCGTATCCTCTCCGGATACTCCTACTTTAAAATGGTTGAATCGGAAAATTCAAACGGTCAGATCAAACGTAGTATCTAATAGCGAAGAGGGGAGGGGTGTCGATTTTTTTTTTTTTTTTTTTGTATCCTCAATTAAATACAAATATACAAACTTGCTCCGATTTTTTTTTTAAATGTCCCGACCACCATAATTCCGGTCCATTTTTTTTTTCAAAATCGTCAAAAATTCTGGCGTTTTTTTTTTTTTGCCTGATTCTGTTTTTTTATTAAATGAAAACACTAAACTAAATTTTTGATAAAACACTAAACCAAATTCTCAAAATAATCTTCTTTATATAGCATACGCTAAATCTGAATATAAAAAATGCTAAACTAAATTTCAAACAAAAACATTTAAACTAAAAAATGAAAATATAACCAAAAGAACTCTAAATATGAGACTTCATACATTTACATGAACAATGTCCAAGAAAGAGTATGGTAAATGACAAGAAAATAAAAAATTAGATCGAAAAAAACTTAGTCGGAAACTTAAACTCAAATTTTGAGACTCTTCTCTTTGTTTTTTTGCAATTCTGATTGCGATGTTTGTTTAATGAACGATGGTTGTTCAAAATCTATATCTTTTTCTCGCTGCCTTTTCGAAAAGTGGTCATATGCTAAAATCGAATACTCAAGCACCGAGATACGCCCGTTTGAAATTTCTTCATCAGAGATCGCCTTTTTGGTGATGCTATTGTTCTCTCTTGCCTTATCCCTCACTCTAGCCTCACATGTTTACGGAATATGTCTCAGAAAAATACATGTACAACCTACAAGTACTTTAGAAATGAGTGAATTGACTTTAAAAAAATAGATAGAGATCTATTATAACAAAAAGACACGGATCGATGATGTGAAAATATTTGTATTTCCTTTATCACTCACGGATCATACAATAAAATCATATACAATTATTAGAGCATTCATATATTCCCGTCTGAAAGAATGGTGCTTATCAAATTTTTTAATTAAACTAATACAGTGTTTCTGCTGTCATTTAGTCAAGGTTTTATATTATCCATTTGATATTAATCATTAAAAATATTAACGGTGAACAATTTTAATGCTCAATTACTCCTCATTTTTCCAAAAAAAAAAAACTAGAACCGCCAGAATTCATGGCAGTTCTGAAAGTTCAGGACCACCAGGAATTACAGTGGTCGGGGTATTTTAAAAAAATAATCGGGGCAACTTTGTAATTTTATATTTAATTGAGGATAATAAAAAATCGAGGAGGGGGGTGTAAGAACTCGTATTATCTGAGTTAACTCGAATTTTGAGTTACACTTGGTAGCCTCTATCTGGTTTTTCAAAAAAACAAAAAACCTCAAATTTTGAGTTAAGATCAGAACCGTCTGATTTAATTCCGCGTCAATATTAAAGGGCCAGTGTGTTATAAGCGTGTTTGATTTAATCATTTTAATATTAGTCAAAACAAGTTTATCTCACAATTAATCTTAGACCAAAATTCGTAATTACCATTTTACCTTTCATCCTAACTTTTATATTAGATATATACGGGTCCACCGATCTACCAAAAAAAAAACAAAGAAGCAATTGAATGCAAAACTATAAAATAATTAAAATTTTGAATAGAAATTGTTAGCAACAACAGAAAAATTGTACTGCAAAAATTTTCACTAACTAAATATTTTGGTTATTTTGAAGCTCGATCGGTGAAAATTTTAGTTCTTCCTTGAAAAAGAGGTCAAGTCTCAAAAAATTTAAAAACATGGTCTGGATCTCGTAGCATGATTGTACATTATATGTTCGTGAAAGACGATTAATAAAAAGCTCCTTTATGTCTCTTATACAATCGAAACTCGAAGTAAAGAGATCACAATATCCTATCTAAGATCATGAAAATTCTAGAAAATCCTTAGTATGTAGAAAACTCATATGCGGAGATGGTGTTGGTAAGGGAGACCATTAAAGAGGCTCCAGTCCTTGCAAAATTTGGTACAATGCGAGCTTTTTCTCTGTACTGCCGTGGCAAGAACACAAGCTTTAAATGGCCTTTAAAAAATTGAAGCTTCTTCGCAATTTGACCCACCACCCGAGTCACTTGCCACGGCAGTACAAGGGAAAATGCTCGCATTGTACCAAATTCACCACCCGAGTCACTTGCCACGAGGAAATCATCCAGGAGGAGTTTGCTATCTGGATATAATTTACTCCTATACATGGACTATCGCTTCTTTATTTTCCTTTGGCTGAGGAGAGAATATGAGGGACAAAATGGGTTATTTCAATGTTTGTATAAAAGTTAATTATGAGTTAAAACATATTTGAATTAATATTTAAATACATTAAGCATTCAACGGGAAAATCTGAACAGGGATATATCCTATATTAAAAGTTTGAGGGGGATAATTCCAATTATAAAAGTTTGGAGGGATATACCCCCAATTTTTCCCATTCATTTATAACATGGAGACCAATTAAAAGCTGACATCACTTATTGAAAGGCAGATGTTTTTGCTTGTGTATATGCAAACGATGTATATTTGCTGGACCACATAGAGAACTGTTAGCTTGAAAGGTAACTCTTTCTGAACCAAAACATGTCAAAATTTTCTAGTACTAATCCAAACCAATGGGTTATATATTGTCCCAGATCGAAATTAAAAGATACATCTGACAGTGTTGTTCTTATATCATAGATCTTTATGGCAGTTTTAATACAGACAAACTGATTAACCCCCCCAATATGAAACAAACCAAGATGATGAATTTTTTGGACGCAAATCAGCTCCCTAAATGGGATGCAAAAATATACTCCCAATTTAGAACAAACCATCCTCCCTAATCTCAAGTATTTCCATTGACCACAACAGTCAACTCTCAAATTTTTAAATTTTACTATTTGCTACCCCAAAATTACAATTCCGTTGAAATTTTTTATAAAGCAAACAATGACAAGAATACAATAAATGCAAGGCATGGTGATAACCGTTTATTCTTTTCTTTTCTTTGTTTTTTCTTTTTTATTGTATACAATGTAAATATGTTACAAGATTATACAAGTATAAAATACAACAACTAGCACGTAATGCTTGACACTTAAATAAAACCATGAAGATAGATATTTAAAGGGGTTTCAGTCTTCCAGTTCCCCTTTCACATTACCCAAATTACAGGGTGTAATTTATACTTGCCTTGAATATAAAAAAATAATAAATATTTACAATTGACATGTGTGTTCACATGATTTTATTCAAAGCTTGCAAATTGGTCCCTGAACTTTCACAGAAATTAAATAGGTCTCAGAAACTTCCATTTCCCTGCATTCTGCCCCTCCATCAGGAACTGAATTTCTCTGCCTTAATACATCCCCCCCCCCCCACCCACACACAAGAATAATAGTAGTTCAGGGAACAATTTGGTACAAACAAAAGTTTGGCAACCAATTTGCATTTGGTGAAACTTGAAGGACCATACCAAAAGGCTCCATAATTTTGTTCAATTCTAAAGAGGCATGAGTCGCCGACACTTCAAAAACCAAAGGAAAAAACAAAAAATAGAAAAGCCGCCCAATCCAGAGATAATTAGTACCCATTGAAAGGCACCTGTTTGTTGGAAGAAAGGAATTTCAAAATTCATTCCAAATATCCCTGCAATAACCCCAAATATCGCAACCACAAATGTAGCAGTTGTGAGCAGCAGCTCGAATTGTATCAGCTGATTCCTTACATTGTCCTAAATCACAAGAACCAAAAAAGAAAGATAAATAACCAACAGAACTGTTATGTTATTGATGTTTCTTCTTACAAAGACCATTGAGCAGCAACTAAACCCACTTAGCCTTGATTTTAACTTCACTATTTGCAACCTTTCTTCCCCTCAAACCAGATATTACCTCAACTAAATGAGAAAGTATTAAGGAATTCCTTTTTCATGTTAATTTGCAGAAAATTGAGAACTAATTCAGGAAGAGATGTTATATCCTGGTAATCTTAAAGAGGTCACGGTCAGGTGAAGTACTGACATTTAGTGTCTGGTATTGTACTGGTACAAAACAGCACTAATCCTTAATATGAGCTCATAAACTGCAAAATTTTGACTGCAGTAGGTGAGATATTTACCAGCTGAATATTAATGAAGTCCTCTGTGTCATCAATATATTCTTTAAGCTGCAAAATTATAAAATTAAACACGTCACCTTCAATACTTGAAATATATTAAGAGAAGTACGGCAATAGATAATGAAGCAAATCAAACTGCCACGTGTGTTTGTTTATACAAATATCAATAGGCAGATAAAAATATTTGTTGCTTGAAATCAAATCCACAAATTTCTCAAAAGAAAAAAATCAGTAAAAAGTTATGTATACTCCTAACAGTAATCTTAATATCATGTGCATCATTGCAAAAATAAGCTATGTATTATGGACAAGAATTTTATGTCAGACACAAACTACCTCACCTACATGAAGTAGGGATGTAAAAAATGGTATTTTGGGTGGTTTGTTTTTGTAAATTATGAGATACTATGCTTGATACTTTCTATTTGTTGAACAAGGTTATCTAATAAGCAAAGGAGAGAAAAAAAGAAAGAAAAGGAGAACAAAATATAAAACACCACATTACCGAAGTAAGTTTGTTGAGAGAGCTATCTATCATCACAAAATATGCCTCAAGCATCATCTCCAACTCCTGAATATGCTCAATTGCATTCTCTGAACTCCTTACACTATCCTGCCTACTTCTAGCTATACTCAGCGTCTTTTCCAACTTGTGGGAGTCAGGTGGGGATGAGACAGGGGATACTGGTGCTGAGACCGATATCCCAGTTCCAAGTGCTGAAGAATTAAATGCTAAAGCTGGATGGTCACCCATGAAAGACATCTCCGACATGTGTTGCCTTTTCTCCGTCAGGTACATCTCAGCCATATCACCGTCATCATCCATTAAATGCTCTATTTCCTCTCTAACCTGTTATTATTTTATAACAAAGTAAATGACTATTGAGTCGACCCAAATTTGGGACCTGGTACAGGCTTTTTTTTTTCTCTTTTGTAGAGAACTCTTCAAGTCCATCCCTAAACTTCAGGCTTTGCTATAATTAATTCCCAAAATTATAGGCTATGCAGTTCTCAATGAGATATTTCTGTAATAATTCTCAATGTGTGATCTCTCTTAAGACCAGGTCATTAATATCATGGGATCATACATGATGTGACAAATAAGTAACATTAGTAATCTTATATAGAGGTCTAAGAGAATAAGCTAGTAACTAAAAATCTTTACAGCAAAATTCTTAAATATTAAACTAAAAGGTTCTATCACATTCGGATCAAGAAATCAACCAATATATGTTTATTTGTTTTATAAAACACTAAATTTCCTTCTCTTTTTGTTGATATTCATCTCTACGAATTATTCTTTCCTATAATGGGTTGAAACTAAAGCATAGCAGTCAAGTTAATTATTGCATGACCTGTTTTAAGTGAAAAGTCTGTGCATCAACTGTAATTTCTCATTATACGCACTCAATCATTTTAGTAACTTTTGTGTGCAGTAAGGACGATCTGTTTATTTAGTTATGAGAAACTCAGCTGTTTTGAGCCCTTTTACTTATTATGAAATTTTGCAACGAAAAGTGGGATAAGATTTAGAATTCGGATCTCTCATTCAAATTATTTATTTCTTTTTCATTTCACATTTTTAATGAACCACATTGGTCAATAGCAACATTTTCATCTAAACAAAAAAAGGCTCATCGCCTAATTTGGAACATTGGACAATGCCCTTGTATTTGGGGACTAAACGAGCAATTGCATTTTACCTTATTTTTGTCCTTTCACGAGAGCCTTTTGTTTTGAATCTACAATTTATAGAGACCAGACTGGATTAAGGCTTAAAAATCAACTATGGACAATAATAGAATATGTCACACCAATACCAGATCTCTCATTTAAATTATTTATTACCTATTCATTTCACATTTTTAATGAACCAAATTGGTCAATAGCAACATTTGTTCCGGAATTGATCTAACAAAAATAGACACTAATCACCTAATTTGGAGTATCGGACCATGCTTGAGTATTTAGGGACTAAACGAGCAATTGCATTCTACCTTTATTTTTGTCCTTTCAAGAGACACTTGTTTGAATCTACAATTTATAGAGACCAGACTGGAGTAAGGCTTAATTAAAACTATGTCCCAGAAAAACTATGTCACAGCAATACAATTATTGGACATTTCCAGGAACATTATAAACCATATGAAACTTACAGCATCAACCAAGAAGTTGCAATCGCATTTAGTGCAACTTATCAGATATCATCAGGTACTTAATACCAAATAGGGTTATGCTAGCAGCTGAAATCTCAAATATTATCCCAGTTTTAATGTATGCGCACACTTATGTGTATCAGAATAGGGAAAAACGGCGAGATTTTAAAATTACCTTTTGAACCCTTCGAGTCAATGCAACAAGACGGCTTTTCAATCGCCTAACTCGTTCCAAATTTAAGGTACTTATTTTGGATGTCAGTTCATCTAGCAATGGATATGCTTCGATTTCTAGTTCAGCGGACTATTCCAAATACAAACACACAAAAAAAATTATAATTAGTACCTAGGATAGCAATATTGCAAGGCAATGTGTAACTTGAACCAATACAAAGATATGATTTGAAAATTTTAGCCATGTTGAATTATCTCCAACCTATGTCATGCAAACACCAAACGCTATCCAAATTAAACCAACGAAAGGTGTGTGTGTGTGTGTGTGTGAGAGAGAGAGAGAGAGAGAGAAGCTTAGACAAAATCAGCACCTAACTACCATAGCTCCGGTCAGATCCTACAAATACATCCCCAGGTGTTTTCTAAGTCATGGTGATACCAATACTAGTACAAAACATAAAAATAATTCACAGTTATAGATAAGTCATGGTGTTTTCTAAGTCATGTACGTCTATGGTGCCAGTATGAAACTGACAACTAGACCAGCCTTAGTTGCGTGGTAAACAAACCTCAATTTGAACTGGTTTAGGTTCTTCATTACTTTTATTTCCTTATTTATTTATGTTTTTTTATTAACAGAGTGCTGAACCCTCAAAATACACCTAGTATGAAACTGTCAATTTGAACTGGTTTAGGTTCTTCATTACTTTTATTACTTATTTATTTTTATTAACTGAGTGCTGAACCCTCAAAATACACCTAGTGTTCGGAAAGGCCAGATTATTTGAAACGTCGTACCTGAGAATCAAGGTAAGAACAAGCCACCTCGAGAGCAAGCTCCAGCGCTCTAAACTCAAATGGCAACCGGTCAGCAGCCTCTTGACCCATGGCCTCGGCCTCAGCTGCAGCTGACATCCTCCTCTGCAATTCCACAGTGTATTGCAAAACATAAGAATCCAGAGAATTCAACAAGAGCAACTCATCCGCTGTGATAATACACCGAATCTGCTCGAGATTGACTACTATGGCCTTCTCACGGCCGAGGATGGTAGACGGGTAGACAAAGAGAGGGTCAAGGAGGCGCAGATCTCTGGCAGGGAGGTCACATCGGCGCATGATAGATATTTTGTCCGCCTCGATGATGGAGGAGGCACCTGTAGCAGCGTCGATGCGGATCCAGGAGCGGGGACCGGTGGTCGATCGTTTTTTGTGCGTTGAGGGGTTGAAGGAGAAGCCGGGGCGGCGGGGACCGAAGGCGGAGGAGGAGGAGGGGCGAGGGAGGGACGGGGAGGAGGCGGAGGTGCTGATATGTGTAGGCGACTTGGAATTTATGCGGCGGATGAGGGGCTCGGCCGCCATGGCCGGAGATGGTGGAGATAAGGCCGGTGTGATAGTGTTTCGGAAAGGTATGGGAAGTTAGTGGAGGGAAGGGGAGATGGAGATGGTTGCGAGAAGTGGGTGAAAGGAAATTAGTTATTTGTCTGATCAGGCGGAGAATTATGGTTTACTACAGTCTCTTTATTTTTAGTTTGGTTCTTTGAGCCTTCAAGAGGAGAAGAAACTAAACTATTCGATCCTTTTCCCTTGCGGGAAGGAATTTCATATAAAAAAATAACAAATAGTTATTAGTGGCTGTCTTCGTAGTTTGTACTTCCTTCTTTCTTTTATTAATTTTTACACTTTTTCTCGAGTCCATATCCTCGACGGTACCGTAAAAGATCCCCTTTTACAATTAGCTATTTACGGTTGAGATTAACTCTCAGCCCGTTTAGGATTCGGGCTGACTGAGGGGGCAGTATTATTGGGCTTTGAGATTCGTGCCAATTTAAAAAGAACGGTTCAGATCAAGTAATTGTAAAAGATTCTCTATTACGGTACCGTCGGTGATATGAAGTCCTTTTCCTTGATGGTGTCAGTTAGGTTCGGCTCCTATCCAATTGGAAGGACGCATTGAGAACTCCTAGCGAGGTCTGGACCATCTTATACAGTTTGAACGTTTATAGCAATTCCGATATCGACAGATGCATGATTGACAATTTTATTATTATTTTTTTTTTTTTTGGAATCGCATGAAAAATGATGGCCGAAGCCGATTAGTCGTAATTTACGGATTAAAAAAAATTAATTAATCATCGAAACTGATTGACTACGCTAGATTTCATTCGGTGTTATGCGCTTTTTTTTTTCTTTTCATTTGTCATTCATATAAATTTCTAATAAGAGTTTTGTTAAAACCAGTGTTCTAAATAGCGCGCTATAGCGTTTTTGGACCCTAAACGCTAAGCTATGGCATGAAAATACGCTAATTGCGCTACGGCCGCTATAGCGGTAATAGCGGTCCGCTATAGCGCATAGCGTGTAGCGCGCTATTTGCGCGCTATGCATATTGGGTTTTTTTAGACAATTTATATGGGCTTAAATAAAGATCCATAAAATTTATTTTGTATAGAAAAAAAAATAGAATGAATCATGATGCTTAAGATATTTTGTATAGAAAAAGATCGATAGTTTATGATATTATTATGGATATTTTGAACCATGGACTTTTGTACTAGTTCAATATGAATATTATAATTTCTTAATTAATTTGGTTAATTAATTTGGTGTCATTTATTGTTCTATGAAACTTTAGATAATGTTAATATATAGTACAAATATATAATATAATTTTTGTAAAAAAAAAACGCTATTCGCTATAGCTTTTTTTCTAGCCTTCCCGCTATGACGTTATAAACGCTATTTAAAACATTGGTTAAAACTGACCAATTATTTTGCACTATAACTTCACATTAAAACATAATGTAAATTTACATTAAAACATATGTAAAGGACAACTATATATATATATATATATATATATATATATATAGAGATGAGCTATGCTACTACGTGAAGTAAAACGCGTTTGTACTTCACGCCGTATTTTTATTTTGAAAGTCCAAACGACCGATCCGAACCGCTCAACATGATCTCCATATTGAAATGTGCTTGGAGACCAAATTTTACATTTTTTAGAATTTTTTTACTATTTATTAAGCCACTTTGAAAATCTGAAAATCCGGGTGAACAGTGAAAAACAGTAAAAAATTCTGGACTGCCGGATCAGTGATTTTCAAAGTGGCTTAATAAATAGTAAAAAAATTCTAAAAAATGTAAAATTTGGTCTCCAAGTACATTTCAATATGGAGATCATGTTGAACGGTTCGGATCGGTCGTTTGGACTTTCAAAATAAAAATATAGCGGCGTGGAGCACCAACGCGTTTTACTTCACGTAGTAGCATAGCTCAATTCTATATATATATATATATATATATATATATATATATATATATATATATTTTTTATGTTTTGCTATCTTTAACCGGACAATAAATTTAAAAGTTTCAAATTTTATAAATATCTGGAATTAACGATTTATATATAAGAAAATCAAGCGTAGTTCTGATGTAGGAACTTATAAAATCTATCTAATAGAAACATAATAATGCAATATAATATGGAGCTGATTTTGGTTCCGGATATCTGATCCGTTTGTGCAATTATGAAAATCATCTGTTTCCAAATTTGAATATTTTCTTCATATATATAATAAATATTTGAGTTTGGATCCGCGAAATCATCCGCTCTGTTTATCCATATCATAAACAGATTTGAACAGATATTATCGGATTCGTTTTCAGGCCTGGCTGGTTTTGTTCATACCAGTGTTGTAAATAACGGTATGCGGTCGTCAGACGGACAGGGTACCGCCAAGCGATTAATCGAGAATAATCAGAAATAATCAGTCATAATTGGAAATAATCGATCAATTAGTTGAGAAAATCCATAACGCCAGTTCAGACTTTAATAAATTATGTAATCTTTAGGAGTAATGTAAATATATGGGCTGATGGCAGTCTTTTTTTTCAAAAAAAAAAAATTGTAATACTAATATAAAACTGGACTAGTCTGATAAGCAAGTAACCACCAACAAATTTGGATTTCTGGTAGCCATCAACAAGTATGATAATTATGGTAGAGATCAGAGAGGACTGATGTTTCTGATAGCTATCAAACAAAACTGAGGTTTTCTAATAACCATAAAAGATTTTTACGTTGACTTAATAGGTTACATGATAGTAGCAGACGGAATCTAACAATTATCTAGCCACTTATTGTAATATTTTAATTCTACCGTGGTTATTACATAATCGTGTGAATGCTCTCCACTACAATTAAGTGTCAATAATTCGGATCAACATAATTTTTTATTTTTATTAAATGGGTCGGGTTCAATCCGACCCGACAAGGATCGAGAATGCTTTGATAAGTATCCGATGCTGACGAATAATGCCGTGATTTTTATTTTTACCCAAAAAAAAATATATTTTAATATAAATAACCAAGTTTTTAAAATATTTTTATTTTTACCCGAACCGCTAGGAATCTTAGCGGTCCGAATTTTTAATTCGGACCGCTAGAAATATCAGCGGTCCGAATTCTTAATTCGGACCGCTAAATTTTCTAGCGGACGGAATTTTTAATTCGGACCGCTAGATTTCCTAGCGGTCTGAGTTCCTAGTGATTTGACCCCGCCATTTCCGTTTTGATTGTTTTATATTTTATCAATTTCTTCGTACAAATCCCGGAGATTTGACCTGCCGCACAGAACTTTGAACCAAATAATAATAAACAACGAACCAGAGATTATAGAAGACCTTCAAATGTTTCAAATGAATAGATGAAAGTACTATTCTGTCCCGCATGAAAATTGTTTTCATTATGAAAGGGAGAATTCATAATTATTTTTGCTTGTCACTAGTGAGCCGTGAGCAGCAATTTGCTTTCATTTTGAATTTTAAAAATGTAAAATTCAAACCCTTTGTTCCACATTTTTACGAACAAATGTTTTGATATTAGCCACTCATTATATATATGAAATAGGCTATCATACTTTGAGAAGTATAGAGGGTATTTTACTTCTCTCGTAAATTTATTTTCAAAATACAAACAGTCGATTCGAACTTCTCAATATAATATTCATATTAATATGTGCTTGGAGATCAAATTTTACATTTTTTTAGAAACTTTTATTATTTTTTTAGAATTTTTGAAAATCATAGTTTTAAATTCAAAAAATAATAAAAAATTCAAAAAAACACTGATTTTCAAAAATTCTAAAAAGATAGTAAATAGTTTTCAGAAAATGTAAAATTTGGTCTCTAAACATGTATTAATATGAAAATCTTGTTGAAAAGTTCGAATCGACTGTTTGTACTTTTTAAAAGTCAAAACTTAATACATATACATTTAATAATTATAGAGGTAAATATATATAAAGATACATATACATATACATTTATAAATCAAACTCAATACATATACATTTAATAATTATATACATTTAAAATAAGTGACTTTTTATGGTCCACTATTTTCTGAAATGCAGTGATTTCAAAAAATTTCAAAATAGTAAAAAGTTTCTAAAAATTGTAAAATTTAATCTCCAAGTACAATTTTTAAAATATGGACTTGAGAAGTTGAGATTACCTATAAATCTATTAATTTAAAAGGGAACTGTGACTGGCTTGGAAATCTATTAATTATTTGGTTCAAAGTTCTGTGCGGCAGGTCAAATCTCCGGGATTGTACGAAGAAATTGATAAAATATAAAACAATCAAAACGGAAATGGCGGGGTCAAATCGCTGGGAACTCAGACCGCTAGGAAATCTAGCGGTCCGAATTAAAAATTCCGTCCGCTAAGAAATTTAGCGGTCCGAATTAAGAATTCGGACCGCTGATATTTCTAGCGGTCCGAATTAAAAATTCGGACCGCTAGGATTCCTAGCGGTTTGGGTAAAAATAAAAATATTTTAAAAACCTGGTTATTTATATTAAAATATATTTTTTTTTGGGTAAAAATAAAAATCACGGCGAATAATGGGTCAATCAAATCCAAGTATCCAACCCATTAAAGTTTAAAGATATATTTAAGTATGAGTGAGCCTATGGTGCTATGCATAGCACGGATGGGGTCCGTGCTACGGCTCAAAATTTGACTTTTCAAAATCCTAACGGTCGATCCAACCGTTCAATGTGATAACCATATGAATATGTACTTGCAAACTAAATTTTATATTTTTTCGAATTTTTTTACTATTTTATTAGATAGGTAGAAAAATCAGTGTTTTCTGAAAATTCTGGACCATCAAAATTCTACCTATCGAAAAAAATAGTAAAAAAATTCGAAAAAATATAAAATTTAGTTTGCAAGTACATATTCATATGGTTATCACATTGAACGGTTGGATCGACCGTTAGAATTTTGAAAAGTCAAATTTTGAGCCATAGCACGAACCCCATCCGTGCTATGCATAGCACCATAGCCTCACTCTTTAAGTATTATTCCCATAACTGACCATTGTACATCTGCTGATATCATGGGCAAAATAAATGCAATTTCCCTCAATCCCTGGATATAAGCTGGAGTTGAAGCACCTCGCGCCATTATAACCGACAAATAGTATCTGACCGTGGAGACTTTCAACCTCTTTCCATGTTCTCTCAAATAATTCATCTTGAGTCTCTACTAACTTGCAAACCTTGAAGCCAATAGTTTCATTGATCAAACCACCACTATTAACTAATCTCGTCAGTCTACTAATTAGCAATAATCCTCCTGATAATGATTCCACGATATAATGTTTTGAAGCTTCAATATTAGTATTTATGACAAGAGTCCATTTCTTAGGGGGATGCACGTACAATTCCCTGGCAGCAAGGGCACCATTGAATTCAACTGTATATAATAACCCTTTTTGTACATTGTCAAATCGTCAATGTACGAGGAAGGGAGGTAATTTTTTTCCCATTTTTCATCTCCAATTCTACAAGCATGCAGAAATCCTATTTTATTTCCCACTGTAGCATAAACTAACCAGTTGCCTGGATCAGCTTTTGAGTTAGGAGATACAACAAGGCCACGGTTCAAAAAAGTGAAAGCATCTTCAGTGTACCATGGATATATTACAGAGGAGGAGCAAGGTGGCAAGGCTATCTGCAAATTGGTAAGTGGATTCACTAGGTTAATTCTGCTTATGCTTGTTATTTTGAAGTCAGTCGTTGGCGGATATCTTTGAATGAAGATTAGTATAATCGCACGAGATACAAAAACGCCCACACAATACATTGCTGACAACAATTTATCACAAACTTTTTAAAAAAGAAATCATTTGTCAATAATTATTTTAACAAATTCACAATATATTTTGATTAAAAAAAGGTTCAATCAACAATATCTTACTAAAACATTGATTTAACTTATTCCGTCTATGCGGTCCGTTGTTTATAAAAAAACAATTCGCCCCTTTTCTCTATCCTCAGCAACTTTACTATGCAATCAAATTAACAAGCATAGCTTAGGCTGACCTAATTTGGAACAAGCAACTTCGGCTGGCCTAACTTTATTCGCAACAAAACACCCCCGTATAAGGTGAATTCGCATCATCTGAGATATCTCAAACTTTGCATGACTTTCTGGAAAATCTCAACCGTTCAAATGCGTTCTGTACGAATCTCAAAGCACAAATAATACTGCCCCCTGCACTATCCCCGAATAGGCACCGTACACGTCGGTCACGCAAAAGTTGAGATATCTCAGAGAATACGCACTCGTATAAGGTTTTGATTTGGAGCAACTTCTTGATAAAAATGAACTGTCAGCCAACATCTAAAAGGGTTGAAGTATAAGATTAATAAATTGAAGATGTAAACTATTTTAGCATAGCCCATATGGACTGACAATAATTATCTTGGGCCTTGCTGTGCTAATAGTTAGTTAGTTAGTTACTGAGTATTTTAATTGAATTATATTGAAAGGCATAGTTAGTTAGTTACTGCAGATGTTACGGAGCCATCGAAACTTAAGTATAGTGTAAATGAAATTTAACCACTCAATCTAAACAAATTTAATGGTTGATACTTGATAATCATTTACAAATTATTACAAAGTGACACTTGCGTAAAAAATAATTGAAAAAGTAACTGAAAAATCTAACCAGGTAAAATCTAAAATGCAATATCTCAGCCAGCAAGGCCTGCATGAAAGTCAACTCGAGATAGTCTTAAACTACCCAACACCCCCAATTTTTCCAGCAGAAGCATCAGCAAATGCTCGGTGGAGACCAGGAATAGCATGTTCATATGGCAAAACAAACTTGTGCACAAATTTCTCGTCAGATGGTTGAATAAAATTAACAAATTTTAGATTTGCCACATGAAGTCCTTTCAACATGAGAAGCTTTCTGACAATGTTCTGTGGAATCAACCGGTTCTCCAAGCTGAACTGAAGCAAAATTGGGTTTTGGATCACATGTAGTTTATCACAACCGGCTTCGTTTATCAGGTACTCCATTTTGGTGCGTAACACATCCTCTGGCATAAGCAACAACAAAGGGGTCTTACTAATCATAAGTGCTACCTCTTCCTGTGAAAACCCGACACTTCTTAAATTATTTATCTTTGCATCAATGGTGCATTGGTTCATATAGGTAACCGTAATTAACGCATAGAGAAAAATTTTAGATGAACGAGTAAAGCCTAATTTCTCAGCCCTCTCAGCTGCCATTTTCAAAACATCAGGTTTCAATAAGATCAATTTAGGAGTTGACTTCCTCAATGGAAGAAAAACCACAATGCTCCTGAAGAAAAGATAAGTTGGGCATGAGAACCTTTTCCATGCTGCTACTGATAAGCGAATCCAAGTACCACAGAAAGATTCTCTACCGAACCAAGTACCCCCATCCAGAAATCAATCTTTGACACAATATTGGATCGAAACAGATACGGGCTGCGGGAAACGATACCTGAGATGTATTCAATGGAGAAACCCAGCTCTTGTAGCTTGGCAATGTTTGGTCACCAGGCCTTCTCCACAGGGAAGAAAAGGATGCGAGCATCCCGGGACACGGCGGTCTTCATGTCCGATTCGCTTACGCCGATCTCTCTGAGGAACCGGAGCACCGTGTCGGGCTTATCGGGAGACTTGAGGCGCTGGGTATATTTGGATGCTCTGAGTGCCTCGTCGGAGGAAAGACCGCAGGATTGGACGAGGTAGTGTACAGCGAAGTGGGGATTTGGGGGCGACGCTTGAGAGGAAGTGAGCGGTGTGCTCCGATTGAGAGGAAGAGATGGCCGAAGGCAAGTTCTCATTCCCCCAACAGAAGAGACTCATCGACATTGTCACTTCTCTCACTGAGCACAGCAGCTTCTAGGTCGAAAGATTTTTTAGCTCAAAATGGCTGTTCGGATGACGATTGAGGGGAATGTAAGAGACGATCCAACGAAATGAGGGGATTGGGTTGGGCCTCAATTCTATGGGCTTTGGGTTGGGCCCTTTAAAGTGTGATTAAGATTGCATTATCGATTTACAAAAATACTGTGCAGTATGACAAAACACTATTCAAGGACATGCATGTAAAAAAAAAAACACTCAAAGAATATATTACCTTAATAACAAAAGATATTGTTCTTATTAGCAATGTTGGCAATTGAAGGATACCTGACAAATATTTGAGAATTTACTCCTATACATAACTCAAAATCAAGGTTTCATAACTGACACGGCTGGTAAAATATGAACCGGAACTTTGTTCCATACTTCAATTACTCTTTTTTTTTAAAACCTTCGCAGAGATAGCGAAGTCGTGAGAGGGGATCGAACTCTCATGTTATAAAATCTTAGTTTCCTCTCTATATAAAGTAACTGCATGGTAGTACTATACACAAGACTCTGCTATCTTTTAAATAAACACCATAAAATCACCAACCTAGAAGCTCTGGATTTAACAAAGGAAATATCAGTTATCGTAATATAAACTGACCTAAGACAATGCTCTGCGTGTGGAACGTCGCTAATTCAAAACCCGAAAGGGACAATTCTTTATGGATATTAAATAGTTTGATAGCTTGACCTCTAACCTTTACTCATAGTATAAACTGACCTGAGAAAATAAGGCATTGTGTATACATTCCAATGCCGCCCACCGATTTGCAGCATGAACCCAGTGTTTGATTAAGTTCTTGATGGCAAGCTCTGCCGTATGTACATTTGCTTTTTCAATGTCTTTGGAATATTGTTTTATCATCAAATGTTGCTGAAGAAGATCCTATTAATACAGTAAATGCTCTTTATATCATGTAAGCCGTTAATTAGCCATAGTTGGGCTATACAATAGCCTTAATTGCAATCAATATATTCATTGCATGATTGGTTCTACTAACTGAAAAAAAGGTAAAAAGGGAAGAAATACAAATCTTCATAAAAAGAAAGACAAGTAACAATTAAACAAAATATATTTTACAGTATGTTAGATGAGACAAAAAAGTTATGTAGAAGCTTTGAGGCATTGGTAGTTATTAATTGAACGGAACAACTTTGAAATAACTTGTGCTTATTTCTGGTAATGCCTATGCTCCTTGAGCAAGAGCAATCCTTACAACAAGTATATTAGATTATTTATAAGTAAGTTTCATGAAAACATATAATCACAAGCCTTTCATTAATTATAAAAAACAACGTTTTCTTTGATTTTTTTTTTTTTTGTAAATTTCTCCTGGACTAAAATATACAAAAAAGTGAAAAAGACAAGTGCTGAACCTTTGCAAGTCTTACTGTTATTAACTTCTTCATCATAGTAGGTGCTCGCTTTACAAAACTAAAAAGTGAGGGAGGCTTTCTACATTTTCTTCCTAAATAATGGACCTTCTGCACTGTTAACAAAGAATGGTGATTTAATTAACCTTACAGATTCTCAGATCATGTTCTTTGTTGATGCTTTGTCAAGTTAAACAAAAATCTCTTCTGGTATGCATGAATCACCTTTGACAGATATTTAGTGTTACCAATCTTGTCCTGTGGGGCCAGGTGAACAATTCGGCGAGCTCCCGACTTTGATCTTGATACCGGTGCATCAATGTGCTGCATTGAACGAGTTAAAACATCAAACAAAGAAATAATTCCTTCAGCAATTTGATGCCAACTTTTTTGGAATTCACTACTATCACCCGAGGTGGATGCGCATTTAATTGACCCTCGTTTATTTTCAAAAATTTTGTATTTGTACATAATTTTCTATATAGTTTAGAATAAGTTGCTATGGGTATTGACCCTCATTCATGTTTGACCCCATAGCTTGAAAGTCTGGCTCTACCCTGACTATCATAGTATCATCTAATACCTAAGTTCCGAGATTCTTACAACACCCAACTTTGTTCCTGTAATTGATGACAATTTTTATCCTACTTGTAACAAATCCTTGTTCGAGTTTAACCAGTATCTTGTTGCAAGTCCTTATTGGACTGTTTTCAACACAAGATAACTTTGCTTCAATGTTATATGAAATGCATAACTCCACCTGTGTAGTTTCTACACAGCCTGTCCCAAGCCAGGAAAAAAGAGGAGGGTTTGTGATAGGCTTGGCGAGCCAGCGGTAAAAAAACAGTCTCTTTATGGAAATGAAGCCCTCACGAATTGGGCATGACTAGTACTTGGATGGGTGACCTCCTAGGAAGTCTCTGTGTTGCTGATTTCGATTGGGTTTCATTTCTGGCCTACCCCAACTTGTTTGGGAATAAAAGCTTTGAAGAAGAAGAAGTTATATGAAATGCATATTAAGTGCTATATTTTATTCATGGGAACAGCTCACATAGAGGAGATGGATTTTTTTTATGATTCATACTCACCTGAGAAAACAAAGCTCTGTGTATACATTCCATGTTCACCCATTGGTTTGTAGCATGAATCCAGTGGTTGATCAAGTACTCAATTGAAAGCTCTGCCATGGTTGAATATTCTTCAATTGGCTTTGGAATGGTACTTATAATTAATAACCCTGAGCTAATGCTATTAATAAAGTAATTTTTATTGATAGATCATCTAAGCCATAAATCAGCTATAATTGGGAACATGCCAAGCCTGAATTGCATCAAATCTCCATTTCATTATTAAGCACGTTGATGTCCTGATCCGCCAACGGCTACGATTGAAAGATGAAATTTCGGATTTAATATCAGCCCTCCAATCACATAATCTGTCATCTTTTGATTAAATGCATCTCTTTTATGTGTAGAAGTTTATATTTAGTTAAAAGAAAACTCGCCACACATATAGCCACACTATATGTTACAATTCAATTTTTTATGATATTTATCTACAAGGAATATATTTCCTTATTTCCCCTACACTCAATTATGCAAACAATATAAATGTGATTCCTTATTCTCCTTGTTCAATTAAGCACAATGGAAATCAATATTTTTTCCCATAAATGGACCAATGAAATAGTGAATAGAAAGTTAATAAATCACTAGAATTGTCCAAACAGTACGATATTGATTTCCATATTGTTCTTTTTCCCTTAAATGGATCAATATTGTTTCTATATACACATTTCCAATTTTATTTCTAAACAAATCAATTGAATCGTTCAAACAATAAGCAGAGGGGAGCCGCCTTTCTAAGGGAAGGGTTTGGAGCTGTAGCGAAAGGGGAGAAATTTTTTTCCTTTTTGTTTACTGGGGTTTTTGTTCCCTTTTCCTTTTTGTTCACTTTGGAGCTGTAGCTTCTAATTTCGGATTCTTCTCCTCCTCTGCCATGCTACCCGACAGCGTCGACTGGAGCTCTGATGTCTTCTCTCATAACTCAACTTCATTCTCAGTTTTTCAAGGTGATTTTTTAAACAAAGTTTGCATCTTTTTCTGTGATTAATGGTGGTTTATAATGAAAAACCGCAAAGGGTTCATTATGGAACTGTGAATAAGTTTGCATCTTTTGCTTCGTTGGGACTTTCGGTGTTTGGTTTCTTTTTTGGTCAGATGGCTTCAGAATATCGACCTCTTTCAGTTAAATATAAAGGTTTCTGCTAATTTGCATTTATACGATTAGGTACATCTCGAGTTTCGTTGGATATACTGTCTTGTCACTGGTAAAATTACCTTCTATTTCCTCAGATTTTGTTCAAGGGCGTTGGACCCTAAACACAATATGAATTTATCTTTCTGTATTTTTCTTTTTTGAGTAATTAAACACAATTTACAACAAAAAATATAGTTTACCGGGAGGTCTTGAGTGAGGAATAAGGTATGAACCATATTAATTTAACATTTCTAATTTTATTATATTTTTTCAATTGGAGCAATTATAATCTACTTGTCATTTTTTTTTTCATTTTCAGAAATGTTGGACTACATCGAAGAGGATCACACTGGCAATGATACTTCAAGACTTTTTTTAATGTTATATTTGATCCATTTTTTTCATTTGTTGTTGTTTCTTTTACTATTATTTATTATTTATCTCTCTGTTTTTTTTTCATTTGTGTTTTTTATTTTCATTTATATATTTTTTCTTAATTATGGGTGAAATGTCAATAAAAAAATCTCTTCATATTTTTCTTATAATGTCCCCGTTGCAACGTGAATTGCTTGATATTGAAGGTGATTAATGACTTTATTATGTTAATAAAGGTTGTGCAAAGGAGGTGAATTGCTTGATCGGATCCTTGCAAGGTACCTTTCAAAATTGTCTTTAGACTCTCTTTAATATTCCTTCAAATTATGTTAATAAAGGTATGCAGTATGTATATTTTTCATGTTGCTCCTGCTTTGATACTCCTTTTAGAGGCATATTGGTTAGTTTTTTTTAACTTTAATTAGCCTCAGCTGTGCTTTAATAAGGGAAACAAGCAACGAAGTATGATTTACATAAAATTTATTTGGTACTGGTCTTAAAATACTCAAAACTGAGGTTTTTATGATTTTTATTTTTCAGAATTTTCTCTTTGCGTCGAAAGATGATGATTCTACATTGAAGGCTATTGATTTCGGCTCATCTGACCTTGTATGAGATTTTTTTGTCTTGTAATATGTACTCGTTGCAACGCACGGGCACGATACTAGTATAATAATAACAAGATTGGGTGACCAATAAAAGATAAAAAGATTAATACTAATCTCCTCAAGAACATGTTTTGCTATAAGAACTGAACTCAAATGTTATTTAAAGGCTACAGCTTCTACGAGGCATTTTTAGTTATTGAACAAAACTTGTTTAACATAGCTAGCAGCTTTTTGTAATGCCAACACTATCTTAGAAAACATTATCCCCAGTGTTTTAGTTAAAATCAACGGAGCATATAATCACAATCCTTAATTTAAAAGGACCGCATTCTCTCTGCATTTTGTAAAACCCTCATGATTTAATTAGAATCTCCAGATAAGTAAGTGCTACTGTGCTAGAGCCAAGCAACTTTTGTTGTGGTGACTGCTACTTTCCAAAAATACAAAGACAGTATTGAAGCAAAAAGTACATCAAATCACTTCATCAGCAGAATAAATAAAGAATCAAAAGGTAATCAAGGCTGTGCAAAGAACCAAATATAATAAAATCATCAAGCAATAGTCAATTAAAGAGAATTTGCCAAGTAATAAACATAGATAAACCAATTTATGCCACCAGGAAAGTTAAACAATAAACACCAACAATATTCATTACATATGACAAATTAAACAACATTATAACCACTATTTTTGGCGACCAATTTTTTTACAAAATCCAAAAACAGTGATTTGTACCTAGCTAAAAAAAATAGTAAAAAGTTTCCAAAAAATATAAAATTTAGTCTCAAAGCACATTTTAATATGAAGGTCATGTTGAGCAGTTCGGATAAACTGTTTTGATATTGAAAACATAAATGAAGGATGTGAGGCACGATGAGACATGAAAGACACGAGGCATTTAAACCATCCTAACGGGGGCGGAACCAAGGCCTGGGCCAGCTTGGGCCCTGACCCCCCCTTGGCCCAGAAAACATATACATAGCTGAGAGCCCTTTAATAAAAAAAAAACTAGCACCCGCTCTGTCTTCCTCTCCGCATCCCCTCTGGCACCCCCTCTTTAATAAAAAAAACTGGCACCCCCTCTGTCGTGCACTCTTGGATTTATCAACCGCCTGTTAGGCCTCCCCTACCGATCATTCCTGGTTCCGCCACTACATCCTAACATTGTTAACTTTAATATCAGAATGCAGGACCGACTTTTTTCAATCCGGACCGTCCAATATACCAATCTTTTATAAACAACAGTGTGTATATACTTTCACGTTATTCACACTGCTTTAAAGTGGAATCCGCATACTGTTTAATTGATCGGCACATGTTTATATTGTAAAAAGTAGCACACTTGAGATACAGTATATTTAATAACTGACTGTATTTTCTCAAAATATTTCACAAACTCTTAACATATAAAAATGAAATCCACCTCCACTAATAATAAAGTTTAAGATAAGATCAATATCGAGGTATATTGTTTCTTTTTGTCTTTGACTAATATTCACATGTGCATCGACATATTGTTTATATGTTATATAAGGACTATATATGCACATCGCGTTTTAAAACATTGGTAATGTCATAATGCATTATCAATAAGCTCTACTGTTTGCTAGAAAAGAAAAAAAAATCAAATACAAGAAATAAGGCAAAAATTAGATACTAAATCTTCCAAGTCCCTTATAAAATTTACCAAACAGCACATGCAAAAAGTAAAAATTAACAAGAAAACAGAAGTGTTTTTAGCAGGTTTTACTGCATATACTTTGCATTCGCCGACTCCCTTTTGATTAGAACAGAAAAAAGAAGCTGCAATCTTTAGTCACCGATTGGCATACCTGAAAGTGGGCACAAATCAATCCATTTGTACATTAATTTTTTTTTGAGGAAAATTTCTACATTAATTTATTAGCACACCCTTGTTGTATCAGAAACATGAGATTGGCTTCCAAAAAGAAAAAAAAACCACAAGAAGTCAACAACCCAACAAAAACAGATTAAAAGGCAACCTTAGGTCCCACCCAGGCCAGGCGGCATTCCTAAGCTCTTTGCAAGATCACCCATTCTCTCTTTCATTGTCTACAATAAAAATAGGAATATGTTAGGAAATGCATGTAAAAGTGCAAAATTTTCTTCCATGTTGTTTTTTTTTTCATTGTGTCTGTTTTTCAGACCTGGACACTCCTCTGATGTGCATCCTTGTATGCTTCTGTGACCAATAAAGAGAGTTTCTGCGCAAAGTGAAAGTGACAAATATTGCAATTAAAGTTTCAAAAGTCTTCTCCTAGATTTAGACAAGAGTACTTCAATAGGAATGCTTCTACCAAGCCTAAAAAATATGCTGGCTCTGAATATTTAAATCAATTGATGAAAACTAAAAACGTTAAAATAAGCCAAAAGTTTATGGAGTGGGATTGCTTGACCATTACTCGTAAAAACACTCTTGAAAATCATCAAAAAATTAAATTAAATTTCAAATCCAACATTATAGGCACAATTTATATGGTACTCATATCATCATTGAGAAATGACGAGCCTTGGTGCATGTTTCAAATCCAAAATTATTTTTCAACTTCAAATATCTAAAATTAACGGTCCTTGATGATAATACTCAAATTGCATGAAACATTGTTGGGAGGCTATCTATATGTCCAACATTACACCTCTAAATTTATTTTTAAATTTTTTGAACTTATTTAAATTGATTTGAAAATATTGTCAAGATTACCAGATAAATTATGGTCGAGTGATCCTTCCCCAAGTTTATAACCAAAGAAAAACTCACCCAATGACAAAGTAAAAATAAATTCTATCCTTTATTAGCAAACTTTGGAAAAAAAAATTTATAAATGAACGGAAAGTTCGAAATTACAAAGAAGTTCAATTTTAAAAACAAACCACCCCAACAAATTTGTCAAACAACAGCAACCCTCTATGTAAGTTCCTCACAGAAAAAAATGTTATTTTGCTTTATTTTTTTTGTCTATGCTAACTTTAATTTTTCTTCTTCTTTTTGGGGCTTAACAGACCTAGTCCGAACCATAACATCAATATTTGGGAGTACAAAGTGTGCTTCAAGTTTTTCATTTCTGTTTCTTTTTCCTTTTAACTGAGACAATATTTCTATTTCCAACAGGCAGATTAAACCAAACTCAACTTTCAAGTTCCCATTCTTTGCCCAACCCAACTAAGTCAAAAACCTTAATAAGTCGGTCAAAAAACATTTCAGGGTTCAGAAGGCCATCTTTTAAGCAGTGTCATTTTTGCTAAAACGAAAGCTACGATTTCTGACACTCTAGTATAGGACTCTTAAAACAAAGGATATAATTTTCAACAGTTCCTAAAATTATGCTTACCTCAGGGCCCAAATCCATGGCAGAATTTGTGATTTCAATCCTTATTGGTTGTTGGTTTCCAGAAAGAGTTACCTGCATTTAAAGAGATCATAAAGAAGAAAAACAAGATATCATGCTGCTACTGGTAAAATCATACCAGTATCAGGAACCTTCTAGGACCCGTGAGGTCAGAACTAAATGTTAAAGGCTCAAACTAAGCCCAATGTTAAGAACCCAAAACTAGTAAATGCTCATATAAAGCCCAAATTAGTACCCAACTGGTATTATCCTGTACTGGTCAGCATGAAATGGTAACACATAGTTCAGAATTCTTATGACATACCTTAATAAGCTCACCTTCACAATACCCATCAATCTCAGTTCTGTCAGAAGGAAGAAAAAACATTTTTCTTAATAGTTCCATCTGACTATAATAAAAAAATAATTTAGGATCTTATAGAGTGGTGCATATACATACGCAGCAAGATCCTTTTGCACCTTAACTGCCTCTACTTGTACCACCATTTGTGCTTTCTTCACTGTTTCATACAAATTTTGCATGTTGCCAAATACCCCTGCCTAAGTAACGATGTTAAGTTTTGTATCAAACATGAAATTTAGCTTCATAATAAACTTACTACCAACAGAAAAATAAATCATTATAAGATGTATGAATAATGAGTTCAACGACTTCTCAGATATAACCAGCAGGGTACCAGTATATACCTTCTTTTCAGGTGCATCAGCATTTTCTTCATTTTTGTCCTTATTTCCTCCAAATAAAGCACAAATGCGTAATGATTTCCTCTTACTTGTCCCTCTGACACTAACATATGGAAAATGGGATGGTCCTTCGATCTTTCGTGTATTGCCTGATGATATTTAATGGTACATCGATACTAGTCAGAAGGTAAATCCTGATTGATGGTTTAATAAAAAACAAAAGTGTTTAACCGGATAACATGAAAAATCCTGGATTATGCTTTTTTGAATTATTTTGGAACAAAGATCCTATTTAAACCTTTCTCTGTACAGCAGGCCCAACAAAAAATGGTGATTGATTACTGGCACAAAAAAAGATGGTGTTTGATCTTGCCTGTATATTGAGAGATGCAAGTTTAATTCCCACAAAGGACATCCAAAAAGGAAATGGTTGTGGAAGTTAACAAGGCCCTTATTTCGAAAACAAAAAAAATTCAGACTCTCTCTCTCTAATCATTAACCTGGCATAAGGACCTGCAAACTACGACCTTATTCCTCTTCTGTTTATTCAAAACAAATATCAAGCATCGCAATTTTTCCTTGATTGGGTGGAGGGAATAAGCGGATCGGTAAGGGGAATAGCTATCCTATCCTGACATGACAAACAATTTCAGAAACAGAAATTTTAAAAATGCTTCAACTTTCATGCCATTTAAAATCAACTTAAATCTGGAATGCCACCTACCCTACTGAGGCCATACTACAGCTTTATTCTGTTGTAAAACCCTAGAATGATGGTGAGGAAGGCATGAAGGGGGACTAACCGAACGAAGAGGAGGAAAACGCGGAGGCTTTGAAGCAATTTCTAGAACTGAGAATATTTGACATAGGAGCTGTTAGTGCACTTGGCGACGCCATTGGCGAGTAGCGAGAATGCTCAGCACTTGTTTTTCGTAGTCCCTTGATACGAATTCTTTCGAGTCCGGGGACTGGGGATAGATATTGGTCTCGGAAATAATGGAACTTTTACAAGATAGCCCTTAAAAAGTTCCAATATTGAAAGCTCCTAAAGCTTACAAACTTGGCAACAGGGGCGGAGTCAAACCTTCGTATTATGGGGGTCAAATGTGAATGAGGAGTCAATTATATAAATTTTTATACTGAAAATGAGAATTAATTTTATAGTATCCATAGTATTTTGTTCTAAACTATATAGAAAAACACATGTTAATATAAAAAACTTGAAAAAAAAAAAGGGTCAATTGACCCCATATCTTATGAATAGCTCCGCCCCTGCTTGGCAAAGAGTAGGGATGGCAATTTCAACTCGTTCATAACCATTTAATCTGAAGCTGTATCCGAACGGTCTAACACTCTAATAAGTTAGATTAGGTCAGGTCTAAAAACATGTTATTTTAGGTCGGATCTAGTATGCAAATTTTAAACTCTCTCCTCTTATTTCTCTCTAGCACATTCTTTTTTAAAATTTATATGTGATCTTACATAGACATAAACAAGGACATACATGTATATGTGGATTCAAATCAGCTGAAATTCAAAATACATGAATAGTGTTCTTGGAATTTCTGAAATTCCGAATCCAGCCGTTCAACTTTTTCTGTGCACGTATCTCGAAACAGTTCAACGGTTGGATTTTGGATTCCAGAAACACTGTTCATGTATTGGAATTTCAGCAGACTTGGATCCTGTATATGTATGGAAAAACCCACAGATAAGCCAGACATTTATTTTTAGGCTCATTTTGTTTGGACCAGACAGGGTAAATATATACTTACATATTATTACAGGTAAGACCCATTTCTGATCAAGAGACTCGAATTCTGGTAGTGTCGATTAGATAACTGGGCAGGGCTATGTTGGTACTGGATTAAATTGATAATTCTTATTTTGCCTCTCAACTTTATAGGCATGCTTGAGATATATTTTTTTTCTCTCTCAACTTCCTTCAAAATTTACTTTTTAGTTTTATAGAAATAATAGAATCCAAATTATAAATAATGAGTAGAACTAGGGTGTTCTTAAGCTCATCAAGCTTTTTTGTGAGCTTAACTCAAAAATCTATCGGATTGATTTCAAGCGACGCATCCAAACCGTTGAAACCGATCTACTTCACGAGTGATGAGTTTACATGTCAAATTTATAAATTTTTAAACTAATTTAATATAAAGTCAAGTTGTCAAAAAATGATGAAAAATGAACACATTAAAATTAACTTATAAACCATATTTTTTTGACCGCTTGACTTTATACTAAATTAGTTCGAAATTTTATAAATTTGACATGTAAACGCATCACTCGTGAAGTATATCGGTTTCAACAGTTTGGATGCATCGTTTGAAGCCAATTCAATAGGTTTTTGAATTAAGCTCACAAAGAGACTTTGTGAGCTTAAGAACACCCTAGTTCTACTCATAAAATAATAAATCCATGTACTAAATGAAATACCGAATATTAATTTTAGATTTGTAACATTATACTACAATGAATTATACTAAGACGGATGAATACTTAAATACTACGAGGTCCCAACTAAAGTAATGTAGCGTTGAAGTTGGTCTATGCTACACAATCTCAAAATAAAGTAGCAAAATAATACTTAATAGTTCGATTCCAGACATCAAAATATAGTTCGTTGAATTCATCTGTAGTACTAACATTATTTGCTTTTCCGGCACTTAATCCGCTTAAGTACAATTCATTAAATTGTATGTTGAAGCATTATAAATAGGATGTGTATCAAATTCCATACAATTTTAAATGTTATTTGATATTTCATACAATTTAACTTATAAACCAATTTGAAATGTTATTTGAATTTGATATTTCATCTTAAATTTCATACAATTTTAAATGTTATTTGATATTTCATCTTGAAATGTTCACATCTCGACGTTGAGCAAATATAACATTTAAGTTATTTGTTGAATGATAAAACCCACATCAAATTTCATCATTTTTTATATATTTGATATGCAATTATGCATAAAGTACATACCAAGTTTGAAGTTTTGGATTTTAAAAATATAAATTAAATTGTAAAATTATTAATTTAATTTAATTTAATGGATCCCAGCACGAATAATTAGACATGTTATCTGACACTATGAACGAGTGTCAAATAATTCAATCAAACAACTGAAAATTGGACTTTTTAAAACCAAGTTTTGATAAGAGTCAAGAAATATATTATTCAGAGGCTCAGAGCCTGACGCGCTCTCTCCTCTCCGAACCATTCATCTAAAAGCGGAATCTCTCTCTCTAAAAAAAAAAAGTGAAATCAGTAAATCACCATAGCATATCAAATTAGTTAGAACTTTATTCTGTAAATTTACTTTTTATCAGTGTTTGTCATAAATATAAAAATTTGACCGTCTCCTATTCAACCATGAATCCAGCCCAGGAAGCGCGGAGCAAGTCCTACTTCCAGCGTTTAATGAAAATACAGGGCCTAATTTTCAAGCCTATCGCGTGGCCTATTTCAGAAGGCTTGTTTTATCATGGAATCTCTATATCACACAAGACAAGCGGCTCACATCACCGTGATTCTTATCACCTGAGGTAACAGAATTTTTGAGTTAATAATCCGGTCCGTTTGTTAAATACTAGTCTCGTGCCAAATCTTCGAAAGATGGTTACGTCACGTGAATGGACACGGCACGGGACACACGACCCACGGCACGTGACCGGCACACGTGTCGTGTCGTGCAGTGATTTTTTTAGATCCCTATCCGCTACTCCGCTCTAATTCGCCAGGAGAAAAAAATTGTATTCTTGTCAATATTTTGTATCTACTTCTGACCGAAATCATGGATCCGCCCTCTGTGCATAATAGAGATATAATAGTGGAATTGAATGAAATAGAGTTTCTATTTCAGCAGAATAGTTGTTTACGATATAAGAATTTTATGGGATCGATCGGTTGCATTATTAGTGATTGCCTTTTATTGGTGGCATGTTTTTAGGTTTAATGAAAGGATGGAAGCTTAGTCTTTAGTGTAATGTTAGTTGTATGAACATTGTGTCTTAATCGAAACAAGTGACTAGCTATAGACCAGTAGATCACTACTTTAAAAAAAAATCTAACAAAACTATTTGAGCAAATTAACGATATAAGGCTGGTTAGTTTCTCCTACTCCCAGCCGAAAAATGATACTGCAGCTCTGGTTAATCATTTGTTACAAATTCAAATCCTGCACGAACAATGAAGAAATTACAAGGGAAAAAAAGGTAGAAGTGGTTAAGAGTGCTCAAATGGTCAGTTCGGTTAGAACTGAATTAAATTAGTAAAATTAAATTTTTATTCGGTTTTCAAAAATGTAATCGAACTAACTAAATTAAACTTGTCAACTGAATAAAACCGAACCAAAAATACCGAATTAAATTTTGGTTTATTTGATTGAATTTAAATAAGAAATATTAAAATTTAAAATATCAAATTTCAATACACAAATACTTTTAATAATCATAGAAATAAATATCAAAATATACATCAGTCAAATCAAAATTAGAGAGATTAAACTAAACTAAATATAAAAAATTTAAGTAATTTAAGTAAATATTAAGTAAATTTCGATTTGTTTGATTAAACCGAAATAATATAGATTAAAATAAGCCACATACATATAAAAGAAAAACTAAAATAAAAGTTCAATCGAATGGAATTATTTACACGTAAAAAACGAACTATTTTATTTAAAATTTGTCTATTCAGTTGAAACCAAATAATCCGGATTCAATAAACACCTTTAAAGTGTTGCACAAGTCACACGGTAAACTTTCATTTTACCTCCTCATTTACGTAAATTACAAAATACCCAATAACCATTGTCGGTTGATATTTATTCGAAAAGAAAAGACTACTCTCGTAGTCAACCTTTCCTTCTTGGATCCTCTCCAATCATTCGAGGGTATAATTTTTTTTTTTTTTATTAGCAGTTTCCGTCGAGAAAGATTCGGATCGTCTTAGCAAGAATCAGAAACTCTATTCCTGTAATGAAACGGACTTCGGACTTTTATCAAAAAAAAAAAAAAACGTAAGAATCAGAAGTTCATATTATATGCTCTCCAACAACAGTAGTTGATTTATTCTCTCAAAAAAAAATATAGTTGATAATTCCTATGTACCTGTTCGGCTGACAAGCTTAAGCTTCCTTAAGAGTCTAAGGACTCTTAATCCAGCCGAACAAGAGTTTCTTAGATGGGATTAAAATATCTCCTTAGCAGAAATCTTTAAGGAAAGTTCACCTCTTCCTTAGTCAATTTGCCTCCTTTAGAGATTCCTTAGCTCATTTTCACAATTTATAGTACTCTTGTAAAGTGTGTTCCTTAAGCACCTGTGAATTGTTTATTGTTTTTTCATCTTTCTTTTTCCTTTTGGGTGCACGCAATCCAATGAAGAAGGAAAAATGGTCTAATTTTTATAGCTCAAATCATCGTTGAATCTCCAATAAACTCGCAAAACTGAGGGTATAGAAAGTTTGAGGATTAAATGCTCTTTCTATTGAGATCCCATTCATAGTACCTTTTTCATTTAATTTGTCTTTTTTTTTTTTTTCATCATGCTTGCATCTCTTCATTTTGCTTTTCTAATGGCGTGTACTTCAAACTTGAAGAGATCTCTTGTGCTACTTGTATCTGATTAAGAGCATATACAACTCCACAACTCAAATGAGTTTCTAAATAACTGTTAATCTCTTTTTAGAAATTAAGGTCTCTAAAATTTCTAACTCTCACATCTCTGAAATTAATTTTAGAGTTTCTATTAAGCCACGTCAGCAACAAATTAAATAGTAGAAATAATTTGAGCCAATCATTTGATCAGTATGGAGTTTATAAACAGTGGAGTTTATAAACAGTTTCTTAATAAGAAACTTTCCTGCATAGTTCTAAATAAGAAACTCTCCCACATCCGTGAAACTAGATTAGAAACTACCACGTCAGATTATAAACTCTAATAGTATCAGAGATGTAGATGCTCTAAGCTTACAAAGAAGATTATGGATTTCTCAACTATTCCTAAAAAATAACCTCCATTACTAAATTAGTATGCACAACTTTTGCAAGAATAAACACTTTTGGTAGATAAACAAAGGAAGAGATGGTGAAGAAAACGAACTATCTAATTTAAAGAATTTCTAACTTCGGAAAGAAATATAATTTTTTTTTTTCTAAATGCCAGAGAGATGAATTTATTTATTCTTTAATTTTTTAACAAATTATTTTAATTAAATACAGCATATGGTTTGCTATAACTAAATTGTTAATTGCAATCAAAATCAGGTATATTGCAATTAACTATATAAATCTTTATTATATCACAACAAATAATGCAATGGACAATTTGGTCTTTTGTACACATATGATGCTAAAAAATATTTTTTATTCATTCTAATCTTGTATCCTTAATCCAGTTTCTCACCGAACACAAGCTCCTTAGTAAAGATTAAAACCTTAAGCCTCGCATGCTTAATCTACGTTGCCGAACAGCCCCCATGTTAAAACCCCCAAAAAACAGGAAAATCTCTGTGTGATATCTCACCTTGTGTTGGCATCTATGTTAATCGGATACTTTAGATTGGGCTTCGTACCAGTATCGGACATGTATCCGATACCAATACGCGTCCGATACAACTCCGATACGTATCAGATACGCTAGCTAGCGTATCTGATGAGGTGGCGTATCTTTAATTCCTGATACGGTCGCTGATATGGGTTGAAACGGCATGATACAGCCCTGTCTAGACTGGATACACATCCGATACGTTTGGCGGGTCCGTGCATCGCACATGCACCAACGCCAGATCACAGATTTGTGCACCGCACATAGATCAAAGGCAAAAATCATTCCTTTTGCGCTCTGCAGGAATCGAGCTGAGACCAACATGTGTAGCAAACTACCCATATACCACTGCAACAACTCCTATTTGATGTTAGAATTGAGTAACAGTTATATTTAAGAATCTGGCTAATATGCTACGCATAGCATAGAGGGCTTCCGTGCTACGGCTCAATATTTGAGTTTTCAAAATCAAAACGGTCGATCCGAACCGTTCAACATGATCTCCATATGAATATGTACTTGCAAACCAAATTTTACATTTTTTAGAATTTGTTTACTATTTATTAAGCCACTTTGAAAATCGCTGATCCAATGGTCCAGAAGATTTTACTGTTGTGTACAAATTACTGTTTTTTCAAAGTGGCTTAATAAATAGTAAAAAAATTCTAAAAAATGTAAAATTTGGTTTGCAAGTACATATTCATATGGAGATCATGTTGAACGGTTCGGATCGACCGTTTTGATTTTGAAAACTCAAATATTGAGCCGTAGCACGGAGGCCTCTATGCTACGCATAGCACCGTAGACACTTCCTATATTTAATATATAATCTCGTTATTTAATGTATATTTAATGATATTTATTGTTATAACTGCAGAATTTTTTATATTTAATTTATATAATTTAAGTGTTGAATTATTAATATAATTAAAATAATAAAAAATAATATATTTAATAGACGTATCGTATCTAGGATTTTTTAAAATTGCTGTATCGCCGTATCCGTATCGTATCAGATACGATACCCGTACCCGTATCCATGCAACATAGGTTGGCATTAAACAAATAGAAAACGGCATGGTTTAACTTTGAGATTTATCCAATCAAAACTGACGCTCCAGATCATACCACCTGGATTTTTTTTCTTCTCAAAAATAAATATGGATTACTCAGGGGAGCTCGGCTCAGAAATATAATAGCAGAATATTCTACAGCACATTCTTTCTTGGTAAAAAAAATGTAAACGCCTAGTAATGGATATCTCTTGGTAAAAAATCAATTAAAAAATTTATAACCATTTCAGAAATTCAAAAACAACTTGTATATCAAATTCACAATCATTTCAAATTCTCGGTCATAACTCATAATTTATACTTCAATACTTATAAGTTATAATAATATCATCTGCCTTTCCATGCCAATATACCGTAATTCATTATCATCAACCGTACCCTCGTCCCTCGCGACAACTGAAGACCAAATTCAGTTTATCAAACACAATATCTCATATCCAGTAATTCGTATTGACTGGTCTTAGATAAAATTTCTCTGAAGAGAAAAAATATAATTTCATTCTCTCTTGTGAAAATGCTTGTTTAGACCACACCATCTGTCGGCATTTAGAAAAACAAGTAAAATAACCTTCTTTGACATCGAGACTGTCCAATCAAAACCAACGCTCCAGATCAAACCAACTGGATATCCCTTCAATCTAATAAAATGAAAAGAACAACAAATATAGTTGATGCCTTGATGGAGCTCAGAATGTGAATGGAAAGTATAAGCGGCGCTAACTATATAAAAGAACTGCTGCAGAGTTCCTGATAACTAACTCGCCATGGCTCTCTTGTATTCTTCTTCTTCGTTTTTCTTTCTTCTAGTAGCTCTTTGTTCATGGCATCTACCTTTCGCTTTTGCTCAGTCCAATTGCAAGGCATGGCTGGTTCAGTCTATACCTACGGATATGCCAGACCTTCACCTTGTTCCTGGTGTACTCTCAACAGGTATTTACCTCCACATGTGTGTGTGTTACACCATTACAAAACTGGAAATTAGCTATATTGTCGTAGGTGAAGAGTTGAAAAGATGGCTCTACCTGTTTTTGTAGTCAGATAATTGAGGTTATCCCTGCAAGGATGGTCTCCTTTATTAGTGCCTGATAAGTGTTTGAAGAATTGCACGGTAAAATGGCAATAGGCATAGACAACCCTGTCACCGTAATTTAAGTATTTAACCTACTTTGGGTTATTATGCAGACAATTTAATTAACATTTTCTGTTTATACTTTCCTTTTCTATTCAACTTTTAGCTGACGTACTTCAATGGCTAGCTGGGAATGCAACAAAGAGCTTGGATCTAACGGTACAGTATTGGGAGCTCTTGGCTGAGCCAAATAATTCCAAATCAGGTGATTACGGCTACTCTGAAGCTGACATGAAGAAATTTGGGGCTGATTCCGGCCGCCAAGTGTACCAATCATTGGTTGAGGCAGCTGACCGAAATGTGGGCATTAGGTATGTAATCAGCTAATTGTGGTTTCGTACTGATTGGTGCCAGTACCGGTAAGGTGGGCATTAGATAGTGTACCAATTTAGTGGTTGACTTTGGTTTGACGACCCGGCTTTCATTTCTTTGCTCATTTTCTGTCAATTATGATTTGACTGTAAATTTAAACTAATTATGTGGACTGAGGCTCTATTCTGTCACTTAATCGAGCAATTAGAATTCTTAGGGCATTCTAACCTTTTTACATGATCAAGGTGTACGTAATCGGGGCTAATTCAGGTGCATTAAGCACATTTTACCTCAGCAGGGGCAATGAGAAAGCTTTGGCTTAAAATTAAGCATGTCCATTTAACTGTCTTAATTCCTCTAGCAGGTGAAAACTCATACAACTTAAAATTTTTTTTTTCGAAAAAGAGTTTTGGATTAATATAATTCTATGATTATTCAAGAAAATATTGCCTTTTAATTTATGTGAAGTTTTCAATATTACAAATACAAAACAAATACTTTTAGAATGTTAAAGTGAATACTCTCTTGGATAACCATTTTTAGTAAAAAGTATTATTTTTCAAAGAAAAAAAAAAAGACATTCTAAAAAACATATGGAGTACAAGAGTGGATAAAGGACAATTTTCCTATTTTAAATTTTCTAAAACATTTTGTTTTATAGGATAATCCAACACTCAGGACTTTACCCTGATTTTGTCGAAGAGGCATCAGACCTGGCTGCAGGCCGCCCCAATGTGAAAAACATCACCTTGTTACTTAGCAACTGGTGGGGCACAGGTATCGTGCATTGCAAAGTTTGGATTTCTGACAACAAGGATATTTATATCGGCTCTGCTAATAATGACTGGAAGTCTCTCACCCAGGTACAGTATTTTACAGGTGCCAGTAATAAAGTCTTGCTTCCTTGAAGGATATCAACGCCAACTGTTAATAATTGAAATATATTATCCTCAAGTGTGTTTAAAAGATGTGGGGGTTTATAAATCACTTTAGATATTCTGTGCTTAATTTTAAAAATCAAACAATAACATCTAGCGTACTGTACTGATTAGGTTTGCTGAAGTTTATTCTTGTGTATCAGCCTAAGTGGAGTATGTGACAATGCAGGTTTCATTTCATAAGTAGGTAAAGCTACCTTACCATCTGGATTCTGGAACCATACTTCTCAGGTCTGGTAATAGGGCCTCGATTCGGTCAAATTTTGATCTTGTTAAACAACTGGTGGATATTTGTTCACAGAAGCAGTTTCATATAGTTTATTTATCTGCTTATTTGCTTTTCTATTTTAGGTGAAAGAGCTGGGGATATATCTTGTTGGTTGTTCCAAGATAGCTCAATCTTTGAGGGATTATCTTGACAATTTATTTACGCTTTCGACCCTTAATTCCATGGATTATACCAGAACCATTTTTGACAGCCAGTGGCAGGCTTCTAGAAAGGTCCCTTGCTGGTCTAACTTCATCCCAAAAGAGGAACAATGCAGGTACTTGGTCATTTTAGCACTAATATGATATTTTAGAAGTTCCATACATGTCAAGCTCAAGTAGTCTATATGCAGGTGAAATATAGGCAGCACTTTGTGTTGTAAAAATAATGTTCCACAATTGCCGAAGGATCATTGTGCCACCAGTTTTTCAGATCTACCTAGATACCATACCAGTGAGGTTTTATTGAGCACTGCATTTGACCTTGCTGGTAAGGTGTCTAGTAATGGACCTGAAACCTAACTGATCTGTAACTAACTTGATGATCTAAATCTGAAACCCTAACTCAACATGACCATTCCAATCAGAATGACACAGGATCACAAATTGACCAGAACAAAAAAAAATAGCTAACTGGTAGCAAAATGTTCATTTGATTATAATGCATGATAAAAATCATGTGCTTCACCCCTGTGTAATTGAACCTGACATATAGAGGATGCCTTTTCAAAGCCACCAAGCATCCCACGTGTAATTGAACAACATAAGGTATATTGTTTTGTTATCCCAAAATTACCCTTCTTTAGAATGCCCCACCCCTCCAAAAGAACCTAACCGGGCAGCAATATCTGATCCAAAATGACCTGAACCCTAACCTGAAGCAATTTGATTAACCCAAACTGGCTGACCCTTTTGCCACCAAAATAAATTTACCGGATCAGGTTCAAAACTGCAGTCTCAAATAGTAGAATGAAATCAGACCTGATATGGAGCAACTCCAGTAAAATTTTAAAATATTAACTTTTTGGTGTTGGACATGGTAAAACAGATCGCCTCTTCCTCCAGCGAGGGATGTACCGCATGTTAATGGTTACCCAATAATAGACGATCCTGCTACCTTTGACGTATCCATTGAGACCCCTGGAGTGGGTGCTTCTACTGCTTCAAGTGACTTGAGCTACCTTTCTTTTGCACCACCTGAGGTGAAGTATATACTAATAGTCATCAAATGTTGTGATGTTAGATTACTGTCTCCAGTAATGCATCTTGTACAGTTAACAATATCATACTTATGATTATGGGTGTTGAATAATTAGTTTCTGTTTTGTGTAGCTCTTATTTGGCAAATTCCAATCTGATGAACAAGGATGGATCGAAACGATTAAATCAGTTAAAGTTGGTGGAACTCTGCGTATTAGTACAATGGATTGGCTTGGCCAGTCCCAATTTGCCAATCCAATAATATTTTGGGATTCTCTCGCTGCTGCTATTTCAGAGGTATACCTGCTAAAAGCCGAAAACTAAAACCTTGTATGCACTTGATTCACTACAATCTACTTAACTTTTCTACTCTTAGCATCTAAATAAAAGTCCATAGAAAGTTGTTTTGAACAAAGTTTGAATTTCATTACTTCACCAGGTTGTATTTGCTAAAAATGCGACGGTGCACCTTCTGACGGCAAACTGGACCCACTCACCAGACAGTACTGACAAGTACTTGAAGAACCTTCTCTATACAAATGTCCTCTGTTCCTCATCAAAATACAACCACTGTGGGGGCAAAATCGAAATTCGCTACTACATCATTCCGGGTTATGACAAGACAGGCCCTGCTATTATTAATGGTACAGCAACAGGTAATCTTTATCCAGGCTATACCCGGGTCAACCACGGAAAGTATGCTGTAAGTGACGTGCGGGCCCACATCGGTACCAGTAATTTGATCTGGGACTATTTTTACTCAACAGCTGGGGTCAGTTTTGGTACATACAAACCCTCTATTGTGACGCAAGTGCAGCAGGTATTTGATGCAGATTGGAATTCACCTTATACACAATCTGTTCAACCATTAAGTGCTCAATCATGAGAGGGGAAGTACAAAAGTGCTTATTTGTTTATTTTTTTTTCTTGTTTGGGCATGATGAAAAATTTGCTCCATTGTCTCAGCTGTTTGATCGAAAGAGGGGTTTGCTTTTAAAAAAAAGGGTAAATTTCGCCAGAGGTCACTAAACTTTGTCCTTTGTCACGAATTGGTCACTCAACTTTGATTTGCTCCTCCATAGCCACTGAATTTTTAATTTGTCACAATCAAGTCACCCTATAATTTTTCCATCCAAAATATTAACGGAATATAATTTTTCCGTTAGTATTTTGGACGGAATGAACATATTCCGTTAAAATTTTGGATGAAATGAGCATATTACGTTATATTTTGGACGGAATGAGAATATTTCATTAATATTTTGGATGGAAAAGTTATAGGGTGACTTGATTGGGACAAATTAAATGTTCAATAGCTATGGAGGGACAAATCAAAGTTGAGTGACTAATTTGTGATAAAGAACAAAGTTTAGTGACCTCCAGCGAAATTTACCCTAAAAAAAAAAAAATGGACTGCTAAGAAAATACGGTTATTGGTTATATTGCTGCATTGGTGCTCGTGTTCTGCACTGATTATGCAAACTCATGAATTTTGGAATGTTATATATAATTTTAATATCGGTTGAAATGAACATGAGAAAGAAGGAAAACAATATGACTTCCAATTTCAAATCCTTTTCACATGCCACAATAAAAGTATATAGTGCACCCACCACTACTATCAGACTTAACATTAGTGCTAGCAGAACTCTATATTGTATTTATAGAAGTGCTTTGGAAAGGGATATGTTATTGCTTTAATTTCTGAAGATAATTACCAATGAAAATTGTCTTTTTTATCATAAGTATTACTTATTTGAGTTTGGCATCTGCTAAAGACTGCCAGATCGTTTTCAATATACACAAAGATATACCCAATTAAAGATATATACTGGGACAAACGAAGTGACCTGGAAAATAGCAGGATGAATCATGGGATTACTTGGGTAAAGATTTTAACATAACAGTTTTGGCTTCATGCAGCGCACGGACTATCGAATCAAAACAGCGCTATATATGATTAGGACACTGCATGAAGCCAAAACTGCTCTGTTAAAATCTTCACCTGAAAACTTTGTACATTCTCCTTCATTTTTTAGTAGTATAAATGCTGCCAAATTGACATATTGTCTCTTTCACTGGATCATTAATGGAAGTAGAGGTCCAGTGACAAGTGCATACTTAAAAAAGAAAAATATTCAAGACTAAGAAAGATCCTAGCCAACAACCAAAAAGCCAAAAAGAACCCTGCTTTTTGTTTCATTTATTCATACGGCAACTCCAAAACTAAAATTAGAAGATTGCGAAAGGGTAATGCAACCGCCTTGATCAATTTCAATAAAGAACAATTTAATCCTCTCTCTCTCTCTCTTTTTTTTTTATCTAGGCGGAAGAGCTATATCAACATACTCTGTTTACATGATTTATGGACCAGATTGCAAATATAACAGTCCTTATCAGCCTAAAGGAGGCAAATATTAAATATATGTCGACTTTAAATTAATTTGCTTAAGATTATTGTTTCTTGAGTGAGGCTATGGTACTGTGCATAGCGCGCATTGGTCCGTACTACGGATTAATATTTTTGTTTTCAAAATCATAACCGTTCAACATGGTATCCATATGAATATGAACTTGTAAACTAAAATTACATATTTTTAGATTTTTTTTCCTATTTTTTTAGATGGGTAGAAGATCATTGTTTTTGAATGGTCCATAATTTTCAGATAAAGTGATTTCTATCCATCTTAAAAAAATAAACAAATTCTAAAAAGTATAAAATTTAATTTTAAAGTACATATTCATATGGAGATCATGTTAAATTATTTGGATCGACTGTTAGGACTTTTTAACTAAAAAGTTGAGTCCATAGCGTGAGCCAATATGCTATATGCATAGTACCATAACCTCACTCTTGTTTCTTTGTTCAATTTCGTGTATTCTTTACCTTTTGACATTTGTACCGTGTTCAGTTGAGATGTCAAATATGTATCTGCAGGAATGACGGTGGGAATTGATTCTATTACTCGCTATCAAACACATTTCATTTATTAAGGAGATGATTCCGGGAACAGACAAGTAACAATTCTATATTTCTCAATTCAGAAACTTAGCTTTTACTCAATATGCAAGGAGCCGTGTTTTCAGACCTAAAGTTGAAATTAAAGTAGATGAGCATATATAAAAAATTAAAAACTATATAACTCCGTAACGGACTTGCCACAACACATAACAGATTAACCGACACCATTAACCAACCCTATCAGAAGTTTTCTAATCAACGGTTAATTCCACTTTAGCAAAGTACTTGACACCTTAGCAAAATCTATTAGCCACACTTAGGTATCAGTCCATCAGAGAACATTTTTTTCATAGAATTTTTTTTGGCAATTAGTATGAAGGCTTCTCATAATTAGATAAATAATTAAAAAATATCATATACGATTTTATACTTAATTATGGTTATCATAAGATAATGAAAGATGTTTACTTTTTAACGAACTAAAGAAAGAAATTTATTGTATCTGTCATCTATTGTTATTTCAGCTTCCAATTGCAAGATCTTATTTTTCTGGTTAGTATCATCTGATCTAAAACAAATATGTCAAATCAAATCTACTGAAGTTATCAATAATGAGTTTTTGACGACCTCAGCAAATTTCTTTGGTGTGTCATCTTAGATTGAACGATCCAGACAGAAAACAAAGAGAGAAAAGAAAGAGAGTGAGGCTACGGTACTATGCATAGCACGGATTGGGTCCGTACTATGGCTCAACATTTGAGTTTTTAAAATTCTAACGGTCGATCCGAACCGTTCAACATGATTATAAAATGAATATGTACTTGCAAACCAAATTTTATATTTTTTTGATTTTGTTTACTATTTTTTTAGATAGGTAGAAAATCACTGTTTTTGGATGGTCCAGAATTTTCAGATCAAGTGATTTTCTACCTATCTAAAAAAATAGTAAAAAAATTCAAAAAAATGTAAAATTTGGTTTGCAAGTACATATTCATTTTATAACATGTTGAACGGTTCGGATAGACCGTTAGAATTTTGAAAACTCAAATATTGAGCCGTAGCGCGGACCCAACTGTGCTATGCATAGTACCGTAGCCTCACTCAAAGAGAGATCTTGCAACTGGAGTTTGAAATAACCAAAACAAAAAAAAAAAAGTTGCGCCACATCAGTAAATCTAGCAATTATTCCTTAATAAATTGAAACCACCTTCATCTCTAAAATTCATTATAATTTTAATTTGTGAGTGAGTTGAACATTTTAATTTTTTTACATCTTTATGATTTTTCTAATATTTTTAAAATTGTATTTGCAAAATAATTGTCTATGCTAAAGACAAATTAAACGTAATCAATTTTTGTTATAATTATTTATAGTTACAATTGTAACGTCAGCATCGCTTTACTTTGACACGCGCGCGCACAGACGCACTCGCCACAACACGGAAACACCCAACCAACTACTAATCTTTCACTCTAACCCTCTCTCTTTGGCTCTTTCTTGAAGAAGACTCAATACTAGCGTCACTAGTGTACTATATCAGTATCCAATCCATCCTCTGGACCTCTGCTCCTTCACCTCTCCGTACTGACTTTATTTCATTTTCTCCCAACTACTAAAAGATTCCCATTTTCTCGGTTCATGCCCCTCTTTCCTGCTTCAAATCTTTCTCTGGGGACAATTAATTCAATTTCCAATGTGGAGACAAAAGTGAGCTAGCTTGTCGTAGAGTCTACTTCAGTAGCCTATTTATGAGGTTTCTAGGGTTTATTCTGAGCAAATTTGGGTTTGGAGGTTTCGAATTATCTCAAGTTTGTATGAGTTAGCTTGATTTGGCCTTAGATGAATGAGATCTGCCCCTCTAAAGTGATTTTATTTAAGAATTGCTTCTGATGTTTGTTGTGGAGAAGACCAATGATTTGGTCTCAGTTTGGTTTCCACCTCAGTTGGGCTTTGATAATTTGGATCTTAATTGATTGGCGTAAATAGCGTTCAACTGTGAATTAAGAGTAGGGTTTGAACTAATTACAATGTCTGGTGCACCGAGAGTGCGTTCTCTGAACATAACTGAACCAAATTTAGAGGATGAAGCGAGACCAGTTTTGGTACCGGGTGGCAACAAGAAACCCCCATCCCGCAAACCAATTGTGAAACCTACTACACCAAAACCAGCCCCAACTCAACCCAATAACACATTGCTCAATGGGGCGAAGAAAGAACGAAAGAGTTGTATACCTCCCTCTAAAGAGTTCTCAAAAAAGGTGCTTTTGAAAGGGCACGAATTGCTTCTGCACCACAATTTGTCCCTTAATGCATCTTGTTCATCCGAGGTGTCAACAGAGTCGTTTACTAGCCGGGCCTCAACGGGTCGGATTGGAAGACAGGTTGGGCCCATGACCCGGCTGAAGGTTGGTTTGGTTAAGAGAGAGAAGAGTGTCCCGAAGGTAGAGAATGGTGTTGGCTGTGAAATTGGTGAACTCAGTGTTCCACAGGAAAAGAGGAGATGTACATGGATTACTGCTAATAGTGGTTTGTCTCTCTGTCTCTCTCCCTTTTTTTTTTGACAAAGATCTCTCTCTCTCCGTCTCCCTCCTCTGTGTGCGTGTGCGCGCACGTCTGTCTGTCTCTTGTTTCTCTCTTATACACTAAATCACACATTCTCTACTCCAGAAGAATCTTCTCACTAAGTTTAGCTGGAAATTAAGAGATAATGCTAGTTTTGAACACAATTGTTGAGACTTACTGTTAGGCAGCATGAACCTTAATGTTTATTAAAGATGACTTCCATTGTTTATTCATTTTTATAATTTTAAGTATCCGCTTAAGGTGCCTTGATAGTTTACCTTCAATATTATGAAGCAAAAATTAGCAGTATTGAATTATGCTGTTACAATTATCATTATCAATTTTCCTTAATTGGCAGATTTTATCCACTATTGTTGGTAATTTTCTGTAACATCCTATATTTGTAATATTTACAACTTAATATACCTATACATCGTGATTTTTTAATATACTTATACACTGATTTTTTAATGCACCATGAGGGGTATTCTTATTATTTTCTGATTTTGGTCTACTACACAATTTTTTCCCTTTTTCTGGTTGTAAACCACCACTATGAATTCCTAGTGCAAACTAATGATATAATGGTTGAGAGTCATGTGCTGATCAGAGAATATATTCAGCATAATTTGTAAATAATTCCCTTTTGTTAAAAAAAGAAAAGAAAACACTTGCATAAGGTACAAAAACATAACAAACTACATTTGTTTGGATCTTTGTGCTAATCTGTAAATTTTATTGAAAGCAGGTGCTATGTGCAAATTTGATGAACTTTTTACTCTTTGTTACTGTTTTCTTAATCCTAAAAAATAAGCATAAACAAGGATCACAAGAAGTTTATGCAAGTAGAAATAACAAAAATTCAATGTGGTCCAAAATGACCTTTTTTTTATCCATTATTGATCTTCCGTGTAAAATGATACATTTTAAATAAATACAGCTCATGATTAAAACGGGATTTATGGGCCTAATTACCTTTATATGTATTTATATAGAAATTTTTCATATACGCCCCTTCAGAACTGAAAGATGGCAAAAATTAACCATGACCTTCTTCACCTAACTTCACAAAAATGCCCTCACAACTTATTATGTGGAGACAAAAAAAAAAGAGGAACTGGGGTACTTTGGGAATCTTTTGAACAGAAATGTCGGCCGTAGTGGCACGTGTTTGATTTTAAATTTTGTAAGGTATGTGTGAACTTCCTGTTAATAAATGAATTTCAATTGATAAACAAATTTTAGGTTCAAAGGCCAACATTGTTTTAACATTTCATCAATGGATGGGGTCATTGATTAAAGGAACTTATTCTAAAGTATTGAACTGTTCTTCATTCAATTTAGTGGAGAATAGTTGTAAAGATACTCTGTTTTGGGCCATGCTGATATCTCCAAAATCTTTCTAATAATAGTGCCTTGTTTCAAGGTGTTTCTTTTTCATTTTTCCTTTTTCCCTTTTCTTTTCTTCACACTCTCATACACACTCAATATATTTTGTGGGAAGTAATTCCTCTAGAGCCCACTCAAATTTGATGAACTTTTACTCTTCTTTGATACTGTTTTTCTTAATCCTAAAACGCAAACTAGGAGCTCAAGAAGTTTATGCAAGTAGAAATAACAAAGATTTGAAGTGGTCCAAAAAGACCTTTTTCCTATCCATTGCTGATCTTCCATGTATAATGACACATTTTAAGTAATTGGAGCTCATGATTAAAGGGGTTTAAGGGCCTACTTACCTTTATATGTACTTGTATAGAATATTTTGATATATGCCCCTTCAGAACTGAAAGATGGCAAAAATTAACCATGACCTTCTTCACCTAACTTCACAAAAATGCCCTCACAACTTATTATGTGGAGACAAAAAAAAAGAGGAACTGGGGTACTTTGGGAATCTTTTGAACAGAAATGTCGGCCGTAGTGGCACGTGTTTGATTTTAAATTTTGTAAGGTATGTGTGAACTTCCTTTATTAAATGTAGTTTTCAATTGATAAAAAATTGTAGGTTCAAAGGCCAACATTGTTTTAGGGTTTCATTAATGTATGGGTCATTGATTAAAGGATCGTATCCTAAAAGTATTGAATATTCTTGATTTAATTTAGTGGAGATTAGTTGTAAAGATGCTCTTCTTTGGGCCATGCTGATATCTCCAAAATCTTTCTAGTTATAGTGCCTTGTTTTCAGGTGTCCTTTTTCCTTTTTTCTTTTCTCCACACTTTCTCACACACACTCAATATATTTTGTGGGGAGTATTCCTCTAAAGCCCCTCAAAGTCCCCCCCCCCCCCCCCCCCCCCCCCCCCCCCCTCTTACACTGATTTTGGGTGCCACAAATTGTCACAACTTCTCAAAATAAGAAATCTGAACCAGTGATCACCAGAGATGCCTGTGCATTCAGATATGGAATATTTTAACACATGATCAAGAGGTCAAAAATGAATGCATTAAAATTTATCCATTGTATCATGTTGGTGAATTTTTTTCTTTTTGATCGTACTAAAAACCTCTGCACTTTACCGTCTTAATCATAAAATATTGAAATTAAGAGACCTAACAGCTGCTGGACTTCTCTATATCTGCTTGTTGAAATTTCAACCTTTCAATTTAGTCCCTGAAACTTTTGGAAATATCCATAAATAATAATGGTACTCGGTGCAGAAAGGGGGTATTTTAATGTGAATTTTTGAAATTTGGAGCTCGATGCAAGTTTAGTGAAGTCCTGACTGCTCTTTTGTTATCCTCTGTTTTACTTTCCCCATTTTATTTTATGTAGCAACTTTAATTGTCTGTGCAATGTTAAATTTTCTGTAACACAAAATTGTTCCCATTTGATTCTGAATATTTGAAACTATGGCATGAAGGATGTTGTTGAAATAATGTTTATTTTTATTACCAAATTAATAACTAAAATACTGTATTACTGTCCCACTTTCACTTGTTGACTTATACTACTGGATATTCCCTTTTTAGTGGTTATAGCTAATTATTCCTCTTGTCTTTTATCTGGTCCTTATCTCAGCTTGCTTACTATTTTTAATCTTTTGTTTTTGGTTCATTAAATGTGCCTTCATAGGAGGGAGGGGTAGGTTAAGTGCTAATTAAACAGCCTTGTAGCTTGTCTCTATCATACATTGTTCTGTGTTCCTCTGCTATTTTTTAGGTTATGTTATATCACCAGTACCAGTTTGTACAAACTAGTATATACCTGACTGGTATGGTACCATGAACATAAACTGAAGCCCTAGCTTTACATTAGACCGAGATGGACCAGCAGAACCACAACTTTTTCTTGTATGAAAAGTTAAAAAATTATTTAAGAAGTACAAAGCAATGAAATAGTTTCTTTCAAATATTATAAAGTTATAAATTTGTTAATTTTTATATTTATTTTAATCTGATGTTTTTCTTTTATTTATTAGAATCTTCTTACGCTGCTTTTCATGATGAAGAGTGGGGACTTCCTGTGCATGATGACAAGTATGCATATCTGACCTTCTATCAGTTCAGATTCTTTTTTTTTTGTACATGTAAAATGAAGTGATGCCAAATCAGCCTAACAATATTAAAATATCTCATGTGTCTGAAAATAACCAAATTCCAAACAATCTCTAGGATCCAGTCTTGTCAGCTGGTTGCTGCAACAAGGCCATTCTGTTCCTGCAAGCCTCAGTTGTGCAAATAAATTTAATATATTTTTCGAAGTATTCAACATAATACTTGGTTGTAATTTTGTATTCTCAGGAGGCTTTTTGAACTATTAGTTCTATGCGGTGCATTGGCTGAACTCACTTGGCCTGAGATTCTCAGCAAAAGGCAAAATTTTAGGTAATTATTTTTCTTGAATATTATTTTGAGTAATTTTAAAACACACGCAACAACAACAACCAAGCTTTTAGTCCGAAACAAGTTGGGGTAGGCTAGAAATGAAACCCAACCAGAGGTGAGGGTTTCATTTCCATACAAAGGCTGTATTTTACATTGGCTCGCCATGCCTATCACAACCCCCATCCTTTTTCCTGGCTTGGGATGGACTAGGCTGTGTAGAAACTACACAGGCGGTGTTAATTTTAAAACACAAAAAAAAAAAAAATAAACAACTTAAATGGTAGATACACTTTAACACTTATCATTAAGCAGGTATATGCTTGCCATTTCTGATGTAGATGTTTATTGTGCCTGGGCTTGTTGGTTAAGACTAAATTAAGCCTCAGTTTAGGCAACTGAAACAACAAATTCCAAGAAATAACAAAAGAAAGAAGAAAGAAAAAACAAAGCAGATTCAACTGAGACCTATCTAGATTATTGGTGTCAATAACATACCATTACCTGACTTACCAAGAAATTTTTGTTTTTCTTCAGGCAAGCATTCATGGGATTTGATCCACTTGCTGTATCAAATTTAAATGAGAAAATGTTACTGATGCCAGGCAATACTGCCACCTCTCTTCTTTCAGTGCCTAAGATTCGTGCAATTATTGACAATTCTCGGCAAATACTCAAGGTTTTTCCTTTTTCTTTACTTGCTTCTCATAATAGGGATGTGCATTGAGTTGGCTTGTTTTATTTTACCAATTTGGAATTGACGTTGGCTACCAAAAAATGGGCATCACCAGGCTGCTTCTAGTATACCTTCCTGGGGTATAGGACCCCCTTTTTGATAATCGATCTTTTCAGAATCAAAAGATGTACTATGTTTGATCAAGGGTGCCATTTTTTTATTTTAGAGTTTGAACTCCTTTAGTTGCTTTTGTTTTTCTGTTTTTGTTCACGGTTCTCCTTCTGCTTTCTTTGGTCCAACAATTAGGTACAGTTGTGACAAATTGACTTGTCTCAAGGGTACTGTGTTTTATCAAGGGTGCAAATTGACTTCTCACTTTTTAAAATTTTATAGTAAATATTAGAAAGAAGCCAAATTTATTAGTCCGGTTCAGTAATAGTTTTACTGAATTTCCTTAAACATAGCTATTTTCACATAACAATTAGCATTTATGTCCCAAGTGGGCTGAGTCGTTATGTTAAATCATGTCGGATATCATCTTTCACATATGCAACACATCAGCTAACAAAATTATATCCTAACCCTCTGATGCAGATAATAGAAGAGTTTGGATCCTTTGATCGATACTGTTGGAATTTTGTAAATAAAAAACCAGTTGTAAACAAAATCAAATACCCTCGTCAAGTACCGGTTAAAAGTCCAAAAGCTGACCTCATGAGCAAGGACTTAATCAAAAGAGGCTTTAGGAGTGTGGGGCCCACAGTCGTGTATTCCTTCATGCAGGTTGCCGGTTTAACAAATGATCATCTCATGACTTGTTTCCGTTTTGAGGAGTGTATAGCCGTCGGCATGGCACCTAGTACAGATCTGAAGGGGGAAATCAAAACCAATGATGAAATGCCACTTACAAATTTGATAACCATATCATAGCATATCACCTCTTTAGCCTGATAACCAGTAGATATAATCTGTATTATTATTCACGAGTTCACGTCAGTTTGTTTTGTGTGATTTATTGATTTATTTCTTAATTATTTATTAACCCCAAGGGATGTACATAAAAGTTTCTTGAGTGATTTATATATGTTTTTTAAGTATGTGGATGAGTGTATGATAAACCAACTGATCGTGACAAATACGTTTTGAGAATTGTGGAAAATTAAATTTACTCGTATTGTGCAGTAGACAAAATTTGAGACAAATTTAAGATGGTTAATGTTTCAAGCCTTTTTTGGAGTTTCTTAAAGAAAGTTATGGGAAGCTCTCTCTAAACTGAAATAGTTATTGTTCTCTATTTAGAATTCTACTTTTTCAGTTTCTATGTATGAACTTCTACTATAGATTTACCTAATGTTTAAGGATATAAATGAAATTGCTATCAGATGTTATATAAAAGGATATAAAGAGATAAAGGTTCTTAATTATCCTCCTGTTCTCTCTTTTTCATGTATGTTGAAATCACCATAGCTTCCAACAAAATAGTGGTATTGCTAAATTTATCACCAAAACTGCAATCTCTTTTCAATATCTAGTTCTAACCAAAACCTATTATAATCAAATGTCAGACTACTTTACTCGCATATTGGCAGTTGTGAATAAAATAAAGCAGTTTGGTAAAAGGTGCAAGATTTGAGGTCATAGGAAATATTTGGTGCTCCTTTAATGTTGAATTAATTCAATCATGTGATGAAAGCAATTGATAAGTCTTTAAGGACATTGACACCGTGACTGATGACGAATTGAATATGAGTTATTGTTAGCCCATGAAGAGAGACCGAAAAAGAAGTCCATAAGATCATATAATTCGCCACAATGTTTACTACATATTCAAAATGAAAAGCAACATCTTAAGTATTGGTCAACTTTTGAAGAGTGAACACAAAATGAAGATAGAGGACCATTATTTATGCCTTTGAGATTAGAATGGCAGACGTGTAGCAGAAGTTGCTATGACAGAAAATTGGAAGTTCATGCTAAATGTGAAGACAACTTAAATACAGTGTTTACAAGCTTTTGTGTGAAGGATTCTTTTATTGATTTTGACACATAAATTTGAGCACCTCAATCTTGAAGGGCTTAAAATGCTAATATTCTTAAAATATTATTTTCGTATGCATGTGTGTGAATTTATTTTGTTCTTAATCACGATTCACGACATGCATCAATTATTACGCACAAATTAAATTTCATTTACAACACGTAGCATGTGTCTCTCATGATTTTTATCAATTGAGCGTATTGTTCGTGCCCAATAATCCCAAAGCTGATAAAAATCTTCTAAATATTATTAGGTGCATGATTGTTAATTTTTCTGTCCTAAATCAAAACGATATATCAATTATTATGCACCAAATATGCATAAATGAACTCATTTGCAGCACATTAATTTCACATGTTTACATATATTTTAATTAATGGGTTCCACATTACAAATCATATCATCATCAAAATTAACAAATATTCTCTAAATATTATTATCTGTGTACCTAACTGAAAACATATTAATATGTAAAGGTAGTTGAGCCTTTAATGTTGCACAGAACATTGCCGAGGTACGAATGTAGCAAATTTCGATAGCATGATTTGATGCTTCGAGGGTGAACGTGGTCTTGACTCTTGAAGGTATTTAATAATCTTGACGGTACATTTGTATAGTATAATAATATCATGGGAAAATTGATAAAATGCCACTACAAAACCTTTAAATTTGAAAAATGCCACTCCAAAATCAGAAATTATCATAATGCCACTACAAACTTACTTAATTCTTAATTTTGCCACAATTATACAATTGTTATACTATTTTTTTTAAGAATTAATTGAAAAATACTGATTTGGAAAATGTATTTTTGTATTGCCAATTATACCCTTCGTACCCTCTAACAAGTATCGCCTTCCCCAATATACATCGCCTCTGTGAGAGGAAATCGCGTGAGAGAGGAAATGGCATGATCAGCCAGAGAGGAAATCGCGACCTCAGTGAGAGGAAATCGCCTCCAGTCCTCCTCTACGCAATCGCCATCAGTGAGAGATCAGTGAGACCTGAGCATGCATCGCCATCAGTCCTCCTCTACGCAATCGATTTCGTCCACCTCCATGTTGCCGAGTGACAGTCTGTTGCCAATCGTGCAATGCCCGAATTGCGGAATCGATGTGAAGCGACTTGTGAGCGGTACCACAGCAAATCCACAGAGGATATTCTACAGATGCGTAAACTACAAAAAAGTATGATCTCTAGGTTTTAGGTTTTACAGTACCGGGTTGCCCTGGTACAGGCACTGTACCAGTACACTGTACCGCTGTACCAGTGCAGTACCAGTACAGTGTTATGCAGTTTTTTTGTTTTGTTTTTGAGCTATACTATTGGATGTTAGATAGCTGTATGTTGATAATGGTATGTGCTTAATACCAAGCTAGGTTGCTTTGTGTTTGCTGGTATAGGTACCAGAGAGGTTTATTGTTGCTTAATACTGAAGTGCATAAGCTTACCCAATGTTATCTGATAAGTCGTTTAGGCTTGTATCAAACAATGTAAAATATCAAATTATCTGATAAGTCGTTTAGGCTCTGAACCGACTTATTGCGGGCCGCAATAAAACTCTTGCGGACCGCAATGAATGGAGGCAGTGAATTTGTCGCGCAATGGGTATGTAGAAGTCATTACGGGCCGCAATAGGTATGGTTGCGGCCCGCAATGAATGTGCAGGAATTTTATTTCTTTATTTTATACCAAATTAATGATAAAATTATACCAAATTAATGTAGTTTTATTTTATTTTGCAGAAGACATGTTCGTGCAGGTTCTGGATGTGGGAAGAGGACTACGAGGCATATCTTCGTGACATTGGAGTTGTGGGCATGCGGAGTGATCCCGAGCATGACCAATCCGAATCTGATCGAATTTTCCCTAATCGAATTGTCGCTCGATTTGATAATGAGATTGGAAAATTGAAGAAACAAAACTCCCAAATTGTTGCATTAGCGGAGAAGATAATATTCCTTCTTGTTATAAATGTTGTTGTGATGATGAGTATTTTGATTGTAATTATGCGCAAGTAGTGCAAGTGTATTTAGGAAGCTAAATCGATGATTAGTAATTTGTAATCTTATGCTAACATTTGTAATCGATGATTAGTATTTTGGATTTTAGTTTTGTAACCTTATGCTAAATGCTTTATTGTTGATTGATAATTTGTAAATCCGTTTGATAATTTGTAATCGATGCCTTATGCTAAATCCGTTTGATCTGATCCAGTTTGATAAACACATAGTCATGAATTTCAATAAACACAGAGACATTAATTGGAGTTCAATAAACAGATAGTCATGAAGTTCAATAAACACAGAGACATGAAGTTCAATAAACAGATAGTCACTACAGGTAAAAATTCTACAATAATAATTGTATTCATTACATATACATCTGAAATCAATATCACTTGCTGACATAGCAAATACCAGTACACAAATCATTTTCTATAGGCCAGATGCTAGTAAGTTATAGGGTCGGTCTCTAAGAGGAACTTCTGTCATCTCACTACTCCAGCCGGCACCAGAGACATATGAATTATAATTTCAATTCTTCAACTAGAGTTTATACGGTGAGCAGAAATAACAGAAAAAGAAAAAAAATAGGTGAAACGAAATAGTGATCAACGAACCTTGAAGAGTAGTATAGCCCAGTCGCTCCTCTAGTTGATTAATGAGTTTTCGGTCCCGTCGGAGAAGGTATTACCCAGTCGGAGAAGAAGAGGAGAAGGAGTTTCGGTCTAGTCGGAGAAGAAGATGAGAAGGTATTACCCAGTCGGAGACCCAGTCGGAGAAGAAGCGGATTTTCTCGGTGGATTTGGCCTCCCTGAGCGGGGAAGAAGAAGAGGGGAAAAACTATAGGGTCGGTCTCTGAGAGAAGAAGATCAAGCAATTAAAAAAGAGTGAGGCTACGGTGCTATGCATAGCACAGATGGGGGGTGTACTACGGCTCACTTTTTGACTTTTCAAAATCCTAACGGTCGATCCGAACCGTTCAACATGATTATAAAATGAATATGTACTTGCAAATCAAATTTTACATTTTTTCGAATTTTTTTACTATTTTTTCGAAAATCACTTGATTTGAACATTGTGGACCATCCAAAAACAGCCTATCTAAAAAAATAGTAAAAAAATTCGAAAAAATGTAAAATTTGGTTTGCAAGTACATATTCATTTTATAATCATGTTGAACGGTTCGGATCGACCGTTAGAATTTTGAAAAGTCAAAAAGTGAGCCGTAGTACACCCCCCATCTGTGCTATGCATAGCACCGTAGCCTCACTCATTAAAAAATTTTCGGTCTCTGAGGGGAAAGCCTGGTTGAGTTTTGTTTTCTCTTTGAGGGTATTTCGGTCATTAATTAAATTTTTTTTTTTACATGACTAATACAGTATTAGTGGCAAAATTAAGAATTAAGTAAGTTTGTAGTGGCATTATGATAATTTCTGATTTTGGAGTGGCATTTTTCAAATTTAAAGGTTTTGTAGTGGCATTTTATCAATTTTCCCTAATATCATTGTATTGTGCGTGTGAGCTGTAAGAATGTGCTTCTGTAATGCTAGTTATTTTCTTGTTGCTTGTTTATTTCATTTATGTTTTGTTAAAGCTAATTCAAAATGTCATGAACAAACTACCACGTATGTATGATCAATCAAATTCGCGTGGGTTCTGAAGTCTCTTATAAAAACTAAACAAAAATGAAAACGAAAAACAAGCAAAGAAAGCAAGAAAAATTTGAAAAAACTTGACAGTTCCAATCTGTAAAAATCTAGGGTATGAATTGGTGAATCGAAAAATAAAAGTTTATAAAGTAAACAAGTCTGACAAAAGAATTTCAATATTTACACAATGCTTGTGGATGTGTTAAGCTATATTTAACACAGAAATTTTCAATCTTTCTTTTCCTGGCAAAAAAATTCTATCCATTGAATATATATCGACCCGAATGGGCCACTTATGGAACCAAAAATTGTACAGATATACAATCAATGAACCTCCATAATACACCATATAAACTTACCAAAAAAATAAATTAGAAACCTACTGTGCAAACAAAAAAGTCTATATCATCTGGTTAGAGGTTCAAGTTGTACTTCCATTACAACAGAAGAAGAATTCAACTCTGATTTACTATGTGTCCCCCGATTTGTCCGCAAGAGGTCTGACGAATCATCCTCTTCTTCACTACTATTACCCAAAACCCAATGCCCCGATAAAGAACTACTATTAACTCTTCTCTGTTTGTGTTCATTGTACTCCAAATATACAACCAAACCAACGCCACCCAAGATCCAACAAATCAAGGCCCAAGTCAAACCTTTGACATTGTCATCCCCATACCTGTGCCCTAGATGCTTCATGCCAGTAAAGAGTGCCACCGTACCAGCAACAATTGCACTCCTGCCCATGTAAATATGCAAGTATTCCCAAATGACACGTTTGGTTGATGGCACCTCTCCTGTCTCAGGCTTCTTGGGCCTCATGTATGCATTTAATGGTTGCACAGATGCCAACACAAGAGCCGCTACACCAAACTTCACATGCACTGAATCAAGGAAAAACCCTCGCAATTCAGCAGCTGCAAAAAGAAGACCTAACAGCATAATAGCTATACCAGAATATTGCAAATAAACATGCGTCTGGAACCAGCCATCCCCTTTCAAGTGTTTTAAGTACCGTGCAGCTAGTATGCCACTTGGCAATAGGAACCCCCATGCAACAAACATCATAAACCCGTGAACTGCCAGTACGGGTCGCAAATCCTGTTCGGCCTCAGCTGACCCACGAAGCAATAAAACCCTGACAGGTCGGCTACTTGTCACTGAGTGCATGTTTCTTTCAGTCAAACCCTCACTTGACCACTGAGCGCCCATGGCCCATACGACCTTTAAAGGGGTAGTAGGGTCAATAATATTTTTACACTCTACCCTTCCTTTGCACATAGGGTTTAACAGTCTTGTAAATTCAAATGTAATTATTCCACTTTCAGAACTACACCGTACATATGTCAAATTTTCGGCTGTCGGATGAACACTCATTGAGTCCTTACCATCAATCCAATAAGTGTTGACTCGACCTGTACCATTTTTATCAACCCAGCCCACATAAGCATAGCTGTTGATCATACCAGATCCAAACCCAATTGCTATGTACCCACTTTTCTTCTCCCCTCTAGCTGCAATAGAAATTGAGTCTTCTGACAGGGTCCAAAATAGGGTTACCTGTTGGTCATCTAACAAAACACTATTATTGTACATGTCACTTAAGCCACCATCCACAACCTTAATTCTCCACCCCATTTTCTGTTCATACAGAGAGTGATAGTACACCTGGTCAGGAGTGTTCCTGTCAGGGAGCCAAGTTAATTCATATGGGTTTGCAACCACACCATGGGCCTCAGGCCCACCAGCATATATGACCTCAGACTTGTTACGCAATGTGGCATTACCACCTATTGGATCAGATGTGACATAAAGTGACACACCATGACCTGCTTCAATAGAGAATATTACTGGCACTCCTCTTTCAACTTGTACAAGAGGGGCTTCCTTTTTGTTTATGTAGAGTACCTTTGATGGGTTTGGCGGATTCGGGTAATGGATAGTGGGTCCTGATGTAACAACCAATGGTGTGTTTCTTTCAGCTGTAACCCTATCTTGGTCCTCTTTGTCATCAGCATCTAATGGACCTGGGCACAAATCGACCCGCTCCGAGACATTTAGAGTTAAAAACCCATAAGTGGTCTGTTTTGGGCCGCCATGATTTTGTGGAAGATAATATGGGCGTAACGTGTCAGGTGGTCTCATTAAGCCGAGGGCCCATATCACAGTCATGTTTTTATTCACATTTATCTCCACATCATACTTTTTGTCCACTGAAACCAAGGGTTTTTGATACCGAATAAAAGAGACACCATCCCTTCTATGGCCATATACCAATTTGGAATTGTTCACAAACCCTATTGGGTCTGACCCTTCATAAATTGTATCAGGGCACACACCTGCAACTGTACCATCCTTGTTCAAGAGGCATTCACTGTATTTGGTAATGAAGTAGTCTTCAGAAAATGGCATGCCTTCTTCAGTGAAGCCAGTCACCGCCACATCAGCATGGAGCATGGAGGGTTCTGACATGGTGGGGTCCGCCCAGCCAAATGCCATGTAGTATTCTGACCCGATTGCTGCTTCTAGACCTATGTCTATTGAATTGGAATTTGTGTTTAAAGTCCAACGAAGGCGATACCTGAAATAAGATATGTTTTTTGTTCTATTTGATCAAATGCATGTTACTACTGACTGGTATTAGATTCTAAATATCAATATGGGGTCAGAAATTAACTTTATGGTTTCTTTTTTAACTAATTTCTTTCAACAATTATCCAATGACTTCAGTACTGAATACTATGTAGTAATTCATCTCTGTACCATACTGCTGGAGATAGTAGCAGGTACTACACTGGTAAATTGTGTTCATTTTCTGCACCCTAATCTTACTAATTTATGTTCAGTTACTGCAATGGCACCAACAAGCGAACTAGCAGCTAGTTCTGGTACATTTATACTGGTACCACTTCATATGTTAAAAGAGTAAGTACCTCTCTGATAGTGGAAGGCAGTTGGCAAACATGGTCGGCTGAACCTCAATTGTCCGATTGGCATTAGAAAGATCTGAATTTGAATCTGGATCCGATTGATTGATTGGCTGGGAGAGAACAACATGCCCAAAATCTGATGCTGTTACCGGGTCCCACACTGCTAGTATTTCAATATCGTCCCAGGTTGCATTGGGAAGAAGGTTAGCTGTCAGGGTAGAGTTAGAGAAAGTCTTGTTGAGAGGAAACGAGGAGACTGTACGGCCAAGTGTGGTCATGTTGTCTAGGTCCGGTGCAGGTGCGCCGTAGAAGGACACGGATTCGGATCCAGAAAGCATGTCGAATCGAGAAATGGAGAAAGAGCATCCATCGATGATCTTCAAAGTTCCCCTGAGTTGATGCTGGATCATGGAGAAATCAGCGACGAAACCAGAGAGAGAAGTGTTTTTACTGCAAGTCGAGGTGCAGATGGTAAAAGGGAGGAGAGAAAGGAAGAAGAAAAGAGAGAAAATGGGGTTCGCCATTAGAGGCGAAAGTTGAGAGCTTGGAGATCTGGATCTGGCAATTAGGGTTAAAATCTGGGTTCCCTTCTCTGTTTTATTTCGTACTTCGCATTGGGGGACGCCGGGACGGTGCTTGCTTCAAATTTTCTAAGGAAAAAGAAAAAGAAAGCAGTTGCGTTGTTTTTTTATTTAATTCGTCGGAATCGTAGAAGAAGGTTCTGTTTAATTATTCCCTCCGTCTTTTTTCTTTTTCTTCCTCTACTGGTTAGTGATGGAACCGCAATACCGCATTCTAACGAAATTATTGGTTCGTGTCTGGGCAAGGGGTAAAGATTAACCGAGTGATTTTGACTTCATGCAGCGCATGGACTATAGAATCAAAAAAGCGCTTCATATGGCTTATGCGCTGCATGAAGCCAAAACTTCTCTGTTAAAATTTTTACCCCTGTCTTACAAAGTAAGGTCCAAGTTCAGTCCAACACAACGCGCTTGGAAAATAGGCAGACGTGGATTTTAAGCCACATTTCCAAGTCTGTCTAGGTCATAATCCAAAGCAAAAACATTTGAATGGAAAGGAAAAAAAATTTAGTCCTACTTAAAAAACTTAATTTACATTTTCATTTGCATTATTCTAATCCTTAAATTCTAAAAATAAATAAATAAAATTAGTCTGTTTACAAAAAGGATATGGTAATCCTATTAGATTAGTCTCTTTACGTGGGAAACAATTAATATTAAATCCTTTCGAGATTATATTTATTTACTTATCAATATTTTATTGATTTCATAATAAAGTTTGAAAAAAAATATTTTTACAGCTAAAATAATATTATGTTACATATCGAGTTTATTTGAGTTGAGCTCGAGCGAGCCAATGAGAATGATTTTGTGTTAAGCATACCCCACACATTGATAAATATTTATTATTAGAACTTAACTAATTTTCAGCCATGTGATTAGATGAGAAAGGTAAGAAAGAGTCGTTAGAATGTAATATATTACTGTTAGTAGCTTGGCCGTAACATGTAATCTAATATTTTATTAGGTCATTAAGTAGGGTCCCAACTAATTGTCAGAAACATTTCTTTTTTTTTTAAAACTTGGAAGAGACTTCCAAGGGTTTGCATTAAATTAAAAGGAACGTTACAAAATACGGCATATATGCCTTACATCACTGAAAACAACTAGCAACCTACATCAAAAAACCAAAAACCAAAAACCAAAAAGAAAAACAATTAGAGTCCTACGTGAACAGTGGCATGCAAAGAAATCGCACCCACCCCTCTATTTGTGACCCCCATTTTAGCAGTGTTTTATCCATAGTTGAAAATCATGGTGACATCTCTCAGCAGTGACTGCAGGGTGCAGCGCATTTTCTCCAAATACCACCTTGTTTCTTTGTTTCCATATGTGCCATATTGTACACATGAAGCTTGTCGCCCAATGCCTGCGATTCATTCGACCCCCCCCGCTTTACCAGCAGCCACGATCGTACCCAAACCGATTGGATTGATTCAGCTTGTGTCATGATCGGAACATGTAAGATAGCCGCTACCCTTCTCCAAATGGCCAATGCATATGGACAGAAGAATAGCATATGATGCGTGGTCTCTCTCGGCCATGATTGGCAGAGAGCACAAGTCAGGGTGATTTGCATCCCCCTTCGGTTTAGCACATCGCGCGATAAAATTTTATCATTGAGAACAAGATAAGTGAAGATTTTGACCGTGGGCGGTACCGAGCATTTCCAAGTATAATGAAAAGGCCATTTAGTTTTACCCACACCCGTGAGAACCCGGTATGCCGACTTAGCGGTGTACAAGCCCGCCGGTTCCAACCGCCAAGTTATGGCATCCATGTCTTCGCTGAATTGGGAGGAATCTGCTACCACCAGGTCCGGGTTCAGAACGTGTATAGTCGTCCATGCATCCAGTAGGCTAATGCTCGGCTTGGGCAACCCATACCCGCTGCCAACCTTTCCAGGCTCCCCATTCCAAGAATCAAACCAGAAGGATATCATCTTCCCGTCTCCTATAGTCCATCCAGTGCACATGTTAAAGAGATACTTGATTTTCTGAAGTTGGGTCCAAAAGAAGGATCCACTAATCAGCCAAGATTGGTCCTGTATTTGCACTACCCTTCTTTCTGAGCGAGTGAATGGTGACGGTCCAGAGGCTGGTTTTGTCGAAATACGCTTTCCACCACCACCGTAGCAGAAGGGCCATGTTGAAGGAATGAAGATCAAAGACCCCTAACCCACCATAAATTTTCGACATACGAACCATTTCCCAATTAGTTAGTGATATACCCTTGGCCCCATTCTTCGGCTTGGCCCATAAAAAGGTTCTTCTAATTTTATCTATGCGTTTGATTACCCACTGCGGCAACCAAAAACAGCTCATGTGATAAACCGGTATTGTCGATAGAACCGATTGCACCAATTGCAACCGACCACCTCGTGATATCATTTTTCCTTTCCAACCTCCTAGCTTGCGTTCAATCTTTTCAATGAGTGGTAAGAATGCCTCCTTGAGTGGTTTTGCTACCGTGAGTGGCATGCCGAGATAAACTATTGGGAAGTCGGTTTGTGTGCACCCCAAGATCGGCTTAACCCAATGCAAGTCTTCCTCAGATATGTTCAAAGGGATGAAACTACTCTTCTGAAAGTTTACCTTCAAACCTGAGACCGAGACAAACAACCGAATTGCGATTTTTAATGAGACTAAAGTTGAGATATCCGCCGATGCCACAATTGCCGTGTCGTCCGCATACTGAAATGCCAGAATGGATTCCTTGATTTTTGTAGTGATTCCCGTCTGCAAGGTACCGTTGACGGCCATTACGAGCTGCTGAAAAACATCGACTGCTATATTAAATAGCATTGGGGATAACGGGTCGCCTTGGCGAAGGCCTCGTTTGTGCTTAAAAAATGGGGATGCCTCTCCATTGATAAGAACTCTAGAGCTAGCTGTCCGGAGGAGAGTGTGAATCCAATCGATCCACTTTGTAGGGAAACCACGTGCCAACATTACTTGCAATAAAAATTCCCACTCGATCGAGTCAAAGGCTTTTGCGAAGTCGAGCTTCAAAAAAATTGCCGGTCTACCGGATTTGGATATGTGCTGAAGGACCTCCCGGGTGACCAAGAAATTCTCTGAAATCTGACGGCCTTGTATAAATGCCGTTTGCTTTGCGGAGACAAGCGTTGGCATTTTTGATCGCAGTCGGTTTGCCAAGACCTTGGAAATGAGTTTCGGTATCAGATTAATTATGCTAATTGGCCGAAAATCATTTACCTCTGCTGGGGTTTCTTTCTTAGGTATCATTACAATATCCGCCTGATTGATCCGGGTCAAATCTAGCGAGCCATTGTAGAAACCTTGCATAATCCGCATGATGTCGTCTTTCAGAAACGGCCAAAATGCATGCATGAACTCGTTTGGCAGGCCATCCGGGCCCGATGCTTTGTTCTTGGCAAGTTGTCGCATAGAAACCTCAATTTCATGGTCAGTAAATGGGGTTTGTAAATCCTGGAGTGCTATGTGAGGTTCGGTTCTGTATAGGTGCACTGGAGAGAAAGTATGCACCCGGTTTGTGACTCCCAATTGAGCCCGCATATTTTGGAAAAATGCTTGTGTGATCTCGCTGGTATGTGTGAGCCGTGCCCCCTGGTGTGAGATAGCGAGAACCGAATTCCTTCTATGTCTAGCCGATGCACATGCATGGAAAAAATGAGTGTTCTTGTCGCCTTGTTGGAGCCAGTTGCAACGCGACCGCTGCCGCCACTTCTCTTCTATGACAGATGCTAACTCATATGCCCTCTCTTTGATCAAGCATCTGAACCAAAATTCATACCCAACTAGAGTGCGACGCTCCTCAATCGTGTCTAGGAATAGAACATATTTTTTTGCAGAAAGCAAGCTGTTTTTCTATGTTACTAAACCCTTCTTTTTGCCACCTTGTCATTGACCTCTATAGCCTCTGTGTATTGAATTGAAATTTATCCAATGAAGCTTGAGGCCGATTTTGAGGAGCACCCCATAGAGACTGTACCACCAACTTTGGAGCATCATATTTAAGCCAATATGTTTCAAATTTTGGCCTTCTTTTAGTTGTCGCCCCATTTCTGCATGATAGCACAAGGGGAACATGATCTGATACTACCATTTGCAAGGCTTCAAGGGAGATGTTGGAATATTTCAAGGTCCAATCACCCGTTGTAAAAGCTCGGTCTAGTTTAGAGAAGGTAGGGGTCGGTCTTTTGCTAGACCAAGTATATGCCCGGTTGGTTAACTGAATATCAACGAGCCCCGCCATTCGGATGAAGTCATTGAACAAATCCATCAATCCGAAATTTAAGTAATCCCCCGATCGGTCTACCATCCACCGAACCAAATTAAAATCTCCCGCTACGATCCACGGGTAGGTCACCCACGTGGCAATCATTTTAAGTTCAGCAATAAAGGCCGGTTTCTGAACCTCTACACTCGGCCCATAGATGGTGGTATATTGTGCCGTTTCAGCCGTGATCCGATTGAGTAGTACCACTGTTAAAGTATTCTTTGTTGCCCATGAGTTTAGTAATTGGTAATGCTTCTTCCAAGCAATCACCAATCCACCTTTCGATCCAGTCGCAAGTTTGAAAGCCACCTCAAAATCAAAGAAAGATGGGAGAAAACGCGAGACATAATTAAAGGTCACTTCATTCAATTTTGTTTCCTGCAACATGCATACATCACTCCTTGACTTACGGATAACATCACTCACTACTCTACACTTGTCCGGGTCTCCCAAGCCCCGGCAATTCCAAGAAATAAGCTTAAATTTTTTGTAATTCATGGATAAACAAAAAGAAACATCACTCAATGAAAATAAGATATCACAAGGAACCCCTAAATGGGCTCGGCCTCCATATCACTATCATCATCAGACGATAGATCAAGATTTACTCGCGGGTTGTCGTGTGCCTGGACCGTGGCATCGTGGTTTGGTCGGTTAACATCCAATGAGTGCATAGTGAGCCTGCGCTGGTCATTGTCTTCGCGTAAAGCATGCAGAACAGCGGCCTCCTGGAAGCCACAAGCAGCCCCGATTTTAATGCAGTGTTCCTTGGGGACTTGGGCTTCGAAATAGGCTGCTGGATCCATATTAATGGTGGTGTCGGCCTGCTTTTGTTTTGAAGACCCAATTTCTGGTCTCTGGGTTTGGGAGGCTGCATCAAAGCTTCTTGTAGGCTTCCTTTTCAAACGAGCTCCTTCCACTGGGCCTGTTACTTGGGCTTGCACTTGAACTCGGCCCGATATCTTGTCAGCAGGTATAGCGATATCCTGTGAAATTTGAACGGCCTATTTCTCTCCACGTGTCCATGTGAATTTTCTTCCCACTATCGGTTCAGCTCCCAATACGGGCTCAGGCTGGTTGTCGGGTAGCGGCATGCTTGATGAGGTGCCGATCGGCTGCGGCTTGCTCCTTGGGTGACCATAGTGCTGACCCATTACCTGTCTGTTGGTATGACTCGCTCCACGGCCTCTACCGCGCCCCATCATCACTTTGAATCTATTGTGGGTTGAGGTACCTAGGCTATGTAAAGTGGGCTTTCTCTGGGCTGTATGTGCATGGCCTGAGGTAGGGTGGATCGGCTATGGCGGATGGGAGCCGGCTTCCGGTATTTCTTGAAGTGAAACGTCTTCAGAATGACCCGCTCGAGAGGGGACCATGTTGGAGGCCGCTATACCGACGCCACAATCTTCATCAGCAGGGTTTTTTTGTTTCTTTCTGTTTTGGGTGTCTGAGAGAACAGTACCTAGTACTGAACTTTCTCCAGGTACCGATTCTGATCTTCCTCTTGTCGCTTGCGGCATGCTACTTGGCGTGTAACGAAGCCTGTCTGCTACAGTCAAACAAGCCGTTATGGGATCCGTGTGGCCCTCCGGTGTAGCTGCGCATGTTGCCCCGTCATGTTGAGAAGCTGATTGGTTGCTGTCTGTGTGTGGTACATCACCGTGACTGCGATCGTCTGTGGCCTGCATCAATTCTCGCAATGTGTGCATGGAGAACTCATTGGCCGAGCTTTCACCTTGGAGAAAGGGGTGCAACTCCGGCGGAACAGCTGACATAGGCAGGCCGCGGCACAGGCTTCTCAAGACTCACCGCGAGCAAGCTATCAAGGTGTCATCTCCCTCCTCCGGGGCTGCTGCGACAAGGAAGGGGTCAAGTATCTGCTCCGGCTTGTTGAGTATTTTAGATATAATGATTTGGTACTCTTTTTGCCTTTAAAATTTATAAACCTTCGTACTCAAAGAATAGGTTAGTTGCAAGCGCACAACCTATCGATTGTAGTATTTAGGTGTCGATCCGCAGGGAGAGAGGGAAACACTAATTTTTAATAAAGAAAATTACTTCTAACACAAAACAATAAAAGTAAATTGGGGGGGTTTTTGTTCTAAAATCCTAAGGTTGGGTTCAATACCCGAAGAAAGGAGTTTTTAAACAATTAAAAGTAAAAGTAAAAGAAAGAAAAGTCGGTTTGTTTTCAAGGTTAAGAGAATCTAGGGGTCTTTGGTCTACAATCCCTTGTTAACTCTATTTATTCGGTATTTGCTTAAATTCATGTATGATTTGATGAGGTTTCTAACCTAATATGTCATTAAGGGTCACTTTCATGAATTAATAACGTGTCTAAGTAATTCGGATTTCACGTTTAAGTCCTTCATCCTAGCTACCTAGACCATAAGCTCTTGTTAGTCTCTCCTCTCCTCAAATATTGGTATTTCACAATTAAGTCCATGATACCAATATCCGACTCGAATTGAGATGTCCTAATTAGGGTTTGACTTCACGGTTAGGTCCTTCACCAAATCCCTAACCTTAATTTCTATAGTTCCGGCTTAGATTAAATTGGTTAGAATCTTAATCTAAACCTAAGATATTTGCATTCATAATTTGGTACTATCCTATTGATCCTAGTCAATTTTGGTTCTTTTGAAACCAAAACGAGATGCTACAATTCAAGTACTAATTATGTATTTAACACAAATTATTTAGATCACAGAAATTAACAATCAAATCCGATAAAACAATCATAATAAAAGCAAATAATCAAATAAAATAGAATTAAACAAGTTCATGCATATTGACCTAAACCCCTAGAGAGAGAACTACTCCCTCTTGGAGGGAAACATCGCAAAGTTTGGCAAAGAATAAAAGGAAATGATATAAAGAATAATTACACCCTTTGAATCTAGAACTTCTATCTTGCCGAATCTTGCTCAGGAAATCCTTCTTCTCCTTGCTTGAAAGCTTTACCTCCTTCAGAAATTATGGCTAAGAGTTTGTGTATAGAGAGAGAGTGAGATATGTTGTGTGTCGGGATAATGGATATGAGCCCCCCTTTTAAAGCAAGAGATCATGCCCAATTTAGAGGCTAGAAGGTGGAGTTAGTGGATGCTCTTTTTACATTTCTTTCCTGGCAAGTATGTCTATTTTTGTCTTCTTAAATCGTGTCCCTGGAGTGCCAAAAATAGAATCCGTGTTGAAATTGGGTAATTCTGGCTGACTGCGGGTCATGTCCATCCGCACTGCGGGTGGTCTCACCCGCACTGGGTCTAAATTTCCTTTGTTTTCTGCGAATTCACATGAGTGCGGGTGGAACTGCGTATGGATGACCCGCACTGCGGTTGGACTCTGTGTTTTGAAGTTTCTGAAATTGGCTAAGTATTGAGTGCGGATCTCAGTGCGGCTCTCAGTGCGTCCGCACTACGCTCGGGAAAAATCTTGCGCAGAGCTGAGTCTCCAATGCGTCCGAACCTATCCGCAGTGCGTGTGGATGATCCGCACTGGGAGGTATTTTCACCATTTTGCATCATTTCCTGCATTGAAAAGCCAAATAACCGCAGTAACTTGATTCCAGGTGTATTTTAATCATTTTATATTCTAAACACAAGATATTTGAGGTTGTTTTATGATAAAATCAAGATCAAATGTATATATAATTTATCGTTATCAAAATCCCCCAAGCTTGAACCTTGCTTGTCCTCAAGCAATATCTAACTTGGACTATAATTCGACCTTTTAATTTAACCCTATATCAAGCATATTTTCCTTCAAGAATGATCTTGCTAAAATTAAAATCTCAATGTAAATTTCTACAAATTTAAAGTTCAACCCTTGGTTAATCATACTTCACCCCACAATTCGATTACTCTAACTTTCATTTCCTTAAAGGTTTAGAATTTGCAAACTTTATTCATCCAAATTTACTAAAAGACATGCATTTTTATTTGTGAAGAAAAAATTTCCCTAAGCTTGGCATATTGCAAAATTCCCATTTTTGTTGTTCTTGTTCCTCATTTTGATTTTTCTATTTTTCTTTCATGGCACTATTTTCCCAATCCTCATTTAAACACCGGTTAGTTACAAGTAGCTAACTGTACCCAACCGTTCTAATTCAAGGGTGCTTTGCATGCTCATTGCCTAACCCTTCCACCGACACGAATGTCAATTTTATCGGGAGACTAGTGGAGCAGGAGTGCCAATGACTCATAACCATAAGTACGTCATGTCGCCGTATCATAGGTAAGAGGAGTCGTAAATTTTCAATTTTTTAAATGTTTTGAACAATTTTCGCAAAAATACACATATCCAAGGGTATTTATTCATATCACATCTAAATTGCTTCCTTAATAAATTTAAACTCCTAATGTTTCAAATTCGTAAGCCTTTATTTCCACAAAGTTTTTCGCCAAATTATGTGGTTATTTCAAACTATTCCAAGGGTATTTCTAAAAACTTGTTAAAATTCGCATTAAAATATCTAATTTTTGAAAATCACTCAAATTTTATCAAAACTTTTATTTTTGCCAACTTTTAACACAAAAATTAAACGTGATTTTATACTTTATGCATTCTTAGACAATTAAGTCCAATTATGCAAGACTCTATTTTTCATAACCTCGTAAAACATCTTGACAAGTTTGCAATCTCAATCATTTAAGTTCAAAATTATTAACCCTATTCATGGTCAAGTAAAAATCAAGGTTATAACTCCTAAAAAGTTCGAAAAAATACAAAAAATTTAAACATGCCTAAACTAAATGCAAGATACAATTGTGAATTTCAATTTTTTCATTTAACCCTCCCCCCAGCTTAAACAAAACATTGTCCTCAATGTGTCAATCCATACTAGAAGAGAAAATTAAAAAAAGAAAAATAGAAACTCACAAGATATTGCTCGGTTTAACGTCGGGAGCTCGACTTGTTGAGGCTCAGTTTAAAGGTGGTGGATCATCGAGGGCAATTGCCTCCTTTTCGATGATCGGTTCATCTTGAATGAAATGTTTGAGCCGCTGTCCATTGACTTTAAATGAACTCGTTTTTTCGCTCCAAATTTCGAAGGCACCATGATTGAAAACTCGTGATACTCGATATGGTCCTTCTTGAAAACTTCTTCCGATGTGTTTGTCGTGCCAATGCTTTGTTTTCTCTTCTTGGTTCAAGGCGGCATTGATTATGGTGGGATGTGTCTCATATGAGCCAAGAGATTTGTATTTGAGGGTTGTTGGCAATGGTTTGAGTTCGACCTTTGGTGTGCCGGAATCGCTCGAAATGGCGAAGATCTGCTCAGATTTAGGCGAGTGCGGGTCAACCATCCGCACTGGATACTCAGTGCGGACGCACTGGGCTCGGTCTTTCGAGTCTGCTACTTCAGAAGGCTGAGTGCGGATGGTCTGATCCGCAGTGCGTGTGAATGATCCGCACTGAGGAAAAATTTCATCAATTTGATCATTTTCAGACCCGGTTTCTTCTAGATCTGGGTCGAGTTGTGCATTCACCATTTCTTCCTCCTCATGAGTAGCTAAAATGGAATCTAAAACATCCAATCTACAAATAGAATCATTATCATTTGAAGGGAATTTAATGGCATTAAACATGTGAAAATTTACCTTCTCGCCTCCAATGTCAAATGATATTTTTCCTTCTTTGACATTAATGTTTGCATGGGCTGTGGTTAGGAAGTCCCGTCCCAATAGGAGAGGAGTATGAGTATCCTCCTCCATTTCAACCACCACAAAATCTACCAGGACAAAGAACTTACCTATCATAACTATCACGTCTTCCGCAATTCCCTCGGGATAGCGTACCGTCTTATCGGCTAGTTGTAATGACATTCTTGTGGGTTTCAAATCAACAAGATTGAGCCTTTGATAGACGGTCTTTGGCATAAGGCTCACACTTGCACCTAAATCACATAGGCACCTCTCGAATTTGGTATTACCTATTGTGCATGGAATTGCAAAACTCCCGGGGTCCTTTAATTTCGGAGGTAGCTTGTTTAAGAGAAGAGCGCTACACTCCTCATTAAGGGATACCGTGCCTACTTCCTCAATCGATCTTTTGTTCGATAGAATGTCTTTCAAAAATTTTGCGTAAGAAGGCATGTGAGTAATCGCTTCGGTAAAAGGAATGGTAATGTTCAATTTCTTGAGGTGTTCTACGAATTTGGCATATTGTTGGTCAAGTTTGTGCTTTACTAACCTTTGAGGAAAGGGTATAAACCTATGTGGTGGAATATACTTAGGAGTTTCAGTCGGTTTTACCTTGGCCGGGATAGAATTACCCGGTTCTTGAGATTCTTTCGATGCCGGTGTATCCATATTGAGAGAAGGCGGAGGTTGTGTCTCCTTGGGTGGTTGTTGCTGCTCTTCAATGGTGGGCATCTTGGGGCCTTCGTATCCCGTGCCGCTCCTCAAAGTTATAGCTTTTGCTTGCTCTCTAGGGTTGATGTCCGGCTTGCCCGGAAGTGTGCCTTGTTGGCGAGAAGATGAAGAAGCTTGTTGTGCTATTTGTGTCTCTAGCATCTTTGTCTTAGTTTCTAAAAACTCAAACCTATTGTTCATATTTCTCAAGGAATCTAAAATATCGGTATTGGTGCTTCTTTGTTGGTTCATGAACTCGTTTTGAGAGATCACAAGGCCCTCTATCATTTTTTCTAATTTGTTGTTTTGAGAAGGTCCTTGGTACGAGTTTTGGTTCGACCAGTTTTGGAATTGATTGGAATTACCTTGATATTGATTTGAGTTGTCATTTTCGGTCTTCCACTTGAAATTCGGATGGTTCCACCTCGTGTTAGGGTTGTATGTATTTAAATTATCATTTGGCCTAACCTTATTGTATATCGGGTCATTCCTCTTATCACCTTGATTGTAAAACATGGAGTTTACTTGCTCGACTTCTTCTCCTTCTATAAGGACTTGGCAATCGGCGGTGACATGAGTCGGCTTTCCACAAATGCCGCATGAAGCCTTTTTCGTCACGGATTTGGCATTTTGCATTTGTGCCATTTGATGTTGCAAGGCATCTATTTGGGCTCTCAATGCGGTAACTTCATCGGTTTTCAAGATCCCCGGTGTGGTTTGGGCTCGCCCACCTCTTTCGGCCGTCCATTCCCTTTGGTTGATCGCCATATCTTCGATCATTAGCATGGCCTGTTCGGGATCCATCTTCGACATGTTTCCTCCTGCGGCTGAATTCAAGTGAGTCTTGGTGGCTATTGTGCAACCTGCAAAGAAGAATTGAAAAAGCAACCACATATCGAGGCCATGGTTAGGGCACAAGCGTTGTAGCTCTGCCCATCTATCCCATGCCTCGGTCAAAGATTCTCCCTCGGCTTGCTTGAAGGTCGTGATCTTCGTTCGAAAGTGCTGGGTTTTGGATGGAGGAAAGTATTTTCCTAAGAATAACTTCTCCATGTCGTCCCATCTTCTTATGTTGTCACGATTCACGGTCCTTAGCCATGTCCTTGCATTGTCACGGAGGGATAGATGGAAGCATTTTAGCTTGAGGTTGTCGAGCTCTTCTCCTTCTCGAGCGAAGGTGCCACAAGACTCTTCGAATACCGCCAAATGAGCATGTGGATCTTCGTTTAGGGCTCCCCCAAACTGACTTTGGCCAAGCAAGTGGATGAGAGATGGCTTGATTTCGCGTGGATCTTGGCCTTGAGGTATAAAACCGAAGCGGTGGCCTTGTTGGCGGTTATGGCCATTTCCATTGTTTGGATTGACACCAAACAAAGGATTGTTGTTGAGAATTGGTGGAACATTGTTGTTGTTGTCGTGTGGATGTGGAGGTGGTGGATTGTTATCGTGAAGGTCTTGGTTGATAAGACCTTCCGGAAGTTCGTCCTCAACGAAGTTACGTGGCATGCCATATGGTGGATCTAGACCCGCCATTGGTTGAGGAAGAGAGAGTTCGCCGGCTTTGATCTTCGCGGTTTGGCTCCTTGTGACCGGTGCCAGCGCTCAAATCTATAAGAGAAGAGTATAGATGAGATGTGAAGGAGAGAAAATAGAAATAGAGAGTAGTAAATTGCAGAAATTGTAAAAAAAAGAAATAAACTATTTTTGGATTTTTAATTTTCTGAAAAGTAAATAAGGAAACTAAGAATTAAAAGTACTTTCCTAAAATAAAAACTAGTATCTATCCTATTCTCCCCGGCAACGGCGCCAAAAAGCTTGTTGAGTATTTTAGATATAATGATTTGGTACTCTTTTTGCCTTTAAAATTTATAAACCTTCGTACTCAAAGAATAGGTTAGTTGCAAGCGCACAACCTATCGATTGTAGTATTTAGGTGTCGATCCGCAGGGAGAGAGGGAAACACTAATTTTTAATAAAGAAAATTACTTCTAACACAAAACAATAAAAGTAAATTGGGGGGGTTTTTGTTCTAAAATCCTAAGGTTGGGTTCAATACCCGAAGAAAGGAGTTTTTAAACAATTAAAAGTAAAAGTAAAAGAAAGAAAAGTCGGTTTGTTTTCAAGGTTAAGAGAATCTAGGGGTCTTTGGTCTACAATCCCTTGTTAACTCTATTTATTCGGTATTTGCTTAAATTCATGTATGATTTGATGAGGTTTCTAACCTAATATGTCATTAAGGGTCACTTTCATGAATTAATAACGTGTCTAAGTAATTCGGATTTCACGTTTAAGTCCTTCATCCTAGCTACCTAGACCATAAGCTCTTGTTAGTCTCTCCTCTCCTCAAATATTGGTATTTCACAATTAAGTCCATGATACCAATATCCGACTCGAATTGAGATGTCCTAATTAGGGTTTGACTTCACGGTTAGGTCCTTCACCAAATCCCTAACCTTAATTTCTATAGTTCCGGCTTAGATTAAATTGGTTAGAATCTTAATCTAAACCTAAGATATTTGCATTCATAATTTGGTACTATCCTATTGATCCTAGTCAATTTTGGTTCTTTTGAAACCAAAACGAGATGCTACAATTCAAGTACTAATTATGTATTTAACACAAATTATTTAGATCACAGAAATTAACAATCAAATCCGATAAAACAATCATAATAAAAGCAAATAATCAAATAAAATAGAATTAAACAAGTTCATGCATATTGACCTAAACCCCTAGAGAGAGAACTACTCCCTCTTGGAGGGAAACATCGCAAAGTTTGGCAAAGAATAAAAGGAAATGATATAAAGAATAATTACACCCTTTGAATCTAGAACTTCTATCTTGCCGAATCTTGCTCAGGAAATCCTTCTTCTCCTTGCTTGAAAGCTTTACCTCCTTCAGAAATTATGGCTAAGAGTTTGTGTATAGAGAGAGAGTGAGATATGTTGTGTGTCGGGATAATGGATATGAGCCCCCCTTTTAAAGCAAGAGATCATGCCCAATTTAGAGGCTAGAAGGTGGAGTTAGTGGATGCTCTTTTTACATTTCTTTCCTGGCAAGTATGTCTATTTTTGTCTTCTTAAATCGTGTCCCTGGAGTGCCAAAAATAGAATCCGTGTTGAAATTGGGTAATTCTGGCTGACTGCGGGTCATGTCCATCCGCACTGCGGGTGGTCTCTCCCGCACTGGGTCTAAATTTCCTTTGTTTTCTGCGAATTCACATGAGTGCGGGTGGAACTGCGTATGGATGACCCGCACTGCGGTTGGACTCTGTGTTTTGAAGTTTCTGAAATTGGCTAAGTATTGAGTGCGGATCTCAGTGCGGCTCTCAGTGCGTCCGCACTACGCTCGGGAAAAATCTTGCGCAGAGCTGAGTCTCCAATGCGTCCGAACCTATCCGCAGTGCGTGTGGATGATCCGCACTGGGAGGTATTTTCACCATTTTGCATCATTTCCTGCATTGAAAAGCCAAATAACCGCAGTAACTTGATTCCAGGTGTATTTTAATCATTTTATATTCTAAACACAAGATATTTGAGGTTGTTTTATGATAAAATCAAGATCAAATGTATATATAATTTATCGTTATCACGGCTCTTTGATCGGCGGTCTGGAAAAACGTTGAGGAAGGATTGGAAAGTCAGAAGCATCATATATCGATCCTTGTTCCCAGTGTACCGGGATGACCTCCGTGACATATTCCAAGCCGCCAACCACCATTTTGAGAGAATCGAGTATCCGCATTAGGTCATCTATTCCTACCGCAATCCTCCACGCCGTGAGGTTTGAGGCGTGTTTCGGCAAGACAGAGCCAAGGTACAGCCCGATTTGGGCAATACCGTGGATAACACTGGCCTCGCGTCTAAGGTGAGGTGGGAGGCCAACTAGATCCAACAAAACCTTAAAACGTGGCATTTTGACATTGGCTTCATCAAGAAGGGACCACTGTTGGAAGGTAAAACCTTGGTCCCAAAGGTCAGCCGGTAGTGCACGAACAAAAGTCTCAACAGCCAACCCTCTAGGCAGATGAATAAGAAATCGTTCACCCGCCAGTTGGGCAACCTTCACTTCTTCCGGACGAAGGAGTTTTGTATCCACCGCCATACGAACCACTTGGTGAACTTCTAGTGCAAGTGTTTGGTGTTGGCAGTACATAACCACCGCATTGTTTAAACAGTCAACCTCGGCAAAGAACGCATCATCTCGTTCAACAAACACTGTTATCTCCTTTGGCCGGCCTTCGGGCATGTGCGGTTTTGGTGGTTGTCCCTCCCCTTTGAGCAGCTCATCAAATGGAGGTTCAGCTTTGATGGGTTTGTAAGCATGTACTGTGGAGTGAAACGGCCTAGCTGCTGGGTTTAGCATAAACACCCGGCACTGACTAGCCACGTGGCCATTCTTCCAACACTTGCCACACTTGTAGGGATTACGACACTTTGCTTGGTGTGACCGGTGCGGCAGCAACGGAAGCAACGACCACGCCATTCCGGGAAGGAGGAGTGAGGCGGGAACCTTAAGAGTGTAGGGCTATGGGGTGAGTAGTAGAATTGAGCTCCCGGAGGGGTCTTTGGAGAGGATGGTTGAGACGAAGTTGGCGAGGTCTTAGTTGAGCCAGAGGTGTAGCTAGAGCTACCCGAGCCATAGGCAGAGCTACCCGAGCCGGCCACTACCTGTGCAAATGTGGGCTTTGTCGAGTAGGGGATGTAGGGGCGGACCTTGTCAATCTCCTCGTTGGATGGGGTACGCCAGTTGTCGGGGAATCGGCGGCGGCGACGGACAACTTGCCATTCTCCAGGGTTCGCCATTCTCCGTTCGCTTTTCACCCAAAAAACTGTTAGATTTGTCAGAAACATTTCTAAAGTATAACTTCAAACTTGTCGTTGGGTGAAAGTGCTCCTATTAATCCTCCTATTATTTATAGATCAAGGAACATAGAAAAGTGCCTAAGGGCGTAACATAAAGAAATGCAAACAATTATAGAAAAAGTAATAAAGAAAGATTATTACAAAATGAATTTTGGCTGTCTTGATAATAACCATTTAAAATCAGCATTGTAGACATGATTTATGATACATGTATCATATTCTTTGTAATATATAATGAGGCTCACCCTTTAGCATTTTGACATTCTCATTTTTTTTTAATGAAGGGAGGTTTACCATTTTTTATTTTTATTTGTATTTGTCTTGCATTGTACTCTAATTTGGAGAATAACAAAATATAAATTTTAAGAGATTAAAATATCTAAAAGAATAATCTAATAAAATAATATACTTCTCCATCAAACATCCCAAAAACGAGAATTAAACTTTTACTAAAAGAAAAGAGGAATGAATTCATGAAAGCACCAACGATGAAAAAGAACTTGTTAAGAAAGAAAAATTAATAAAAGGTAAATATGTTTTCTAAAAATGTGGCCCATGAAGAGAAAAAGGTGATTCTAGAACAAAAAATAAGTGGGCTCAAATTCAACCATTTCCTCGAGTGTTATTTTAAATATCGGCTACTAAATGCGCACTAGATAAAAAGAAGATGCAAAAACTTAGTTTTTCTCTGAGCATATATTGTTTAAGGACCTGTTCGGCCTACAGGCGGGAACCGGAACAGGAATGGGCAGTGTAACAAAATGCGGTTCATGCGGCCGCATATGCGTATGCGGTTGGCAACCGCATAGAAAATCAATGTGTCGTCTAATATGCGGTTCCGCATATGCGGCCGCATATTTTTACCGCATATTCGGCTGCATATTACCGCATATTACCGCATACTTGTTTGTATGATACCGCATATTACCGCATACTTGTTTATATATATATTAATTCTCATTTTAAAAATTCCCATATATAAGTCCGCATAAAAATCCACATATGCGGCCGCATATCGTATATGCGGTATGCGGTCGCCTTCCGCATACCGCATAGAAACTGCATTTTAAAACATTGGGAATGGGTTGGACTCCAATTTGAACTGACGCTTACCGTGCGTGTGGGACAGAAAACACGAAGTTGGACTGAATTTTTTTTTCCCACGCGCACAGTAACAGAGCCGAACATGCTCTAAATATGTCACACGGAAAAAAAAAATGTAACTTTCGAGTTTCAAAAGGGTGATAATTATAAGCAATCATAATTTGATAGATAATTGGAGTTCATATGTTAGAAGACTATTTATTTTGATGTGATAAACTTGATACATTGATTGTTTGGAATTTTCTTATCAAGTAAAAAACCAAATCCAAATCTTATAATGTTTTACAGTGACGTATAAAGCAGAACAAACTAATAATCTAGATTTATCGTTTTGAATCTGAACTTTGAAATATTACTTAGTTGTGGTTTAAGATGTGAAGTAAACTTTTCGTCTAATTAAACTCTAAACCGGATCACATTAATATTTGATCAAAGTTGAACAGAGACCAAAATAGTTTATTGTCGATCAGAGAACATTTAATCTCAATTTTTTTAATTTTCTTGTCGATCAGAGACCAAAAGTCACTGTCCTCTGTGTGAGAGATTACATGTTCAAAATCCAAATGAAAGGTCCTTAATAAACATTGAAATTTGGAAAGGCTTAGACTCTCATCTTTTCCTTAAAAAAGAAAGAAAAAAAGAACATATACTAATGAGAGTGTTTTTTTAAAAACACAGCCTTTCCACAAAAGAAGCTCTCAACACAAAGAGATAAAACAGAGTAAAATAAGATTAAATAAACTAGCTTCCTTCCTAGAGGAGTGGAATTAAAGAAAAGAAGGTATGCATAAGCAACACTTGCCAAAATTCCTGCTGGTAACGACACCGCCATCAAAAGCCTCTTACTTGTGCCATATATTTTATCTTTTCGGGCGAAGGCGAAAACTATCATGTTAAGTACAATAATGGACAAAAGAGGGGCTTTGAATTTTACTATTGCTTTTGCATCTTGATCTTCCTAGGGAAAAAAGAAGAAGGAATAATCAAATAAGAAATTTGCAACTTTTGATTCATTCAGAACTTGATTATTTGAAGAAACACAACAAAAAAGTGAAGAATTTTGTCATGTCAGATAATAGGACTGTAAATATCAGTTTTTACTTAAAAAAAAACAGAGAAAACAAGAAAGATTTTTTCTTAGTTTCTCTTGGTATTGATAAGCAGTACCACTAGAGAATAAAAAAAAGAAAAAAAAAAGTACCTCCGGATCCATTCTTTTCTCTAATTCATGCTTTTGATCTTAGTTATTGAAAATTTAACGAGCTGAAGTTGTTGGCATGTAAATTGTGTGAGAGAATCACAACCGCCACAAAAGGCATGCATGAGATATGAATGAAATCAAAGAAAAAAGAAAAGGTAAAACATAATTTTCATTTTCGGTCAAAATTATTCTGCCATAGTATAGTATATCCTATTTTTTGTTTCAAATAAAAAGTTACCATAAAGAAATCTAATAGGACTTTCAACTTTCAAGAATTCATTAATAATTAAAAAGAAAGAAAAAGAAAGAAAGTGAACCCCTCAATCATGAAAGTTAAATAGGTTTAAAATCCGTCTAAAGAATATCTCGTTGATATTTAAATTTGGAAGACTTAAATATCCTTTTTATCTAATAGAAAATCATGAAAACTAAATATGGCATGATATAGAACAGTGCTACAATGCTACACGTAGCATAGAGCCCCTCCGTGCTACGGCTCACTTTTTGAGTTTCAAAATCCTAACGGTCGATCCGAACCGTTCAACATGATCTCCATATGAATATGTATTTGCAAACCAAATTTTACATTTTTTAGAATTTTTTTTACTATTTATTAAGCCACTTTGAAAAAACACTAATTTGTACACAACAGTAAACTTTTCTGGACCATTGGATCAGCGATTTTCAAAGTGGCTTAATAAATAGTAAAACAATTCTAAAAAATGTAAAATTTGGTTTGCATGTACATATTCATATGGAGATCATATTGAACGGTTCGGATCGACCGTTAGGATTTTGAAAACTCAAAAAGTGAGCCGTAGCACGGAGGGCTCTTTGCTAATATGCTACGCGTATATAAGGGCCCTCCGTGCTACGGCTCACTTTTTGAGTTTTCAAAATCCTAACGGTCGATCCGAACCATTCAACATGATCTCCATATGAATATGTACTTGCAAACCAAATTTTACATTTTTTAGAATTTTTTTACTATTTATTAAGCCACTTTGAAAAAACACTAATTTGTACACAACAGTAAACTTTTCTGGACCATTGGATCAGCGATTTTCAAAGTGGCTTAATAAATAGTAAAAAAATTCTAAAAAATGTAAAATTTGGTTTGCAAGTACATATTCATATGGAGATCATGTTGAACGGTTCGGATCGACCGTTAGGATTTTGAAAACTCAAAAAGTGAGTCGTAGCACGGAGGGGCCCTTATATATGCATAGCACCGTAGCACTGTCCTATATACACACACACACACTAGTGTCGTGCCCGTGCGTTGCAACGGGACATATTACAAGAGAACAAAATAAATCTCATACAAAATAACATATTTTTACAAATAACATTTCTTAAATGACATATTTTTTTTTTTTATGTTTTTGACATATTTTCATAAAAAAAAATCTCATACAAAATGATGTATTAAATGACAAATAACATTTCCTAAATGATAAAAAAAAATATAAAGAAATGAAGACATAACCAATCAATTATCAATCAATTCAAAAATTCCTTAATAACATTTAAAAAATAGAAAATAATCAGGACTAATCAGATAGATGATACAATTTACATGTAGCGAGTACGTGTCTAAATAATTTTAAACTTCTACATGTAAAAACACATAAAAAAGATGTATAGAATCAGAATATTTGATCGAAGAGTTGATATACAATCCGAAATTTCATCTTTTAATCAAAGTTGTTGACAGATCAGGACATCTACGTGCTTAATATAAGAATGGAGATATATATAAACAAGTATGCGGTGATATGCGGTAATATGCAGCCGAATATACAATATTATACAAACAAGTATGCAGTAATATGTGGTAATATGCAGCCGAATATGCGGTAGTAATATTCAGAACCGCATATATTGACCGCATACAAATTTCTATACGGATTACAATCAAATACGCATATGCAGCCGTATGGACCGCATTTTATTACACTGCTTATAATAATGCCACGACGTTGGCGTGAATCTTCCAAAGCATGTTTGGATTTGGCCCACAATATTTTATCCAGATATTGTCTCAAAAGAGCAATTTTTGGATCTCAACACAATTGAGGAAGCAACAGCAACTCAGATACTTAATCAAAGTAGGAGTACATTACAACTTTAAAAGAAAGATGCACACAGTCACCTCTCTCTCTCTTTTGTTTTTTGAAAAACCTGGCAGTGGCTGCCTAGGTACGCGATTTTATTGAGATAATAAAACGTTTGATTACATCATAAGTGCATAAGAGCACCGAATAAAAAACAACACAAAGGAAAAAATATAACATCACAGAAACCAAACAGATTACACAACAGCCCTATAACACTAATCGGGCTCCTTAATCAAATGGTGATCTCTGCCGTTTCTTCCCTGGCCACAACATGTCATCCATAGCCTTGTCTCCTCCACAACGTGATTAACCACAATAGTCGGTGGTGTCCGTGTACCCGAGAATACCCTGTTGTTTCGCTCCTTCCATATCATCCAACATGCACACATAAACAGTGAGTCCCATACCTTGCGCAACTTTTCCCCTTCCATCTCCGCTTGCTGGCTCGAGCTGTCTAAAATTTCCTCAATTGTTTGTCTTGGTACCATAACTCTGAATCCAAAATGTTGTCCAACTCTAAACTAGATTTTCACTGCATAAGGACATAAGAATAACAAGTGCAGTGTCGACTTTGACGGGCAATTACGGCACATCAAACACGTGTTTTGGTTCTAGGCCCCTATATGCCTTCTTATCATAACATCCCCAGTAAGTATTTTCTCATTAACCATAAGATAAGAGAAGATATGTACTGTTGGCGGAATGGGGAGTGTCCATATGAACACATGATCAAAATTAATTTTTCCACCCGTAACAAGGACCTTGTACACCGAGTTTGCGGTATACGTTGGTCTTGCCGTCCATCTCTCTCTCTCTCTCTCTCTCTCTCACACACACACACACAGACACAAACTTGCTCACTAGGATTTGTGCGACCAAAAGAGGAAACATTTGTCCCTCTCAACATCAATACAGGCCCCAACTGGGCTAGGATTGAAGCAGGGCCATATTGGGCTTGAGTAGAATAAGAAACAAAACCTAGCAGCAATAAGACCAAGAGTAACTCCATTTAATTCTTGTCCTAAGGTTTAACATATAACATAAAACAACTTATATTGTAAATAAAATAAAAACGTCCAAGAATATGAAATTAAAATTACTGCAAAATTCTCTCTCACAAATACTGGAGATTTTCATTTCAAAATTATCTGTCATGAGAATTTAAAACCATTCTTATGTATATAAATACAAGATAAATTTCTTTTGCTGGCAATTCAAATGATCAATGCATGCAAGTCCTTTATTTATCACAAATCACACTGATATCATTAAGGATAACAGAAGCTAACTAAGGCGAAGAAGGAGATATTCAACTTCTACAACTTTAGTCAGAGGCATGACCCACTTGTCATAAAGATGTGAGACGACCGAAGGATTGATCTTATACTTAGTCTGATCAGAATCATTTTCATCTAAAGTCACGTTCTGAGAAAACAACCTGGCCTTTTTCTCTACTCTTTTTTTGACGGCCTCTTCAACAGCCACAAATGTCAGCAAATTCATCAATCTGTCTCGATCCTTCAAATAAAAGAAGAATTGACGCCTAGTAGCAGAAATCAACAAATACATTCTCTAATGGAACAAAGTAAATCAGACCTACCTCAGAACTTATTGCTGTGCTATAATCCTGAGGTGCATCAGTAAATTTCGCTTCTGCCACATATTTGCCATAGTGAATTCTTCTGGATATAGCCTGCAAGAAGATAAACAATATATTTTCTTTATCAGCAACTTATTTGAGTTTTGGATTATTGCAACTACTTCCAAAGTTAAGAAACTTCCTCATTTCAAAAGGCTTAAATTTATACCATATTTTACACACTCCATCATTTTTAACTTCAGGGACCATTCTATTTACTGGTATTCAAATTTTCATCTTTCACATTCTTGCCATTACTGTTAGCTAAAATTAGCTAATAATGAGGGATAATTAATTAGCCCTTAAACATTCACCAACAGCCATGTGAGAGCACAATTTAGTATTAAGGCAGCAACTCAATACCATACTGTTCAGATCAGTTACTGATATTGAGTACAAATTTAGCATGGTATATTACTTCTTTTAGTCCTTTATCATGGATATGCAAGAACTGTACCAGGCAGATCAAATACAAATATGTTCCGGTACAGGTATATAAAAAAAGGGTGGTAACGTAGTACCCCTTTATCATGCATGTACATGATTTGTACCTGTCAGATGTTTACCCATATTTTCCAGTACAGGTTAATATAAGAAGATTGATATACATACTTGGAGACACACAAAATCAGATGCGACACTTGATGCGTAATTACCATCATCGCCTTTTTCAGTAAATAAAGGAAGCAACTCGGTAAAATAAAACTTCCATATGGCCTCGTTCACACTGACAGATGCTGAAGCTGGATATAATAAGGACTAAACAAAAAAAAAATCAAATTATGCCACTTAATTCTAATCAATACCAAAAATTAGAATCCTGTAAATTTACACATGAAACCAGACAATCCTCATTTGACACTTCCAAAGAAGAAGGATATTGGGATGGAAGAAGATACAGGGACCAGGGCTATAATCCCATATTTGCAGAAATTTATAGATAAAAAGCATAAGGCTCAAGTTTCTTATATATTAAATTTCTTTGAATCATTTAATAAAAAATAGCACATCTCAAATTAACCTGTGAGTCCTTGGTCGGCGGAAAAGGCCTAGGTAAATCTTTGGGGAAAAAAGGAACATCTTCAGGCTTTTGATATCTCCCAACCTTATCAAAATGCAAAACTCAATTAAAAATTACACATTGCTTTAGTAAAGCCGGTGCTAGAATCTAATAATGTAACTATTCATAAACCTGCAATTAGAATCAACAAAACCGCAATTTAAAGCGAAATTCAAACAACAGAATGATCAAAATAACCAAAAGGCGAGAGGAACTGAACCTTAGCTTGGAGGGACTCCGATTCTCTGACATAGAACTCAGCGATGGAGAGTCCATTTCCGAGAAAAGAAGAATCGTAGGCTGGAGCGTTGTATGGGAACCTCGCTCGCTCTATTAAACTAAACACGATGGAATCCTCTTCCCTGATTAAAGCATCTCTCACCGAATCGAGTGTCAACCTTGAACAAGAAGAAAGGCATACTAAATATAAAGAGGAAGAGAGAAGAGAAAATAGAGAGGAGGAGAGAGAAAGACCATACTTGTTAGCCATAGAGAGATCGGGAGTACAGAGGAGAGATTTCGTACAGGGTCAGGGACTATGTTTTTATTTCGTACAAAGAAGGAATCATATTTTCATTCCCAACATCGCCGCAAGGAATTTTTTTTTTTAATTATAATTTTTCCAATTTTTAAATTATATTATTTAAGTCAGTTGGGGGGCTGACTTAGACTATCATCCAAGAAATAACGCGTATCAACCTTCAAAAGTTTGACAATTTGTCCACTCACTGTCCACTATGAAGTATGAACATCTCTAGTTTAATTTTTTTTATTATTAAAAGCTCTAGTTAGAAGTAAACGGAGCGAATTCGGAGCGGATAGTGCTAATATTAAATCTATATTTATATTTAAATGAGCGGATACGAATACCAACACGGATAGTAGATGATGTCAAATTGTAAAATCAAATTCACCTTAAATAAATACGAATAAAGCGGATAATCTACGAATACGGATTCAAATACGGATACAGCATGAATAATTATTGAATAATTGAGTTATATAAACTTTAAAGATACAAATACTAATTAATAAAATTTAAATATGAAAAAAAATGAATAATTTAAATTAGATTATAATTTTAACTAAATGCAGCAACACAATTTCAGTGAAATATGCACCAAAATTAAGTGCCACAGAAAATCAAGAAAATAATATTTCTTCAAGCCAAGCAGTACAGTGGGGAACGGATCCGGATCCCCTAAAGTAACTCAACTTTTGGGTTTTCGACCGGGACTGTCTGATTCGATTCTGTGCGTTCTACTTCGAGATAGATGATCTCGGATCCGAATTGAACGGTTCCGATATAAAACCCCAAAATTGAGTTACTTCACTGGATCCGAATTCGTGGGAAACTGGGGATAAAACATGATAACTCAGCACGGAAAGAAGTGAGGATTTTTTTTAAAAACAGTAAATAAAATAATCAAATTTAAAGGAACGACATGATTGCGACGTTTGTTATAAAAACAGCAAAAACCGAATCGCGCATTCGGTTAAGCTATTTTTTTCCGCTTCACCGAATCGCGGATTCGGTTAAATCAAATTTTATCAAATTTTCACACAGGAGATCCCTGAACTGTGTGAACTCCGTGTAACACCACCATTAACCGAATTGAGAATTCGGTTAAGATTTTTTTTTAATTTTTTTAATTGTTAACCGAATAGGGGATTCGGTTAAGATTTATTTTTGATTTTTTTATTGTTAACCGAATAGGGGATTCGGTTAAGATTTTTATTTTGATTTTTTTATTGTTAACCGAATAGGGGATTCGGTTAAGAATTTTTTTTTGGACTCGGTTAAGGCAAACAAATTTGATTTTGTGAAAGAGATCTGTCTTTTCGTGTTCTGCTGACACACGTTCACGTGGAACGATGTGAGGACTAATTCATGTTCAATAATGCTCATAACTTTGCTTTCTAGTTTGGTAGGAAACATTAATCAATCATCTGCATTTTATAAAACTAGTTGCGTTGATTTGGTTGTTTAGATATGTTGACCTTCAGCCCCTTCCCAAGATGCAAGTAGAAGCTCTGACAAATAAGTGCATATGCTACTTTCACTGAAAATTTAAGCAAACAAATCTCACTCTTCACCGAATGGGGGACTCGGTTAAGGCAAAAAGCAAATAAAAAATTACTCTTCACCGAATCGGGGATTCGGTTAAGACAAAAAGCAAAAAAATAGTGATTTTCTGTGACAACCCACTGCATCGCATATTAAAAACAACTTCTTAACCGAATACCGCATTCGGTGAAGCAAAAGAATAGGTTAACCGAATGCGCGATTCGATTTTTGCTGTTTTTATAACAAACGTCACAATCATGTCGTTCCTTTAAATTTGATTATTTTATTTACTGTTTTTAAAAAAAATCCAAGAAGTGAAGGTCTGAGTCAAAGACTCAAGAGTTATAGGTCATAGGCGCCTCCTGCACTGCTGCGCCTGCACGTGAAAAATTCATCAATCAAAAGGTAAAGAGTCCGGATTTGTAATTTTCATAAATAGATTAACCGTATCTAATCCGGAATCCGGATGAATTGATTGAATTCTTCGTGTTGTATAAAGGAATCATCCGAATTCGGATCTGGATCGAATACGAAGCGAATTTGAAACGGATAATCCGATAATCCGTATCCATTTTCAGTCCTAGCTCCAATACATTTAATATTTTTTAAATATTATTTTCAAAAATTAAACGTCCGATCTCTCTGTATAAAGACGAATTTGTAATTCATTGCACTAAATTTACTGTTCATCTCCATTTGCATCAATAATATAATATAGTATCTTCAAATTTATACTTCAAAATTATCATAAAAAAATTAATTTCGATGGACTTGATATCATACCTGATTTGTCTTTTCATCATCGTCTTAAGCGACAAAATATGTGACATCATACAACACAATAGCCACTTTTTTAGTTGTAAATTGTAACAAATTTTTAACGTTATCAATTACATACTCGTTCTTAAAATTTAACTAGTTAAAATTAAAAAAATGAAGATGTCCAGAGATAAAATGTAGGTGGAGAAATTAGATGGACACTCAGGGGAACTCCTCTTTAAATGTATTGCTGACATATTTTTGTAATTTTTAGGATAAAACATGTAAATGGTTCGTCATTGTTCGAGCAAAATAAATAAATTATGTACTAAAAAATCTAGATAATTTTTTTGAGCAAATGACATCATTACCTATTAATTATTTTTTGAGCATTTTTTCTTTCTTCTTTTCTAGGTAAATTTAATAATCATAGTATAAGTTTTTTTTTTAGTCCAGTTTGTAACAATAACACGTTTTTAGGTGTTTAAACAACTCAAAATCGTCAACATGACGCACAAAAAACCTGTAAAGAAGAAGGTGCCACTTTTCTGTCCAACAGATAACTTGCGCATTTAGTTACGAAGTGGTAGTAGTATTATTTGTTCTTAATATTTGTATGGTTGTTTGTTGTTGTTTAATCTGATGGTATTGAAAGCAAGTAGTTTTTATTATTATATATTGTTGGGATAAAAAAAATAGAAAATTTGAATAAAGTCAAATTAAAATAGTATTATTCAGATCGTAATTAATTATTATCGTGTGAAACTTGTGAAATAACCACCAAACTAATTTTATGATCGTGTCAAGGATACAACAACTCCAAATTATTTTGACAGTGACTCCAACATATTTTTAAACAATTATTTACTTTTAAGAAGAGAAATCGGTTTTCATTATTTTCGAAAACAAAAGAGAATACAAACCCTCAATCGCCATCGTATAGCAAAAGGGTAATCATTACAGAACCCTTGCAATTATACATTTAAACTAATTCAATAGTTGTTTGTTGAATTATTTGTCTACATTTGACGTAAAAAATAAAAGCATAAGCAAGAAGAGAATTCTTTCAATGTTTGATTGTAACTTTAATGGAACAAATAATTTGATGATTCCATTTATTAATTAGTAGAATTGCAGGTGAAGAATATATTAGTAGAGTTCAAAAAGATACTGAGGATAATTTGATCTTTATTCTTATTGTCATAGTAAAGCACATTTTTTATTTAGTCATTCTACATTCTTAATTCATTAGAGTTGTTATCAAACACTAATTTCTTAGTAAAGATTAAATTAATATTTAATTGTGGACTAAACAATTGAATAAGAATTTTACGTCTCAACTATTCTATCAAACATAGTTTAATTGAACTGGATTAAGAGATATAGGTTGATTTTTAAGGGGTCTGGATCCCCTAAAGTAACTCAATCTTTGAGTTTTGGATTGAGACCGTCCGATTCTAATTCGTCGCTCGAGATCGTCTCGGAATTCGAATTCGTCGTCGGAATGTGTGCACTCACTTCGGAGATGAATTTTTACTGATTCGAATCGGACGGTCTCGATCAAAAACTCAAAGATTGAGTTACTTCACGGCATCCGAATTCCCGTCGTCACAGAAACCATCTTTCCCATTTCTCTTTCTTCAACCCATTTTCTCTTTCATGTTTTTTTGGCGGCTCCACGTGATCTCTTTCTCTTCCCTCGCGCCACCCCCCTCTCCTCCCCACCTCCGTCTCCTTCCTCCTCCGTCTTCACCACTACTACCTCCTCTCCGCCATCATACGCTTGAATTCTTGTCAATGTTTCAGATATTTTAGCTAATTTTGGTTTTCTTCTGCTATCAGATCTCGTAAGCAATGGCAACCGAGATAATTCAGAAAGAACTAAAAGATTTAAGAAAGTTCTTGATTGAATGTGCTGGATCAAGTTAGTATTGATAATTAATACAAAAGCTAGGTAAAACAAATTATTTCTCTGCAAGCGTCGATCTTGGTAACACTTTTGATGTCAGAGATGAAGAAATTGAGAATTCACTGTAATCGATATTGGCTCTATGAGTATTTTTAGTATATTTTGATGTGCTAGTCTGATATTTTGATGCTTTATAACTGGTATGCAAGTTAATTCAGGGCGCATGTTTGCTGGTATAGAAACGATTTATGAAGGGAAATTTTATAAAATATCCTTCCTTATCAAATGATTAAACAAAATATCTCTTCTAAAATCTTTGACAAAATACTCTTGTAGATCCCACTTTCCCCTCATACTCATCCCTAGGATCCTTAATTAATGCATAATTCTATTTTAAGTTAGCATGTTTAAAAAAACCATTCATAAATATTATATATTGTCAGTTCTCTAATTGTATGTATGATTTTTCGTTTTCAAAGTGGCTTAATAAATAGTAAAAAAATTCTAAAAAATGTAAAATTTGGTTTGCAAGTACATATTCATATGGAGATCATGTTGAACGGTTCGGATCGACCGTTAGGATTTTGAAAACTCAAAAATTGAGCCGTAGCACGGAGGGGCTCTATGCTACGCGTAGCATATTAGCAAAATCCGTATAAAATATAGCTTATGTACTATGTTGCATAAAAAATTTATATATAATGGATTTTGCTAATATGCTACGCGTAGCATAGAGCCCCTCCGTGCTACGGCTCAATTTTTGAGTTTTCAAAATCCTAACGGTCGATCCGAACCGTTCAACATGATCTCCATATGAATATGTACTTGCAAACCAAATTTTACATTTTTTAGAATTTTTTTACTATTTATTAAGCCACTTTGAAAATCGCTGATCCAATGGTCCATAAAAGTTTACTGTTGTGTACAAATTAGTGTTTTTTCAAAGTGGCTTAATAAATAGTAAAGAAATTCTAAAAAAATGTAAAATTTGGTTTGCAAGTACATATTCATATGGAGATCATGTTGAACGGTTCGGATCGTCCGTTAGGATTTTGAAAACTCAAAAAGTGAGCCGTAGCACGGAGGCCTCTATGCTATGCATAGCACCGTAGCACTGTCCATTTTATACATGATCCATAATTACGTACAATCCTTATTATTATAAGAATGTTAAATATTTTTAAATTACATAATTTTCAAATTGTAAAAGATAATTTTTTGGGTACCTCTAAAATTTAATAAATTGAATAACATTTCTGTTTTCGCCTTTTAGTTGTAGTTAATTTTACAACTTTGACTATATATAATTATTACAAGCTAATGTGATACTTTTAATTAATTTGGAAATTAAATTTCAAAATTAATTTTAAAATTAGATTCGAAAATAATTTGAAATTAAGTTCGAAAGTTAATTTGGGAATTAAAGGCATGAGTTAAAGGGACAGAGTTGTAGCACGCTATATAAAGTTCACATCAAATATGTAGTTTTTTAGCGAATTTTTAAATAATTTAAAAATGTATTACCTTTTTAAATGTAAAATATTATGTTTCTTATGCAATAATATAAGCACGGATAGAAGGATCCCTTAAAAGTAATGACGAAAACAAAAATGTTATTCAATTTATTAAATTATAGAGGTACCCAAAAAATTATCTTTTATAATTTGAAAAATATGTAATTTCAAAATATTTAAAATTCTTATAATAATAAGGGTTGCAGTTATCGATCATGTATAAAAAATAGTTTCTATTTAAAGTTGCATAAATTTTTTGTATGTAATTATGCCAAAAAAAATTCATACGTAACAATTAGGGAACTGATATGTATGAATTATGAACTGTTTCTTTAAATATGCTAACTGAAAAATAGAAATATGCTTCAATTAAGGACCCCACGGAGGAGTAGGATGGGAATTCGTATCCTCAGCAGTCTGCATTAACTAAAGAAAATATTTTGAGTTAATGCAGTTCAATTCGCTTCATGAAAATTTAATTATCAATTCGCAAGAGATAAGAAATATTCATAACATATTTTACAGTAATAAATTTTAATCCATCTTCAGTAGAATTTAATATATGGCCTTCTAGTTTGAAAATTGCATCCAATATTTATAAGCTGTAGGTTTCAATTACGAAGAAACTAAAAATAATAATTACGGGATAATATCATCATTTTATCCCTCTCTGTATTAACAAAAAGAATGAGAACAGCCTACGGGCCTTTTCTCCAAAAAAAGGCCCGCAAGGACATTATTATTGAATATTTAGAAAGGAAGGTATATTTCAATCTTTTTTAGAAACAAACTTTTGTTATCATGGTGATCTTCCTTTGCCAAAGGTAGAAGTAATCTAAACTAGTGTTGATTCTGGTACCAACTGATTTGTAAATAATTTTGTTGTGAAATTGACAGTATTTCTACTATTTTCAAAAACTAAATAAAAAAAACTGATCTCAACATCCAGCTTTCCTCCGCATATTTTACAAGAGATATTCTTTTTCAGTTACATCCAAGGTACATCTCTTCCTATTACTAGATCAAATTGGGCACATGTGACCAGATCGCTCCACATCTCAGTTGGTTGTGCTTCCCATTATACCTATTAATTTGACCAATTGATATATAATAACAGCTTAACATCAGAACAGAACCCTTTAGTTCTAAGAAAATTGGACTAATTCCAGGTAAAAGCAAATCAAGCTTCGTGTATGTTTCACAAGGGGATGCAAGTTCTTCATGGCCTATATATGCACACAGTCTATAAATAAAAACACCCTTAATTATTTCCGATGCTGTGCTTGTTCATAAAAATGGGATAATGCCCTTAATTAAAAATATTCCTGCTTTTCCATTCCAGCTTTAGTATGATTGATCAATTGCTGAAATATTAATTTCCATATTACGAATTAATAAAACACAAATCTTCCACAAAAAATTGCATTCACATTTAGGTCATAATTTGGACCGTACAATAAAGCTCAAGACAGTAGATGACACCCGTCTATCTACCTAAATAAGTATCACACATTAATGAAAACCATAATAAAGTTTAAATAAGTACGAGCTGGTACCTTAGCAGTCAACCAGCTGAACAAAACTTGTCAATATCTTCATTCTTTTCTCCTTTTCCCCTTTGAAAGCAGCTGTACCTTTGTGTAAACTTTATTTGTCCCAGCAAGCTATACAGTAACAAGTTTAACAACATTAATTTGGTTCTAAGCAGAAGCCACAATAAGTTATTAGTTATTATAATATAACAAAACTTAAGCTATTTTGCACAGAATAAATTTTATTAATTATTTCATCATTTCTCCTCGTACAAAGTATCTGCCCGATTAGTCACCTATATTGACATGCATTATTGTTTAAGGATCTTTAATTGAAAGAATTGATCCAGGTCCTTGTAACAAATTCTTGTTTATAAAGCTGTACTTTCACGTAATAGTTCCTAATTAGGTATCCAAACAACAAGATGCATGCAGTTCTGTGCCATTGATAACTGTCTGATCACCAAAGCTAGTTCATCTCACTTGAGCTATGCATAACATCACCAAAAGATGCTACGAAGATAAACCAAACAGAAAGCAGCTGGGCTGTTGAAATACATCACCAACTTTAAAATGTAGCCCAATTAATATTTGGAGAAGGCCCAAACCCAGTTATTCCATTCTGGATTCTTCAAGAAATGAGAACCGACTTATATGGTCGGTTATAATGGAACATACTAGAAATTACTACTATAATATATTGTACTTTGGAAGATTCTATACTTTTGTATTAAAATACTCTAGCAAAGTCATAACCGACATTGTGATATGTATAAATAGGTAAAGGATCATGTAGGTTGGTGAATCAGAGAGTATATAGTGAGGTGTGAGTGTGAGTGAGATATATCAAAGTCTGTACTTGTAAACTCTACTTTCATAAATAAAAGAAATTATTATATAAACTCCTCTCTCCTATACTATATATCCACAATCCAGATTACAATTTCCAACATGGGCAGCTCACCATTTTGTGCACAGGTACTAAGTTTTTAACTTATGGGTATTTTTGGGTAACTTTATTAATGGAACTTTTAATTTTTACCAGTAGCATACTATGTACTTGAAAATACACAAAACTACACACGGAACCTTGGATAATAATACTAATAAAACAATTAATTGCACATGTATTATTCACTTAAATTTCTAATCATATAGAAAATAGTGCTTTATTATTATTATTATTTTTGCTTGATCTTGTATCATTCTACATTTGTAACCATTCTCCAGGAGAATTGCAAATTAAGTTCCAGGTTTACCCTTCAAATGAGGATCAAAATAAAAGTTTCCTTAAAGCTGATTTGAACCCATTAATAGATAGCATGTTTCTTGCAATGAGAGCTTTACTACAAGGCCGAGGCAACATTCCCCAATTAAGAGTTTCTAAGGATCATTAATTGATATATTTCAATCTCACAATGGTATCATCATAGTTTTCTGTAGCATTTTAACAAGTTGGTGACATCCGAAGTCATTATTTCACATTGCAAAACGTTAATTATTCTTTTTGCCTAATATTGAGCTACTGGAAATGCCAAGTTCAATTGGTCTGGAGATAGAAGTATCCAGGCACAAGATTTGTGCTATGTTATTTATTCATAATTTTGGTTGTATGGATGGTGACAACACAAAGATCTAAGATAAGGTAATGTTTAATAGAAAGGAACAAGTGTAAAATGACCAAACTGCCCATGAATGTGTACTTGGGTGATGAGAACTTTTAACTGATTTATTTACACTTGAGACTTAAGAGCGTATTAAAATTACGATTTAAGTGATAAATATCATGGCACGTAGTATATGTGTGCTTAGGGCACAATTCAAGAAAATGTATTATGTTGGATTTATTGCCAACTTCGTTGGATTTAATGCCAACATTGATCCAATAAGGTAATAGACAATTAATATATTCATTAGGATGTGGTCCATAAATGTGTAGAACAATTTAGGCAAATATCAAATCATTGATGGACTGATTCTGAGAATTGCAATTTAGAAAACTGCCATTTAAGAGGATTGTGTGGGCCACCCGGATATCAATGCGGACGCACGGATTTTGATGCGACATCACGGTTTTTTGATGCAGTCGCGCAATATATCTTTTTCAAGTTGGCAGATAACCAGATAGATTACTATATATAAGGATTGGTCATCAAGGCACAAGATAATACAGAAAAGCACAGAAACTGGACATACGTTTTTCTCTATAGAAAAACACAGCTCTGTGTGCCTTCTCATCTTCTTCCACCATATATTAATTAGGAAATTTGGAGAGAATTTCTCAAGAGCCATATCTTGCTGTCTTGGAAGACTTATATTTACGACCATACAACAAAACAACAAGAAGGGGCTTCTTGCCATTAGAGTAGTCTCGCGCTTACGGAGACGGTTGGCGATCTCTCAAAGGATTGAGTTATTCTATAAAAACATTTATGGAATCAGGTATTTTGTTCCGCACTTAAGATTTATGTTTTATGAGTCGGGTTTGGCATATGACGGTCTTTAGGTTAAGGTGGAAAACTATTCCTCCTTCCCCAGGTGTGTAAGTATTTGACCCCTAGATGAGATATAATTGTTTGATATCTAGATAAAACGTAATTGTTTGACCTTTATGATTCCTCAATAAATGGTATCAGAGCCTTTCTATGCCGAATGATTAAGTCTTTTAAGGATCTAGAGAGAAATAAAAATTATTGATGATTTTTTTTATTGATTTTTGTTAGAATTTTCTTGATTGTTTTATTCCCAAAATTTTGGTTTGGAAAACACAAAACTTATAAAAGTTTACAGCCATAATTGCATATTTTTCAATTATTAAAGTTGGTTAGAATTTGCTAAAAGATTTCCAATTGAAATCGCAAAATTCTAATCAAAATTCAGTCATGGCAAAGTTTGTGCGATCCTTTGTGCGGACGATAGAGGCCACACAAAATTCCGCACAAATTTTAATAGGCAGTTATGGAATTTTGGGTTTTGGTGAAATTTATTTTTTTAAATAAATTTCCTAAAATAAAATATATTGATTTGGAATTAAATTTCTAAATTTGAAAGGTTATTTAAGGTGCTTTCAAAATTTAAGAAATCTCTCTATGAAATGGGTAGGAGAACGAATCTTCTTCCATCTTCAGACGGTAAAATCCAAGACTAGATCCTGGGTCAATTTCAGCATAATAAATACAGTTTTACAGTTACTCAGTAAAAGATGCGGCCGCACAGATTTTGATGCAATCACAGTTTTGATGCGGATGCACAAAATACATTTTTTATGGCTAAGGTATAAATTACAGAATAATTTCTGAGATTAAAACTGTAGTTATTATGATGCAATAATATAAATATTTATTTAATTGCACTTTTGTTTTATGGCTAAGGTATAAATTATTGTTCTTTTAAAGGCAAAGGGATATGTAATTTGGATTTGAATTTAATTGATTCTTAATTGTACCCAAAGGTACCTCTTTTGATGAGGTTAATTCAAATGTATTTTAAGAAGGAAGTTAAGGTGCAATTAATGGATGTAATTATTATCGGCTCAAAGGAAGGTAATGGTTACGAAATATTTGTGCAAGTGAGTGATAATAAAGTATAGTGATGACAATTTTTTTTATACATATGTCAATATTGTCAGCTCAAAGGAAGGCATGTTGTTCGGTATGTTCGAGGTTATCAGTACCTTATTATTGCGCCGAAGTATCATAGAAAATTGACCCGTTATCCAAAGGTAGCCGCTTAATGGAAACCGATACTTTGGTTTTAAGATTGTTTTAAGGCTCATAAAATGTAATGATTATTAAGATAAGAATGTAACAATGTCTAGGAAAGTTCTGTCTAGGCAAGTCGGAATTCGAAGTGAATCCTTAGGGATTCCTGACTTACCTGGGAACTTACCTGGTTGTGAAATTCGTGTGTATAGTAACAAAAGGGAAAATCATCTAATATATTTTGAGCAAGTTGGGCCTTTATTTGAATGCAATTTATAAATTCAGAATTTTTTATTCGTGTTGTTCTTTGTGATTTTTTGTTCATAATTTTTAGTTAACATTGCTAAAAGCCTAAACAACATTTTTTATGTTGAATGGAACCAACTTCAAATTTTGACATGAGAACATAGTAATAGTTCTAAGTGTCAAGGATCTAGACCTTGCATTAAAGAGGTATGTCCCACACTTACGGATAAGAGTACTTCTGATGATCAGAAGGAAAATGAAAAGTGAGACAAATCAAATTGCATGTGTCTTATGATAATGAAGAGGTTCATTAAGAGGCATTAAGGGGCGTGATTTCAGATTTAATTGTTATCATTAAGGAATTTTATAATCCTACAGAACATTCAGTATTTGAGACGGAAAATGCAAATTTTTTGAGGATGTTGAGTTTGCGGGGGATATACAATAATGGATTTTGAATTCGAAAAGGAGTATGCAAATATTCTCACAGGTGTTGAGAGTTTTATGGACATAAATCTCAAAATACAAGTATCGAAAATAGAATAATTATTGAAGACCAAACTCAACATAATTGAACAATACAAAGTCAGATTCTAGTATCTCTGGAAGATGTTGTTGTAGGCCAGATTGTTTCAGACAATGCTGGAATCCTCGAGAAAATTCAGAAGTACCAATAAGAAAATATAATCAATAACTGACAATGACATTGGAAAAATTACCCCATTACCTAAAAAAACGAGACCAATTAGTTTCAAATGGATATTTAAAACTAAAAGAGATTCGAAAAATAATGAGGAGTAATATAAAACTCGTCTTGTCATGGCTTAAGGTTTTAGAGACTTTCTTTATGATTTCATTTAATGAATGCAATCATTAACCGCTCCAAAGAAAGGTTGATGATTGTTAAAATTATGTGTACATAGAGTATAGTGATGATTATTATGTTTTACATATAATCAATATTGTCGGCCCAAAGGAAGGCATATTGATTGATATGTTATTTGAATCATCAATACTCTATTTTTTGAAAGACTCTTTAAAGATTATATTGGCATTAGTTATGCATTTTAATTTGGAGATTTCGTAGATGGATATTAAGAGAGCGTTTTTTAAATGGTGAAATGAATGAAACAATCTATATGGTGCAACTAGAAAACTATGTGTTGGGATACACAAAGTCTATGGTGTGCAAACTTAAGAAATTCATCTATAAACTAAAGAAAGTATCTCAACAATGATATTGCAAAATTCATAGTGAGATTATCTCGTTTAGTTTTGAGATAAATTTATTGAATTAATTTATATACCTTAAGTTATGTGGGAGTAAATTTGTATTTCTGGTTTTATATGTAGATATCATATTGAATGCCAATATCGATATAAATATGTTGCAAGAAACTAAGAACTTTTCGATAAAGAATTTAGAGATGAAAGATCTTAGTGATGCATCATTTAGCCTAGGGATTGAAATACTAAGGGATGAGATCCAAAAGTATTCTAAGTTTATCCCAAATGAATTATATCGATAAGGTTCTCCTTAAGTATGACAAGTAAAACAGTAAACCAGAAAATATACATCAATAGCAAAAGGAGACAAATTTAGTCTTAACAAGTGCCCCAAGTATTATTTAGAATATGGAACAATGCTAAACTAAAGTAAGGTAAAATAAAGGAAAGAGTACAGAATGGTGAATTGAAAATAAAACATGTAGGAACAAACTCTATATTAGCAGATCCTCTTAATAAGGGATTGACACCGGCTAAGTTTGAAGAACATGTTGCTCATATGGGTGTAATCTCTATTGAGGATATTCAGTTTTAGTGGGAGTCTGTTATTTGTAATTTAATGTTCTATTTTTCATTGTAATTTTGGATATGTAACTTGTGACATGTAACAAGTGTTATATATATTATGAAATTTTAACATTCTGTTTCTCGTTTATGTTTGACCTCTAATTCATTTAATTTATGAAATTCAGTTTCAAGATTTAAGTAGGAGACCAAGTTAGAAATAGGCATGTGAAGATCACAATTGCATGTAATTTCTATGCTACACATCCACATCATGTTCATGTCATTCAACTGTATTAGTCATGTGATTATTGAGGGTTTAGTTGCGAATAAATGCGACGAATGCCGATTTAGTCCTTTGTTGATATAGTTGATGGACCGAATTGGTTTGCGAACATATAAGAAAGACAGTAAAGAAATGTGTGCACATAAGAAACACAATTCATAATTAAAAAGTCATAACATATTGCTCAAGTGGGAGAAAAGTCATAACATATTGCTCAAGTAGGAGATTGTTGGATTTATTGCCAACCTCGTTGGATTTAATGCTAACATTGAGCATATATGTAATCTAATTATGAATTGTTTACATCATATATGGTTGTCAATTAAAGTGATCAAATAAGGTAATAGACAATCAATATATTCATTAGGATGTGGTCCATAAATGTGTAGAACAATTCAGGCAAAGGTCAAATAATTGATGGACTGATTCTGAGAATTGCAACTTAGAAAACTGCCATTAAAGATGATTGTGTGGGTTACACGGTTATCAATGCAGCCGTACAGATTTTGATGCGATAGCACGTTTTTGATGCAGTCGCACAAAATAACTTTTTCAAGTTGGTAGATAACCAGATAGGTTATTATATATAAAAATTGGTCTCCAAGTTACAAGATAACACAGAAAAGCACAGAAACTGGACATTTATTTTTTTCTATAGAAAAACACAGTTATGTGTGCCTTCTCTTCTTCTTTCACCATCAAAAAATAGAAAAGATAAATTCATTAGGAAATTTGAAGAAGATTTCTCAAAAGCCATATCGTGCTGTCTTGGAAGACTTATTCCTACGACCATACGACAAAACAACAAGAAGTGGCTTCTTGCCATTAGAGTCTAGTCTCGCGCTCACGGAGACGGTTGGCGATCTCTCAAAGGATTGAGTTATTCTATGAAAACATCCATGGAATCAGGTATTATGTTCCGCACTTAAGATTTATGTTTTATGAGTCGGCTTTGGCATAAGACGGTCCTTAGGTTAAGGTGGGCTCAGGGTGTAAGTGTTTGACTCCTAGATGAGATGTAATTGTTTGATCTCTAGATAAGACGTAATTGTTTGACCTTTATGATTCCCCAACATATTATATATAGAAATATACCTCTTCATCTAAAGCATAAGAAAATAAAGTAACAGAAATTTAAGTAATATAATGATATTTGGTCAAGATACCAACAACCAACAATCAAGCCTTTAGTCCCCCAAACAAGTAGGATATAAATCACAATTTTCCAATTGCATACGTATTTATTTCCTAACGATCAAAAGTTGATGCTAATTTAATTTGTTTTCAGAAGTTGCTTAACTCTGCCTTAGAACATACATACCTAGTCACTGAGCTTCCGTGTATCGCTTTAGAACCACGAACTCGTATTTTGCCTGCTTTTCAAGAAAATGACCAAAAAGAAAGTCCACATCATCTGTCCACGCCATATTTTGTCTGCACATTTGATGTAAACTGTCACAAAGTGATCAAATATGTGTAAAATAAGTTCAATGGCTCTGAACAAATCAAAATGCAGCAACCAACACAGATTTTGGAGCAAGTATACTTACCTACAAAAGAATTTACCCTCAATTTGCTATGATGGTATTCCACTCAATGTTGAATTTTTTTTTGAAGTAAAAGTCCTTATTTTGTATTTTATTGATATCATTGTAGGTGGATCAGGTTTTGAACGAAAACCCAATTAAAAAACAGTAAAAAGAAAAAAAAAAAAAAAGAATCACAAGAAACTGGGAAAATACATGACCAATAAAACATGAGGAAACAAAGAAAAGAAAAAGAGGACTCAAATGTTCAGCAAAAATTATAAGTTAAGAAAATAAAGCCCTAACTTTTTATCCTTTGCATAACATTATATCACCCATAAAATGACCATTCCTCTTGTACCTCCAATAATTGTACCAACTGCTTCCTGCTTTGACCCGTGAATGTTCTTCTGCATCTTTCTCTCCATGAAATAAATTGCAATATTAGGAGCTAGCAGTTCCATCGATCTGTTATCTTCATTTTTGCTCGGTAACATTGCATTCATATCATTCATATATGTCAAAAGTTTGCTTATGCTGAGTCGAGTTTTTCAGTAACATCGCATTATATCACTCAATGTTGATTTATACTGAAATAGAAAATGAATTGAAATTAAATTACTGTTTTAATCACTATTTAAGTAAGATTCATAAGATACTTCAGGGGTAATTTTGTCCTAAGTACATAAGAAATTACTGGTGAAATAAGTTATGTTGATTTATACTGAAATAGAAAATGAATTAAAATTAAATTACTGTTTTAATCACTATTTAAGTAAGATTCATAAGATACTTCAGGGGTAATTTTGTCCTAAGTACATAAGAAATTACTGGTGAAATAAGTTATGCTACAATTTATTCCTTATGCTGAGTTATGGCAGTCCATATTTATTCATGTTTGGGAGTAAATACTTATAAAATTGATTTGAAGAGTAATATTTGTAATAATACAAGGGATTGTATATATGTCAAAGAGGTGAACATACTCATATTTCATAACATAATATTTTTTATATATGGAGGCCTCCACAAAGAAAAACTTAAAATCATAAAATGAAATTATTTTCAACAAGATAAATAATTTGTCATCAATAAAAAGAATATGCTAGTAATACTTCATTTAAAATAAATTTAATTAATTAATGAGTTAGAGAAATCAAGTTCCGTCCATGTGCATCTCGCATAGCTTAAAAACAAATCAGGCCTTTTCGTGCTGGATTTATTGTCATGATCCTCTCTCAAAAATCCCCCAACTCATCTCTCAATCTTCTAGTACCATAATTTCGTAGGTAATATATAGAAACTTTGAATATTCAGATTGCTAAATATGTAAACATATATGTACAAGTATACTTGTGACAATATTTTATCTCTCTTGGGTTCATTTTCTAGAATGAATAAATAATTGAATATGAAAGATGTTTGCTTTAACCTCGACAAGTAATTTTTCTTTAATCACCATTACTAATTTAATAACCCATAAGAGATAATCCACTTGTAGATTGAGAAATGAGTTAGGGATGTGACCAGCCAATCACAGTTCCCATATTCTGTAATCTGGATTAATTGCTTAGATGTGACCAACAAAAGTAAGATTAATATAGATGTCTATTTATAATCCTCTGAAATTTAGTTAATCTCAATCTCCTAGTAGCCCAATTAATTGGAGATGCATAGCAAGCCCAAATTTTCATATCGTCCGAACAAATGTGTGCTTCAACTTTCAAACTTCTAAATAGGGTAATATAACAGCTTTAACTGTTTCTGCCCAAGCTCATGAACAATGCAGAATACTGAATCTTAGTGGTATTTTTAGGCACCTATGACATAATTTATTGAAGGCCTCTATTAAAATAAATATTTGTGATCCCTTCCTAGCCCCAGGAACAATCATAATATATATGTAACCTTATCAATAAGGTATTTCTCTATAGGTTTATACTTCCTAGCCAAGTGATTAATGGTCTGTTTTATATTCTAGTAAAATATCTTTTCTAATGTCAGTTAATTATATTCAAGATGTTATATTATTGCTTAAGCTTTCTAACTAGTGTTGTGTCCTTTGTATGAAAGTTGGATCTGAGAAAAAATAATGTAGAATAGGTAGCCAGGTAGGTATCTAAGCATAGTTACTTTTGTCAAACCACAAGATATTATTTTATGTTTTCTTGTTTTAGATAAGCAACGTCTTATTATTTCTGTCACTGTGCTAAGCACCATACACTTTTGTACAATTTAGTCGATGCTATACTGACATGCATTCCTGGGTTGGGCTTGAGATGCAGTATAAATGAAGTTGCATTATAAATTAAAGTTGCAATTATGGTCTATACATGATGGTCTTATTAATAATTTGGTTCTTTATAAACTTGAAAAAATTGGATTCTAGAATGCACCAGTATTATGGTCTATCAACCTGGATTGCCTCTACACCACCAAAAGCTAATGACCCCTGCAACACTAATTAATGTTTAAGCTAGCAGCACCAAATAATCCTTGCTACTACTTTGAAGAGCAATAACAATACTATCTTTAATATTAAATAAAGGGTGCTAAGTTGCATGGAGCATGACAAACTTCGAAAGAGACCAAGTCCATTCTATAAAATTCAAGAAGTTTCTAACCGACTTATATTGTCGGTAATATGGAATGTGCTAGAAAATGCAAAGGTCCTAGAAAATGCTTTTGTAATATTTTATATTTAAAAGCATCTAGACTTTTGAGTATCATGTATAATCTAGAATTGTGTTAACCGACATTATAGTATATATAGGTGGTACAGGCTTATGTATGGGGTGCGAGAAAATATATCAAGCTTTTGTACTCCAAAGCTCTGTACTCTCTTTCTAGCAAGAAAAATATTTTCATATTCCTCTCTTCTATAACCACAATCCAGTTTGTACCCATACAAACTTTAAAATAGCTAATTTCCCCATGAAACCACTATAATATTCAATATACCCATTCAATTTCACATTCTTTCTTCTAACTATCCCCTTTAATTATTTAATTTTTTACTTAACTATTTTAGAAATAAAATTGACACATATACCCTCATCTGTTGTCTCTCTCTTTCACCGTATACCCAAACCTTGTATGCATTCAATTTCAGTTTTCTCAGAGATCAATTTTTTTCTACGAAACAACCATTTTCAAGCAAAATTTACCCAATCGCTCAACATTTCAAACTAGCAAATTCTAATCACATTCCTTAGATTTGCTTAATCAACAATCTGACTTCTCATCTACCTATAGATCAACCAAAAAACACCACACATCAAATTGGCAGTTCCAATAATCGACTTACAAATGGCCTCAACTGACAGGTGCTTAGAGTTGGGATCAACCTGATTTTGATCTTGGCAAATCTCATACACATGCCTCAGGCTGATCGATGAGACTAACTCGTGTTCAGGTTGACCGCTCCCCGATTCAATCCCCGCTGCCTTCTTCAGAAACCAAGTGACAAACGGAGATTAGACGATTAACTCGAAAGTGTTGTCTTTTTAGGCAGCTATGGCCACCGCCATCGGCATGTCAGATTTGTGCTTCTGAGTTCGCTAGTTAAAATCCATGCAAAAGGCCACAAGGTTGAGGCGGTACTGACCGAGAGCTGGACTGCTGTTTGGCGCTGGGCGCACGCCTCCCCCCGGGACAGTGAGGCGGATTGTCGTGGCGAGTTCTACGCCTTGGCAACATTTGCTAATATGCGACCTTTTCCTATTGCGATAGGATCTCAGAATACGGATATAATTCGAATTTCTAATTTGGATATTATAACAAATTCTAAGAGTGAATGAACTCGCTGGTAAACAAAGAAAATATTGAAACTGCTGTTGGAAATGAAACTCGGATTGTAGATAGTATAGGAGAAAGGAGTTTATATAATAATTTCTTTTATTTATGAGAGTAGAGTTTACAAGTACAAACTTTGATATACAAGTGTTAAGTCGGTATAAGATTTTTCTAGAATGAACAAGTTATTTCAACCACCGATCGACTTTAGTAAAGACAGTTAGTCCTATCTCTAAATTATATATTATATAACTTTACAGAATACTACATTGCAATAGTAATTTCTAGTTCCTTCTTTTCTACCGACATGATAAGTCGGTTTGGTAAATTCCTGAATATTCTAGAAAGGATTAATTAATGGGCTGGGCTTTCGGTGCTGTTTAACTTTCAACAATTGCTTGGTGTGAGTACTAAATCATTCCGTACTGATTAGAAATTAAGAAACTGATATCAAGATAAAAGGTTTAGAGCAATTCTGTCAACTTCATTACTACTATTTTAATGAAAGATTTTTCATTCTGATCTAGTATGATACCAGTAACATTGTTCTAATAAACACCGCCCGAAAGTGTTGTCTTTTTATGCAGCTATGGCCACCGCCATCAGCATGTCAGTCTTCTACTTCTGAGTTCGCTAGTTAAAATCCATGCAAAAGGCCACAAGGTTGAGGTAGTACTGACCGAGAGCTGGACTGCCGGGTGGCGCTGGGCGCACGCCACCCCCGGGACAGTGAGGCGGATTGTCGTGGGGAGTTCTACGCTTGGCAACATTTACTAATATGCGACCTTTTCTATTGCGATAGATCTCAGAATATGGATATAATTCGAATTACTAATTTGAATATTATAACAAGTTCTAAGAGTGAATGAACTCGCTGGTAAACAAAGAAAATATTGAAATTGCTGTTGGAAATGAAACTCGGATTGTGGATAGTATAGGAGAAAGGAGTTTATATAATAATTTCTTTTATATATGAGTAGAGTTTACAAGTACAAAATTTGATATATCTCACTCACACTCACGCCTCACATACATGCTACATCTATATATACAAGTGTAAAGTCGGTATAAGATTTTTCTAGAATGAACAAGTTATTTCAACCACCGACTTTAGTAAAGTCAGTTAGTCCTATCTCTAAATTATATATTATATAACTCTACAAAATATTGCAATAGTAATTTCTAGTTCATTCTTTCCTACCGACATGACAAGTCGGTTTGTCGGTATAACATTTTTCTAGAATGAACAAGTTATTTCAACCACCAACTTTAGTAAAGTCAGTTAGTCCTATCTCTGAATTATATATTATATAACTCTACAAAACACTACATTGCAATAGTAATTTCTAGTTCATTCTTTCCTACCGACATGACAAGTCGGTTTGGTAAATTCTTGAATATTCTAGAAGGGATTACTTAATGGGCTGGACTTTCGGTGCTGAATATTCTAGAGGAGGGTATATGTGTCAATTTTATTTCTAAAATAGTTAAATAAAAGATCAAATAATTAATAGAGGATAGAAGAAAGAATATGAAGTTTTTATGGAGATATTGGATATTATGGTGTTTTCATGGAAAAATTGGCTATTTTAAAAGTTTGTACGGGTACACTAGAAATTTTCCCTAATATTAAATAAAGGGTGCTAAGTTGCGTGGAGCATGAGAAACTTCGAAAGAGACCAAGTCCATTCTATAAAATTCAAGAAGTTTCTAACCGACTTATATAGTCGGTAATATGGAATGTGCTAGAAAATGCAAATGTCCTAGAAAATGCTTTTGTAATATTTTATATTTAAATGCATCTAGACTTTTGAGTATCATGTATAATCTAGAATTGTGTTAACCGACATTATAGTATATATAGGTGGTACAGGCTTATGTATGGGGTGCGAGAAAATATATCAAGCCTTTGTACTCCAAATCTCTGTACTCTCTTTCTAGCAAAAGAAATATTTTCATATTCCTCTCTTCTATAACCACAATCCAGTTTAATTTCCAACATTTGGTATAAGAGCCCAGGTTCGAGTAAGAAGTTTTGAAGTAGATAGAGGTGATCGAGCCACAAGAGCAAGGTGATACACAACGGCGCGCAATACGAGTCAAGTTCAAGTATTTCATGTCCAAGTTCGAGCCCGAGTGCTAGTCCAAGAGCTAGAGAAGATTCAACTATATAGAGTCATCCCCCGGGTGAGTAAGATCTTTAATCGAAATTTATGAGTCATCCAATTTCTTATTAGTTGAACTTCAAAGTTTTGGAGAGTGCTAGTCCAAGAGCTAGAGAAGATTCAACTATATAGAGTCATCCCCCGGGTGAGTAAGATCTTTAATCGAAATTTATGAGTCATCCAATTTCTTATTAGTTGAACTTCAAAGTTTTGAAGAGGCTGAAAAATATGAAAATTGGATAAAGGGCATGGAGGACAAAGTTCACGTGATTGAGAAGAACAACACTTGGAAGCTTGTAGATTGACCAAAAAATCATGAAGTAATTGGTGATAAATGGATCTAATAAGACGAAGTTAAATCCCGAAGGCTCAGTTAAAAAGCCCAACGCAAGGTTTGTGACAAAAGGCTTCAAACAAAAATCCGGTATCGACTATTGCGAGGCATATGCTAAGATGGAAAGGCTAGAGAAGTGGCAATGATGTCAACTTGACGTTAAGTCGGCATTCCAAAAAGGCTTCCTTGATAAAAAAAATTACGTGGAGCAGTCACAAGGAATTTTAATTTAGGAGGGGGAGAGAATAGAGTATACAGAAAATCGATCGACAAATCAAAATTTAAAGAAGATCAAGTTGGCGCTGAGGGGTAGTGTTGAAATTAGAAGCACCAAATAATCCTTAGTACTAATTTGGAGAGCAATAACAATACTATCTTTTAATATTAAATAAAATGTGTTAAGTTGCATGGAGCACGAGCAATTTTGAACGAGGCCAAGTCCATTCTATAAAATTCAAGAAGTTTCTTACCAACTTATATTGTCGGTAATATGGAATGTGCTAGAAAATGCAAATGTCATAGAAAATGCATGCTTTTGTAATATTTATATTTAAAAGCCTATAGACTTTTTGTGTATAATGTATACTCTAGAATTGTGTTAACTGACATTAGAGTAGTATATATAGGTGGTAGAGGCTTGTGTATGGGGTGTGAGAAAATATATCAAAGCTTTTGTACTCTCTTTCTAGTAAATTTTTTTTTTCATATAACTCCTCTCTTCTGTAACCACAATCCAGTTTAATTTCCAACAATTAAGGACTGTATAAACTATTTTAAAGTGCTATTTGTATGCATGTGATAATATGACCTCCCTAATTGGGCCCATTTTGTACAATAGATAGGTATGAAATATGTTTCATTTAGTTGGACAGCTGTACCCATATCAATAAATCCATTCCATTAGAGCTAAAAAAAACTGGCCAGTGAATGTTGTCCTATTCTTTATTGATCACATAGGCATGACCAGCAGAAAGTGAAACTAATTACGTGTCAATTTGTAATCTATTTCATAATTTTCTATACCTATTTTAATAAAAAGAAACAAGTTTTACGACTTCATTCTAAATTAGTAAACTTCTAATTATTAGAACATAACCAAGAAACATCATAAAATGAAACTTTTTTAATCAGTCTCTAATACCTTCCACATAAGAAATGTAGCTTATCTAACCTTATCTAGGCCCTGACATATTCAACCAGAACCAAACAAGAAGTCCCTTAATTTTCAACTCAATTATAATTCTCACTTTATCTAGAGCAACTTATTTAATCAGCCTTGATAATAGGTCATCGACTTGGAACAATCGGTAGAGAGACCAATGATTAAAATCAGTGAAAACAACAAATAAGGTCTGTTGGGAAAGTGCTATTTCAATGATTATCAGTAGCCAATTACAGAAATTTCAATTTTCTCAAGGATACACGTTTGAGAATCCTTAAAGTAATGTCACTATGTCACTGGTATAATGTACTATCACATAAACTGTCAAACCATCGAGAGACTTCCAGAAACAGCCATTCGAATGATTCTGAACAATTAACATGCTCAGGTGGTATATTTAAGATTTAACTGTTTAAAAATATAATTTAGCCAAATTGAGAAAGTATGGAAACCCCTCTAGCTAAGTAATTTGTAGGAAGTGACCAAGGCCAAAAGATTACTAAATTTCCTGCAAGCAAACAAGAAGAAAAAATTCTACTCGGATCACATGAAACCGTAAAACCTCCTACATATACTAAGATCAAGATGACTTCACTTTTATGTCTTATCAATAATATATCATTAATCATTAAAAATGATCCGAATTCTGCGATGTCCCATTTTTGCCAAGATGAACAACTCAACAAACTAAAATTTGCAGAGTAATAACTAATAATTGTTACTGCACAACAATCCTCATGTGACTTGCAACTTTGGGTATAATGCAATATTAAAACTTCAAAAGTATCAAATAAGCAATCTCTTGAACACATTGAAATCACAGTGTTGTTGCTAGACACGAGCAAATGGCAGCGCTAGTAAAATTGAACCAATCGGGCATTGGAGAACCTAACATTCTTGAATCATTCTAATTCTAGTATAGCAATTGAAGCAGATTGATCCTCTCATATTCTATATATACTTTTCTCACACTCTAGGTTCATTCATCTCATTATGGGCTACATAGAGGGAAGAATGCAAAGGATACTTCTATGTTTTTTCTTTTTTTTTTTGGATAAAGTCCACTATTTTATACTGTATTGGGAGCTGTATCGAGTGGATGAAATAGCCAGCTATATATAAATGAAGAAAGATTAAGTATGAACAATTTTTATTTAAGCTACGTCATAAAGATGGAGCAAATACTTCATTTACTATATTCACTAGAAGGGGTCAATAAAGGATACTTGTAGAATATTTGTCAAACATTCTATTATACACCATAACGTACAGTAATATTGCAAGCAAGCTATTGATTCTGAAAATTTATACAGAAATTTTAGACAGCACTTCACATTAAAAAAGTAGATGGCAGTAAAGGAAGGATTAGTTAAAACATGGATGCTGAGAATTTTCCTTCATTGAAACATGAATTAAAACAATCTTGCTATGATAACCTAAAAAATCACAACCAAAGAATTAACTCGACAATAAATTATTCTAGAAAATAAGGAACTTCACATTAAACTTATAGCTCTTTCTCTGTAGATGCCAATCAAGAAATTTTACAATATTACTGCATTACCGAAGTATGCTTTCCTTCCACCAATTATAATTATTAGTTCAGATATACATTTTTTTTTCTTATTTTCTTGTAAACTTTTTCCAAACAAATTGCACCACAATGAAAATGATGACATGAATGTTGGCGGATGTTCCAAAGGCTATACTAGATTTACAAAATCCTTGAAGATGCATATTTAAGATTGTTGTCATAGAATTTACTTTGTTTATACATCTTTGACCCAGCCACTAATAATATTTGCTGATTTCTGCATGACTTTTGAATAACAAGGAAATAAAAAAGACTTTTCTGCAGCATGATAACACCAGTATTTTCTTGAATTTAATAAATATATTAAAGAAGTCAATTTATTCTTTTCACCCCCAATCAAAGGAATTAATGACAGTTGTCTCTTTTGTAAAAATAAAAAGATGATCGTACAATACATGCATGCACTTGGCGCAACAAGTATGTGCAGACCATTTCTAGTTATGGAGAAAAATAGAACTAGTGGCTCAAAGAGAAGTCAAAACGAATCCTAGACAATAATATCTCATAGGTGTTATTATCGTCCTCAATTTATACCACTCTTCATTTTTCTTATGAATTTGTTCCAAAGGAGAGCACGATACAATAATTGAAATGGCTAGCCCTGAGCAGCAATGCATCAAGTAGCCAACAAGCACACCAAAACAACAAATTCATGTTTACCTATCAGACCATAGCCAACAGCAATGCATCAAAGACAGCAAACTACATAATTGTTATTATATGATATTATAGCAAATAACTCCATGCATGAATTTGTATCAGCCTCAATCAACAAATTATAAATGTTGTCATAACTGATTTTTTAATTTACAAGGAAAGATGACAAAAAACCCATTTTATTTTGAAGAGTTCATTTCAAGGTTTTACATAGTGATTATCGCGTCATCACAGAAATGCTAAAAAAAGTTATTGCGAATAGCGTACCTATAGCGGAAACTATCATACATAGCATTTTTTTTTTCAAAAATTATATTTTATATCTCTATTAATTATCAACATTATCTAAAGTTTCATAGAGCAATAAGTAACCAAATTAATTAAGAAATTATAATATTCATATTGAACCAGGACAAAGTCCAAATTGTTATTCAAAATACCCTAGTTTTATCATAAATGATCTATCTTTTTGTATTCAAAATACCCTAATGGCATAAACTATCTATCATTTTCTATTTAAAAGCAAAAGTAATCTGGGCCTTAAAAAAATTTGGTCCTTAAAAGAAATTTTCAGTTTGGGCCTTTAAATAAAAGCCTATGTAGCATAGCATGTGTTATTTGCGCTAAACGCTACGTGCTATTGCGGACCGCTATAGCGGTAGTAGCTGAATTAGTGCACTTTTATCCAATAGCTTAGTTTTCAAGTTCCGAAAACAATATAGCGACACAGTATTGCACGCTATCTAGAGATTCATTTAGATGTAAATCTAGCACCTATACTTGCTAAATTTTATTTAGGATTTGTTTTAGCCTTTCATTGTTCTACTTCAGAATTTCTGATTCCAATTTCGTAGATAATAAAAAAGATGAAATATTTAACTGAGTGGGATTAGAATATTAATAAATGAAAAATTGTTTGCTAAATGATTAGCTGGTAAGGATGGAAACAATGAGTTAGTTAGTAACAATGATGGGAACAATGATGAATGACGATGAATCAAACATCTAAGAGAAATTATTCTTCCCTATATATAGAACCACAAGAGATTGGTATATTTAGAGCCGAGAATGACAAATGCAATTTATTGGTAAAATTAAGACGAACAGTACAATGTGGATATGTTGCATACTACCAATTAGAAGGCAAGACTAAGAGGTACATAGAGAAGTATTAAAATGACGTGTCCAAACGATACCAAAACACCAGTTGTTCATATCAAATAGCTAGCAAAACAATTTTGCTATATTCTATAATTGGTTAATCGTCTAACAACCGACAATTAGAACATATCAATCATGCGGCAAGAAAAAGAAAAAGGAAAGAAAAGCAAAATGCACAGAATAATGTTGAGAAGAACATGAACAGAAAAAGTCAGCTAAATAACATCATCCATCAAATAATGAGATTTTCTTGTGTGTTTATATGTGCCTAAGAGGTACATAGAGAAATGTGATTCAAATATTTGAGAAGTATTCAAAATAGGAATTATTCTCGTGTAACAAGAAACATAAGCTCTACATTTTATTTGCTGGAAAAAGTTTAGAAAATGAAGGTGTTGAGTTGTTCGACATGAACATAATTTGATGATACCAATAGCTTCTGAGGGGCTTATCATATTGTACTAGATATATCTGCACCTTGTAGAAGGCAACACCTAAGGTAAAACTCGTGCAACAAAATCAGTGATATTATTTAAAGAAAGAGACCAGTTCCTCTTATTTTATGAGATTTCATTTTTTTGAAATAGGTTATACGGGTTCAAAATAATAAAATCAAATCAAATCTGTGTCGATCATATCCTACACAATATAAGAGCACAAATTAAATCTCATTTTCTGAATTATAAAATTCATGGTACATATTTCTTTGAGGTCAGAGAAAAATAAATTTCCTCTAGTTTCAAAATCAATGATCATACGACTAACATTTTAATGTAAAAAGGTACTAACTAATACAAAAGATATTCCCGAATGCACTATTGAAGTAGTTCCTCAAAGACTGGATCAATTACAATTATCTAGGATTCATAATATCATGAACCAAGAAAATGCTCCCAGCACTTGCTTGAAAAGCACTAGAAATAAGTGATGAGCAAGCTACTATATTGAGTTAAGTGTTTTTGTGTGGACCACAAAAGAGTTGACTCTAGAAGAGGTCTCTCGTTCTAATACAGCTTCTTTCAACACTGATGAAGGTAAGAAGAGGAAGAAACCAACTAGAACAGATCTGACCACACCAAGCAATTGGAAGGTGGAATGATGACAGCATTTGTGAACAAAAACAAGTATTATGCGCTGTTATCTATTGACACCACAAAAATAGCAACACAAGTTCATTCAGGGGAGAGAGAAGAGAGAGATGACCCACAAACCATAAGTAGATAAAAGTTAAGAGGGTACTCAAATCTTGTACACATTCCAATTATAGAAACCGCGTGATTGGTTGTAAATTGCAGTAGTCCATTCATCGTCTTTTGTGTATGAACTCATGGTAGTCAAAGTTTCTTTAAATGCTCTCGCCTCAAAACGCAAAAATGAGATTATGAGAAGCTGGTTAACAGATTTAGACTATGACAATGTAATAGAAAGACCGTTTAAAGGCGTGTGGGATGAGAGAGAAGGAGAGGGAGAGGTAGAGAGAGGCATCCAATGGAAACAAAAAATATAGTAAGAGAAATAACGTTAACAATTAGAAGCTCTAATTTGTTTTTTTGCACAAACCGATCTACCAATAGCACCTTTATTCTAGAAAAAAGAAAAATTAAGAAAAAATTGATCTAAGAGAGCTCTAGATGTGCTTTCAGTATAATATAAATCCGAATAGAAAGCAGGAGGGGATGAAAACTTACCAGAATACATGCACAGCTAATGGATTTAATATTTTCCCTGTCACTAAGGCAAGCAGATGCTGATCCTGATCTCCCATCATTCCCAATTTGCATGAAACCTACCAAAACAAACAAAAAGAAGTGATGAGAGCTAGATAAAAGACATATTGAAGCAAAGTAATATCCATGAACCTATGCTACAACATAAAAACAAACTAACTTTGAGGCTATATGCTCATGATTTCAGTCTCCTTTCTTCAGATTTGAGAGAAAAAAAATTCTTCATAAAAATTAGAAAAAATGGAAAGAGAAAATAAAGAAAAACAGCAGTGATTTTCACGATGCGAAAGATTTTTTTGATTAATGAGAAACAGCAGTGATCTTCATAAAAAGATTTTTTTTTTTTTTGATTAGTGAGAAAGAGGAGGAAGACTAGTCAAAATAGTGCTTTTCATGATGCTTTCCGTTACCTCCGCACAGTAAACGCAGTGTACCGTCAATTTACTCTCGATCTCTCCACCAAAGTGTGAACACTTCCCGATACGGACGCATCATCTCCTGTGCCATCTGTCAATTAATGCTGCTTTTTACTCGAGATTTCCCCAAATCAAAAACACGAACTTGCTTGAAGCAAAAGTGCAAAACAAATCTCAGCATAAATTCAAATTAAGTCAGTCAAGTACTCGCCGTTCTCGAATCCCGAAATCCGACTATAATTGATTGTTTCAAAAGATCAGAGAAAAAGGTGTAAATTTATATCAGAATTGATTCGTAGCACAAAACAGACAGGAGGAACAGGGATAAAGAGGCAACACGTCTGTCTCTCTTATCAAAGATGTGGATAAGCCAGCTTTTCAGAAAAGAGAAAAGACGGAAACGAAGAAAGAGAAAGATAAGCAAGGGTTTTCTTCTCTATTTTATGCAATCAGTTCAATCGAACTGTCAGATCGCACCTTTCGACTAGAGAGGATGACAGAAAGAGAGTGAGCACGCAACAGAACAGCACACACCATTGTGCCGGTCGCCGCTGTGTGCTCACTCTCTTCTGTCAACCACCATTTGTCAGAAGAATTTTGAAGAAATTGAACCCCTCTCATTTTCTCTCTTGATGAATTTAGAGGAAGTAGATCTAATGAAGAAGGTGAGAGGAGATATGAAAAGGAAGAGGAAGTGGTTCACTGGTTCTCTCTCTTTTTATTGCGCAATCAAAAATCTATGGCTCACTTGATCGGCCGTACTAAATAATTGGAAGAACAGGAAGGAAGGTGACTGGATACCTCGGTGCAGTCAAAGATAATATTCTAAATTAAGAAAGATAATAACAAAATAAAATATGATGAACCAAAACAATGTATTTTTGCTTTGGACACCCAAAAAGCATCCCATGTGAGGTCAGCGTAATATACGGATCCATTGTGTTTTGTGTAAATTCTTCTGATACCAAAAATATATAAAGTAATTATTGGGTCAGAAATTTTTAATCTAGTACGCACAAAATTTAGATTTGTCCATATGTGTAATTTCCTCGTTCTATTCAAATCAAATGATCCAAGGAATAAAAACTTAAAAAGCTTGCGTTAACGAAATTAAAATACCTTCAAGGAATCTTAATTTATTTTACTCATATATCAATAGTTACATGCAATAAATATCAAATAAACAAATACTATAATATATTTATATATTTAAGCTGTTGAATTTATTTACTTCATACTAATTAATTAAAAGTTCAATAAGTTGTCTGTTTTATCTTTTTTTATATTAAAGAATAAGTTGTTTGTTTTATCTTTTTTTTTATTAAAGAGTCCCGGTGTACTTCAAAATCTTTTTAAATATTATTCTCGAGAATTGAACTTGCGTCTCTTCGAAAGAAAACGGAAGCTTGCACCACTGCACTAAACCTGCAGTTTGTTTGTTTGTTTTATCTTTTAATTATCATAATTAAATTATAATAAACCTTGTTGTGTCATGTTTTGGTAATGCTAAGAAATAAGTGAATGCGTCAAAAACACATAAATATGTATTTTTTATGTAATTAAAAAAATTTATTGATGGCATGGAAATTGATTGTGTCCGAAAGAGAGTCTTTAATAAATTATGCTGAATGTCCAAAGTTCCTTTCGCTGAATATAAAGATTATATATTTCTTAAAATTTTGGTATCATAATAAATTAAATATGATATATGCATCTCGGATCAATGAGAAAATCATAATGAACTAACTACAATCTAATAACAAAGACAAATTATTAATAATTGATTATATATACAGAGAAAAGAAGCTAAGAAGTGCATTGATGTGCTAATCGGAGTCGAGAGCGCGGTATCATCGGAGCTCGGAGTGTAGAGTCTCTATTCCCATCTTGATTGGAGCACGACAATGAGCAGATTCCATCGTCGGAGCACGACGACTATCAAACGAAAGCGACGGTTGTGGAGAGAGATGGAGAATAAGGTAATAGAGTGATTAAAGGTGTAGATAAGTATGGTTAGAGTAGTTTAGATAAATTCGAGAGAATAAATGAGTTTAGATCTAGAAATGAGGATAATTTGACTTGTTGTAAATAAGTCTTTTGTTAATAAAATTGTTAGTAGACATTTAAAGCACTAATCTTAAAAAAAATGGTTCATTGACATAAATGCATATTCTTCTTTAGTTATTGCCTTTAGCAATTAAAGGTCATGTTTGGTTGTGGAGTAAGTGGTGGAGTAAACCCTCTACTCCACTTTTAAGCAGCTAAACGAGAAGTAAATTTGAAGAAGTAAGATTTGAGTTAATCCATATTAAGTTACTCCACCTGTGGTCCCACAGTTAGAGTAACATCTACTTACAATTTTCTCTCTCTTCATCAACTTACTTCATCAAGCTCCAACCAAACATGTTTAATTCAGTCTACCTTAACTTGGAGTAAGCAATTTAATCCAGAGTAACTTACTCCACAACCAAACATGCCTAAAAGCGTGAGGTGGTAACATTTTAGTTTAGAACGGTGCTATCTTCAAAGCAATATTTTGATTATTGAGAGCTCAAAAAAAATTCTCTCTTTTATATTTATATTGTTCTTCAACTTTTTCATCACATATTTCATTTAATATATGCACAACACGAATGAAAGCGACGAAATACATTACAATGTTATTAAAAATGCACCTAAAAAAATGGTTATTCCTATAAAAAAACAACTAATGCACCTCAAAAGAAAAAATTTAGCTTGATATATGCTCTTATTAGCATCTTAAAACAATCCAATTTCAATTTTTCAGATTCTTCTCTCTAAATATTTTATCACTCGTGTAAAAAATAATTATTTCACGCACATTAAAATTTAAAAAATGTGCCAACGCACCTATGCTTCAGGTGAAGAAGAGAATCTTAGTATACTCCAAAGGATACTAAATCACTTCCATAATTCTAAATTTTTATATTATGTATATTAAAATTTAATTAAATTTTCTTCTTTTTTGAGTTTTTATATACTTCAGTCTTCTCTGTAAAATATCACATGTTTCTCTATAGTTTAATGGTTAAAGATGTTCATTATAAACTTTTACATTTTATTTGTCAACCCCTTTAAATTTTCTAATTTCGCTCCTTGTTTAGGTGGGGTCCAACGTGCTTAGCCTGTGTCCACGCTCCTAGTTGTGATTAGTTACATATGGATATTATACTTATACTTCAAATTAATTACTAATATCTATATTACTAGATGTTTACATCAATTATCGTACTCAAGCACTTAATGGTACCAAATTAAATACGAACACATACACAGTCATGTGTTTGTACTTTAACCGCGCATGCTTGAATTTTGGCTATATATGGAGCTTGTGTACTGTGTAGTCACATTTTTTGAGGTATTTGGATCACCCCTTGAGCGATTGAAACAATAAAAAACAATTCAATTAATTTAGAGTGTTAGGGCTGTCTAAAAGTTTCGGTGACCTACAGCTAGCGACCACCACTTGTTAGGGCTGTCTAAAAATGTCGTGGCTCGTTCGTTTCTGGCTCAGTTCATTTTTAATAATTCGAGCTTGATTCAAGCTGGCTCATTTTTCAACTCGTTGCAAGAAGTTGATGAAGTTATTTGATCCTGCTTTTTCACCATCTATATATCTTTGTGGCTATCATGAGAGGATAAAGCTCATAGTAAGAAATAAAATAATTTTTTTTTCAGACTCATGGTGTTGAATTTAAGAGTAATTTGCGGAAGTAAAAAAGATGAATTGAAAAACTCTGTTATATTAATTCTGATTGTACAGTGTTGCTTATATAGCAAAAGAAAGAAGAGAGCCGTTAGAAATTCTAACGTTTGCCTAGTGTTGTACTGTAGCCTATATTTTCTAGAAAGGAAAAAAAAGTTGAGTAACTTTATTGACTAAGTTTAGTTGCTCCTTTTTATTTCATTAATAGCCTATGATGAATTAACTCTGAGGTTATTATTAGTCCCTTAATCCTAATTATTATCAACACTCCCCCTCAAGTTAGACGTGTAGATATCAATCAATCCTAACTTGCTTAAATTTTCATCAAATGGTTTCGGTTCTAAATCTTTGGTAAAGATGTCCGCTAATTGTTCTTCACTCCTCACGAATGGAGTTTTAATTTTCTTTGCTTGAATTTTTTCTCTAATGAAGTGGCAATTCACTTCAATGTGTTTTGTTCTCTCGTGGAACACCGGATTGGTTGCTATATGTCATGCCGCTTGATTATCGCAAAACATCTTCATTGGTTCTTGAATTTTAATTCCGATATCCGAGAGAAGTTGTTTGATCCAAGTTAGCTCGCTTGAGGTTGATGTCATGGCTCGGTACTCCGCCTCGACGCTTGATCATGCCATGTTATTTTATTTCTTACTCTTCCATGTGACTAAATTTCTGCCTACAAACGTGCAAAAACCGATGATTGATTTTCTATCAAAGCTACCAGTCCAATCTACATCGGAATAGCCACACATTTCGTTAGAATTATTGCATTTCATGAATATTCCTTTTTCAGGTGTCCCTTTTAAATATTTTAAAATTCTATGTATTGCCTCTAAATGTGGTGTTCTAGGTGCATGCATGAATTTACTAATTTGGCTTACCGAAAAAGAAATATCGGGTCGGGTTACCGTTAAGTAAATTAATTTTTCTACAAGTCTTTGAAATTGATTTATGTTTTCTAAAGGTTCACCATCCTCAATATTTAATTTACATTTGCTATCTATTGGTGTAGATGCCGGTTTGCTCCCTAATTTTCCGGTTTCTTTCAATAGGTCAAGTGTGTATTTTCTTTGTGAAATAAATAGTCCTTTGGGTGAATGTGCTATTTCTATTCCTAAAAAATATTTTAGTAACCCCAAGTCTTTGATATCAAAATTCTCTTTTAATTGCTTTTTTATTTTGTTAATTTCTTCCAAATTATTTCCGGTAATTATTATGTCATCTACATATACTAGAATTATGGTTGTGAAAGTACCACTAATTTTGGAAAACAATGAGTGATCGGCATTGCTAATTTTAAAATCACAAGAATTTAAATATGAGCTTAGTTTGCCATACCATGCCTGTGGAGATTGCTTTAGTCCGTAAATTGATTTTTTTTAACCTACACACTAGGTTAGAATCGTTTTCCTTTTATGACCGGGTGGTAATGTCATATATACCTCTTCTTCAAGTGTTCCTTGAAGAAAAACATTATTGACATCTAATTGATGTAAGGTCCAATTGTGGTTTACCGCTATAGAGAACAAAATCCTAACGGTATTCATCTTGGCCACGGGTGCAAATGTTTCTTGATAATCTATACCATACGTTTGAGTGTATCCCTTAGCCACTAATCGTGCTTTATATCGTTCAATAGTACCATCACTATTAAACTTAATCTTATAGACCCATTTGCATCCTACGGGTTTTTTTTCCCTCGGGTAGTTGTACGACTACCCATGTTTCATTTTTTTCTAATGCTTTAAGTTCTTCTTCCATTGCTTTGCACCATATTGGTTGATTTATGGCTTCCTCATAGTTATTTGGCTCTTTCTCTTTGGAAATTGAGGTCAAGTAAGTTTGATATTGGGTTGTGACATTTTCATAAGACAAAAAATTATGGATTGGATATTTTACCTCATATGTTACAAAATCCCGTAATCTAGTTGTAGGTCGAGGTGTTCGATTTGACCTTCTCAATGGTGTTATTTCGGTACTACCTTCTTCCCCCTCACTTTGAGAAGTCTCTTCTTCTTCATTCTCATTGATTATTTCATTTTCCTTTTTTTGGATTTGGCTGAATAGTTCGGTGACAGATTGATTTTGTTGTTGTAATTGGTGGAGTTCTTGCTGAAGTTGATAAATGAGGGAGTAATTTTTCTTTTTGCCGAACATTGTTTCGGCTTTAACCCACATTTCTCGAGCTGTGTCTAGATATGTCATGAGATCGGAGATGTGGGATTCCATGGTTGCTAGCAGCCAACTTATGACTAGGTTGTCGCTTTTTCTCCATTCTGATATTGCCTTTTTCTCGTCTTCTGTTGGCTCTGTTGGTTTGCTGGCTTTTGGCTTTGTTTTTTCACCAGTGACATGCTCGAATTTGTCTCTGCCGATGAGGCCAAATGTTACTTGTCGTGCCCAAAGATGGTAAGTTTTGCCATTCAATAGCACACCCGTAAGTCTCTCGGTTTGTTGTGCCATTTCTGGTTTTGCTGGTATGTTGGTTTCTCACAAGAACAGATTTTTGTTCTTGGTTTTGTTGGATTTTGCTCTTTAATAAGAACCGATGCTGCCTTAAGCTTGATTGCTTTCTGTGATTGGAATTGCTTTATTTGAGCTTGAGATTTTTGATGGTTTGTAGGACTGGTACAGTTCTTGTTATCTGTCCAGTGATTGGGTTGCCTATTTGGCGTTTGCAGTATTTTATTTGGAGCAAGATCAAGTCTGCTCTGATACCATGTTGAATTTCAGAGTAATTTGCGGAAGTAAAAAAGATGAATTGAAAAACTCTGTTATATTAATTCTGATTGTACAGTGTTGCTTATATAGCAAAAGAAAGAAGAGAGCCGTTAGAAATTCTAATGGTTGCCTAGTGTTGTACTGTAGCCTATATTTTCTAAAAAGGAAAAAAAAGTTGAGTAACTTTATTGACTAAGTTTAGTTGCTCATTTTTATTCCATTAATAGCCTATGATGAATTAACTCTGAGGCTATTATTAGTCCCTTAATCTAATTATTTTCTACACATGGTCTACATATATGCGCAGAATATCAAATCAACGAAAATGTTTACTTATTTGTACGCAACTCATAACACAAAAGTACTATTAATGAGCTGGCTCGGCTCGACTTGTGATTGGCTCATCTAAAATGAGACTCGGCTAATTGACAACCCTACTGCCACAATCTGATACATGCCCTCATCGCAGGGAGTTGTGTGTGTGGGACAAAGATTGTCGTGACCCGTAGCTCGGACGGGGTCTGCAGTAAGGATAGATTCAAGTAGAATAAATGGGGATTAATTGACCTCATAATTTCACGAGTACTGTAAAAGTTATCAATCTCGTTCTTAGTATGAAAATTTCATCTGATTGACTTCATAATTTGAAAGTTTGATTCCGTCGTGACACGTAATCCTCGTACTTTGACGAATGTTGATCGCATGGTTAAACTTATTGGCATGATCGGACACTTGTAAATTCAATGGCATCCTCGTATACTTGTGACATCATCTAGCTGTAGCAATTTTCTAATGCATCAGTATTGATAAGGGATATGTACATTTCAACACTAAAAACACCTAATTAAATATTTGAGAAGCTTTGGGGCGCAAATCATTTGTCATGTTTTATTCTGGACGAACGCGAAGAGATTGGTATCCTTGGGAACGTGACAACTTAATTACCCTGCAACTTGAAATTCATACTATAGCATTTCATTGTTTGAGTAAGGTCTCGTCATCTCGTGTTAGAGGCTTGAACCGAATTGAACCGGATTTTGATTGGACAGTCCTGATTCAAACTTAAACGGTGAGGTAATGCAGAGGATATGGACTCTGCAACTAGCTAGGGTCCACCGTTGGAATACATTTTAAATAATTTGATAGAATTAAGTATATCGTAATACACAATAGTTCACTGTTAAAGTACATAAAATAATATAGAATGTGTGAGGAATTTTCTTTGAAAACTAATGAATAAAGATCTTATATATATCTGCGGCTGCCGATTTGTTCTGTCTCTGTCTCCGCTGATATGCCTATGGAAATCACAAGTTCAATGTATATATATATCCACACATCCACAGAGACATTAGACTTTAAAGATTACTACTAGTCAACTTTTAATTGACATATTAAATTGCTATGCTATCGGTTGATATGAATAAAGGCAGAGAGCGGGGCCGGAGATGTTAAATATATATTTTAAGTTACTTTCGTTTCAAAAAGGCATTCGCCTTATCTTTACCTTTCACTTCTGTGGTAAAGCCCTAACCTTATCTTTACATTTTTTTTTTATACATAAATGCAACATTATCCTCCCGATGAAACCTCGATCGAGAATAGTTAAAAAAAAAAAAAAAGGACACGCCTTGACCGCAGTTTTCTATTAGTTTACGTCAAGACTTGTCGAGCAAACACTGGCTTAAGCAACACTGGGGCCCGTACCCTGGTGCGCACGTCGTGTGGATGTGACTGCGTCACGTCTACCCAAACCTGCTGGAGATGTCTGGTTGGTACGGGATTTATCATTACATTAAAAAAATATTAAAAATTTATAAATATTAATTTAGTTTTACGCATTCCTTCAGACTGAATAGATGCATAGAAACCCGACATTTTTATTAATATCCAAAGTTTAATACAAACTATTATTTATGTCCAGAATCTGATCCAATATCGAAAAATGTTCAAGCCGGCCAGAAAATGGCCGGCTTACCCCCTAAACCGGCCATTTTCTGGCCGGCTTACTCTTTTTTTTTTTTTTAAACCCGCATTTCACCCTATATATACCCCTTTTTATCTCTCTCCTCCTCACAATTTTCTCATCTCTCAACCGAATTAGGCTAATTAAGCTTAATTTAGTGTAATTAGCATAATTGACCAATATTTAGGGTATTTTGGCCTTTTTTTTACCATAATTAGGCTAATTAAGCGTAATTTAATGTAATTAGCACAATTGACCAATATTTAGGATATTTTGGCATTTTTTACCATAATTAGGCTAATTAAGCGTAATTTAGTGTAATTAGCACAATTGACCAATATTAAGCGCAATTTTTATCATCTTCCCCCAATTCGTATCCAGAGTGGGACTACCAGCGTTGGGTGGACGTCATGGTACGATGAGCATGGACGTCCGGTGCAGACTCAGGTATGTCATACTTCAGTATCTGTCAGGTTTTAATAAATTTCTTCATTCAGATCAAATTTGCTGATTTATGTGTATGATTGCAGGGTCCAGCAGAGATGCCGCCACAGCCACCACCTGCGGGGACCGATACTTCTAATTTGGAGTCCCTCTCGTACAGTCTCCAGAACTACGGGATATTCGATGATGATTTCATGTCGACGCCAGCAGTACCCCGATATGGCACAGAGATGCCGCATGATGGAGATGCTAGTGGTAGCGGGTCTCATACTCAGCCAGCCTTTGGGATTGAGTTCGCCGCATCTATCTTCAGTACACCTCCGCCAGTACAGCCAGTCTCCACGGGCGATGCCAGATGGGATACCGCCGAGCAGATACTCAGGTCTGCCGATGCTAGTATGAGACCGAGAGAGACAGAGCCTGGCCGCGCGAGCGCCGGGCGAACGCCGGAGTACCGCCTCAGCGATATACCCCCTCTCAGTTTTAGTTGTATTTTTACTAGTTTTGTACTATTTATATTTGGTATACTATTTATGTTTGGTATATTTGGATTATCCTATATTTCGGTTCTTTTGTATGTGTACTTTTATGGTACTATTTTTAGATTTTACAGATAAAATAAATTATTATGATAATGCTAAACAGAAAATATTACAACATTAAAATAGTAGTACAACATAAAAAATAACATAAAAATATTTAAAACAATTGCATAAGTGCGTTAAACAGCAAAAATAAACTCATCAAGATTAAACCGACATTTTTATTAATATCCAAAGTTTAATAGAAAATTATGTACGTAAAAAAAAAAAGAGTAAGCCGGCCAGAAAATGGCCGGCTTAGGGGGGAGTAAGCCGGCCATTTTCTGACCGGCTTGGGCATTTTTCGATATTAGCTCAGAATCTGGACATAATTAATAATTTGTATTAAGCTTTGGATATTAATAAAAATGTCGGCATAGAAAGTAAGTTCTTTCTAACATGATAAAAATTTAAAAATAGATGGCATACTAATAATGTACAGATATAAAAAAAAAATTAAGATCAAAGGTTTTATTGATCAAAACAAAACACACTAAATTAGAAATTAAAAATATAAATCACACTAAATTAAGATCAAAGGTTTTATTTAATTATCTACAATGTGATTAATAAGGTTTTTAGAATTAAAAAGATAATATTATATGATTTAGAACAAAACACACTAAATTAGAAATTAAAAATATAAATCAAGCGACAATATTGATCACATTGTAGATAATTTTAATTTTTGTGTCAACTTTGTTTTCATAATGCATTATTAATATTATTTCATATAATATCTCATGCATCAATGTCAATAGCACTAGACAACTCCAAATAAAAATAATAATAATAATAATCATCATCATCATCATAATAATCATAATCATAATCATAATCATAATCATAATCATAATCATAATAATAGTAATAGTAATAATGATGATGATGATGATAATAGTAATAATAATGATGATAATAATAATAATAATAATAATGATTTTTTGTTCAATATTATTCCATCAGACTTTAGTCATATTTGATAATTAAATTTCCAAAATTAAATAAGCCACCTCTTCAAGTTTCTTAATTCTGTGTTGTGTTTTGGACACACTGTCAGTGACTATTTGCAAGTTTTATCTATCCCCCTCTTTATTAGATTTCAACCAAACATGAATAATTTGAACCGGTCTAAATCAGAATAACCAATTTAAATCTCCTTAACTTTAATCCTCCACCAAACATCACATCTATTATTTATAATAGAAGAAAATTAACTCAGTTGTAAAATATGAAAAATATTATTTTATTGCATCCTACAATTTTCTTAAAAGTGATATATCTAATCTAGAAGTGTGTACACTTTGACTCTGTATATGTGATTTTTTTTTTTTTGCTAGTATCTGTTTTTGTTTTTTTTCTAAAATGAGTAGTGTTCTACTATTTCACTTGGATCATATGATTTAACGAACAAACTGGATTATTTGATTTCAAATTCAGGAGGGGATTTTATATAAACCAAGCTTATTCATTTTAAATGATACGGTTGTATTTGAAATAACATGATTCTACTTTTCAAAATAATCATACGGTTGGATTTGAAAGAAAACTAGGAGATACCAACTATGAATTTTTATCTTGACTTTTGCTTATGAGAATGAAAATAGGAAAACAAAATAGAATAAAAAAAATGATTTTAACTGAACTTTTTTTCAATAAGTATTACTTATTTGTCCTATAATTAAAATCTAATTGTATCTAATCTTAATTTAAATTGATAATTTTTTCAAATCAAATCAGATAACACACGTTTGTTGGAGGTTGGCCCCTATTATTTTCTTAAGAAAAAGGAGAGAGTCGAGTTCCTACATTTTTCATAAATCTTAGCAGGTGCTGAATTTGAATCTATAATCTTTTTAACCGGGAAAAATATACTAAAATAGACGTTATTTTTTAGTTGGCCAGTAATTAATTTGGATATTGATGAGATTCCGTACACCTTTACTTCTATATAGTTTATAGGATTTTTTCTTCCGAATACATTTTAGTTACTATTTGAAAACAAAATACAGAGTTGATGTAAAATTAGAAAAAAAAAATTCAAAGATATCTGATACACCGATATTATATCAGAGTACTACCCTAGAATGACACGCAAATATTATTTGCGCATCATCTAAAAATGACACTTTTGTGGTACACTGTGTATTATTAAATTTTTGGCGGTGTGCATATATTAATTTAGTACCAATCTGCATATTTTTTTTTTTCAATTTTATGTCTAACTCTGTATTTTTTATTTTTTTTCCAACTGTAACTAAAAAAGTCAAAAAAGAATCTGTGGTTATTCCATTGAAGTAACAAGACCTGTTATTCCAATGGCAGCATTTCAGATTTTTCCGTACGCGAATCTTAACGAAGATTTTTTTTTGCGCGGAACAGCTGGGGCTCAGTTATTCCAATAGAACAACAGCGTTTCTTCTACTTTGGAAAAAAAAAAAAAAAAGAATTCCAGGTAAAATGGGTACCAGGGAGATTGACAGTGTGTCAGCAATGTTGGGTCAATTTATGCGGCCGGTGCATTGGGGGAAAAAGACAATTGATTTTGGGGGATTGATACAATGCTCGCCGCTTTCTTACTTTCTAGATATACAGATGCAATGCACCACTTTTGAAACATTCACATCGACAGGAAAGGATTTTTTTAAAAACAATAATTAAAATAAGAGGATGGTTCAAATGCTTTCATTTTTTGTGTCTCCACCATGTTTTTATTTTTAAAACTTTAATAACTCAAAATTTAAAACTTAAAAGTCAAAATAAAACCGTTGGATATGATCTACATCATTTTATCTATGTGCTCATAAAAAATTATCACATTTTGATTTTGTTTATATGTGAATCAATAAGTTGAAAAATCAACGTCTAGAAATTATCCACATTAGTACGTTTTTTACAAGCTCTTGATGACAACCAAAACAAAATTGAAATGTCATAATTTTTTACACGTGCATAGATAAAATGATGTAGATCATATCCAACGGTTATATTTTCACTTTTAAATTTTAAATTTTGAGTTATTAAAGTTTTAAAAATGGAGGCATGATGGAGGCATGAAAAATGGAGGCATTTGAACCCTCCTCTTAAAATAATTAATTTTAAATAAACAACATGATTGCTACAAGATTTACAAAAATCATCAAAACCGAATTGCCAATTCGGTCCGACGGCATTTTTTTTCTTTGGACCGAATTGGCAATTTGGTCCAGCTCAATTTTACAATAAAACCGTGTTGCCTTTCCTGTGGAGGTTTTTTTTAGCCTGGACCGAATTGGCAATTCGGTCCAGGTTTTTTTTTTTTTTTTTAGAGACACTAAGAAGACCAAAAATAAAGAAATCTAACACTGAAAATTTGAATTTTTTGTTAGATTACTTCTTTTGATTTATAATTAGCATATTTATACTAAAACACACTAAATTACTTGAAATTATGTTAAATTACACTAAATTGCGCTAAATTACAATAACTTCGCTAATTATGTTGAAATACGGTAAATTACGCTAAAATAGACAGATTTTGTGCCATCTTTCATGAATCACAAAAAATAGTAAAAATTGGTATTCTAGAAGTTCATTATGTAACTAATTTACTCAGCTACTTGGATTGAATAATAAAAATGAAAATCTTAATCGGAAACTCCAACTCAAGTTTTGAGGCTCTTCCCTTTGTTTTTTGGCGATTCTGAATTTTGGAATCCGGCATCATGGGCACGGACGCATGCATATTTTTTCAAGCTTTCCGAAAAGTGGTCATTTGCTGAAATCGGACACTCGAGCGCCGTTTTATGACCGTTTGAAGTTTTGCCGTCGTTTTTCGCCTTTTTAGTGAAGATATCGTCCCTATTCATATGTAATTTACCGTATTTTAGCGTAATGTAATGTAATTTAGTGTAATTTAACTTAATATAGTGTAATTCAACATAATTTCAAGTAATTTAGCGTATTTTAGTATAAATATGCTAATTATATGTCAAAAGAAGTAATCTATCAAATAATTTAAACAAAAAAATTCAAATTTTCAGTGTTAGATTTCTTTATTGGCAAATTCTTCTATGCACCTAAGGACCTATTTGTAAAATGAGCATATTTTCATTTTCAAAGTTCAAACAGTCGATCCGACCGTTCAACATTATCTCCATATTAAAATGTACTTGGAGGTCAAATTTTACATTTTTTTGAATTTTTTTACTATTTATTAAGATGGGTACAAAATTCAATGGTCTGAATTTGACTAGTTTTGTAAAATACTTAATAAATAGTAAAAAAATTCAAAAAAAATGTAAAATTTGACCTCCAAGTACATTTTAATATGGAGATAATGTTGAACGGTCGGATCGACTGTTTGAACTTTGAAAATGAAAATATGCTCATTTTACAAATAGGTCCTTAGGTGCATAGAAGCATCCCTCTTCTTTATTTTGCTCTTGTCTCTAAAAAAAAAAAAAAAAGCCTGGACCGAATTGGCAATTCGGTCTGGCCTGTTTTTTGATTTTATGTGGCGTTCTTTCTATAACCCGGTGAAAAACAACCAGACCGAATTGCCAATTCGGTCCGAAGAAAAAAAATACCGTCGGACCGAATTGACAATTCGGTTTGATGGTTTTTATAAATCTTGTAGCAATCATGTTGTTTATTTAAAATTAATTATTTTAATTATTGTTTTTAAAAAAATCCGACAGGAAATGTTTGAAAGTCGTGCGCACGTTGTTCCCTCCTAATTGGAGAATTTTTTTTTTTAAAAACGTAATTAAAATAATTAATTAAAAAAAAACAATTTGATTACTATTTTTTTTAAAAATCATAAAAACCGAACTGCCAATTCGTTAGGAAGGATTTTTTTTTCTGGACCGAATTGGCAATTCGGTCTAGAGGATTTTCACAGTTCCCCACTAATTTCCTGTTGTCTTGAGTGTAACTCCTTCTGGACCAATTTCACAGTTTCAGAGGCTTTTTTAGCCCAGACCAAATTGCCAATTCGGTCCAGAGGCTTTTCTTTTCCTTTTTTTTTAGAGACACTAAGAAGAGCAAAATAAAGAAATCTAACACTGAAAATTTGAATTTTTTGTTTAAATTATTTGTTAGATTACTTCTTTTGATTTATAATTAAAATATTTATACTAAAATACACTAAATTACTTGAAATTATGTTGAAATTACACTGTATTACAATAAATTATGTTGAATTACACTAAATTACGCTAAATTACAATAACTTCACTAATTATGCTGAAATACGGTTAATTACGCTAAAGTAGACTGATTTTGTGCTATCTTTCATGAATCATAAAAAATAGTAAAAAAATTTGAAAAATAGTAAAAATTGGTATTCTACAAGTTCATTATGTAACTAATTTACTAAGCTACTTAAATTGAATAATATAAATGAAAATCTTAATCGAAAACTTCTACTCCAGTTATGAGGCTCTTCCCTTAGTTTTTTGGCAATTCTGAATTTTGAAATCCGAATTTTCGCAAGCTTTCCGAAAAGTGGTCATTTGCTGAAATCGGACACTCGAGCACCGTTTTATGACCGTTTGATGTTTCGTCGTCGTTTTTTGCCTTTTCAGTGAAGATATCGTCCTTAATTCATATGTAATTTAGCGTAATTTACCGTATTTTAGCGTAATGTAATGTAATTTAGTGTAATTTAACTTAATATAGTGTAATTCAACATAATTTCAAGTAATTTAGCGTATTTTAGTATATATATGCTAATTATATATCAAAAGAAGTAATCTATCAAATAATTTAAACAAAAAAATTCAAATTTTCAGTGTTGGATTTCATTATCTTGCTCTTCATAGTGTCTAAACAAAAAAAATTATGTAGACCGAGTTGGCAACTCGGTCTAGGCAAAAAAAAAAGTGGACCGAACTGCCAACTCGGTCTGGCCCTTTTTTTATTTTCTGTGGCGTTCTTTCTACAACCCGGTGAAAAACAGTTGGACCGAATTGCCAATTCGGTCTGGAAAAAAAATCCATCAAACCGAATTGACAATTCATGGTTTTTTGTAAAAAAAGAAGTAATCAAGTTGTTTTTTTTTAATTAATTATTTTAATTACCTTTTAAAAAAAAATATCCCTAATTGGAGGTACCTATATTCTCCCTCATGCTCAGAATAAAGATACTCTTGATGATATATTATCGACTAATATTCTTTTTAACAGAAATTGCACGGTAGAAGTAGGGTGTTCTTAAATCGCCTAAGCGATGTGCCCCCGTCCCGGCCCCCCCTCTCCTCCAGTTCACCTTCTTCATTCCGTCTCGTCCATCCGTCTAAGCAAGTGTGTATGCCTAGCTAGTGAATTTGGTCATCCCTCTCAATGCTTCGTCTCGTGAATCTAACCACCGCTCTTTACTTTGACCTCCATTCGAGTAGGTACTTCCGTCTAGTGAATCTAGCCACCACTCTTCGCTTCAACTACTGCCTCGTTCAGGGTCGGACGCAGGATTTCTGTCAGGGAGGGACATTAATTGGATTAAAATAGTTTATCGGGTTCAAACCCATTAATTAATCGGAAACTAGATAAAAAACAATTAACATAATAAGAAATAATAAAAATAGTATAGTCGCACATAATGAAAAACAACAAAATAATATCATTTTACATATTAAAAAAACAACAAAGTTGGTCCGGATCCATAAATTTATATAAAATTTCTATAAAAACAACGAAGTTTCTCATTAACAGTGCTTTTGGACTGGTCTGACGGGCTTTCTAGTTCCAGGGAGGGGAAAAACAATTTCCAGGGAGGAGCAAAGTGGTACCGGGCTCGTATTTTTCCACTGAATTTCAAAATTCAGGGAGGGGCAGCTGCCCCCCACTGGCTGTGTGTGGGTCCACTCCTGAAGTCGTCTATCTTGCCATTATGGAAACTCTTATTCTTCAAGACAAGTAGTTTGCTTTTTTTTCTCTCTCTCTCTTTTCTTGAGCTCTTCTTCTCATTTTTGGCAATAGAATAGTGATTGGAACGAGTTGTACATATAGGTTACTGTATTATAATATTTATAGGTTGTTTGTTATTGTGTTTCATGATCTCTCTTCTTTTTCTAGACTTTCTCTCTCTTCTTTCTATCTGCCCTCTCTTTCTCTTTATCTTATTTCTATATGCTTATTCTTCTCTTCTTCTTCTCTCCTTCTCTTTCTCTAATAATACAAGGAATGAGTTGTGTTGCTACTGGATACCCCAGGCTCAATTTGTTGGTCTATCATGCTTTGGGAAGTAAAGTGTCTCTTTACTTCCCGCTCATATCTTCATTTTCAAAGTTCAAACAGCCGATCCGAAAAGTTCAACATATTCTCTGTATTAAAATGTGCTTGGAGACCACATTTTGTATTTTGGAGAAATATGTTGTATTTTTTAAAACATGTACTTTACTTCACAAAGCATGATAACCCAACTCTCTCTCTCTCTCTCTCTTTCTATATACAGAGATATATTAGCTAATATCAAAACGTTTGTTCCAGAGCCGTGGTATAACCAATTGGTTTGTCGATTTTCAAAGTCCGAACGGTCGATCCAAACTGTTAAATTTTTTTTACTATTTATTAAGCCAGTTTTAAAATCATTGATTTTAATAAATATTGAAATTTTTTGGACCATTGAAAACAGCGATTTTTAAATTGGCTTAATAAATTGGAAAAAAATTCCAAAAAAATGTAAAATTTGGTCTCCAATTAAGCACATTTTATTATAGATTGAATGTTGAACGGTTTGGATCAAATGTTTGGACTTTGAAAATGCAAAAGCTAAAGCGTTTGTTCCACGACCTAAAAACAAACGTTTTGATATTAGTCAATCTCTCTCTATATATTAATATGTAACCGTTTTGATATTTGCTTGATGTTTTTTTTTTAATTTTCTTTTTAAATATATTTGTTTGCTTTCATCAATATAAATTTTTAGGAAAATTTTCAAAAAAGCGAATAATTGTACGTCTAAAAAATTGTACATAAATATTTTTTTCAATAAATTTCATCATTATTAGTTTTTGAGGCAATTTTTAAAATGTTAATTTAGAATAATTTACCTTATAAATGTTAGCAACTTTTTATGTACATTTTTTGCATATTTGCAAAGTCATGGGTATGATCGATCGGTGTATTAATTTATGGGATCTACATCGATGAAATTTCATCTCATACGTTAAAATGATAGCTGAACAAGTTCTTCTATCCGTATACAATTTATAAAATAGATATAACCTAATAGAAGTCAATATCATGAATATTTCTTAATCGAGTTAATTAATTAATTACATGAAAGAAAGAAACCATGCATCATCAACAAATGATCCGGTATAGTATGTGTAGTGTATTTTGAGATAAGATGAGTGTCAAATATTCCAACTTAAAATAGCCACGTTATAGTAAACTTTATTAGTCAATTTATATGATTTTAATATAATGTCATATATAGCTTCCATAAAAATTTCAGCCAAGAGAAAAATTAAATTTCTTGTTGTAAAATTGAATAAAATTAATTGCAACAAAAATAAAATAAATAATAAGGAGAAATACAGAGAGAGGAATAGTAGAATTTTATTTCTCTTCTTTTGAACTTCGAGTTCACATTGTCTACTTCTTTTGAATTGCAAGTTACTTGTTTATTCATTATTTGTTTTTCTTCTCCTAAATTTGAAAATATTGATTCATTAAAATGACAATCAACAAATTTTGTTTTAAAAACATCTCCTATTAATGGTTCTAAATATTTAATAATAGAAGAAGAGTTAAAACCAATATAAATTCTCAACCTTCTTTGAAGCCTCATTTTTGTGCGTTGTGGAGGAGAAATTATAACATATATTACACAACCAACTACCTTTAGATATGACAAATTTGGTTCTCTTACGGAGACCAATCGTAACGAGTAATACTTATGATCTGCACTTGGCATTAATCTAATTTGTGCAACATCATGTAATATGACATGTTTTCATGCAGAAGACGGTAAACTATATTTCATAAGTAACGGTCTAGCAACTAAACTGTAACATTTTAATCAGCGATTCTGCTAGACCATTTTGTGTATGAACATGAGCCACTAGATGTTCTACCGTAATTTCAATGGACATGCAATAATCATTAAAACTTGGGATGTAAATTCTCCTACATTTATTATCAAGCCGGATTCTTTTAATTTGATCATCCGGAAATTTTCTCTGAATTGGAAAATTTGTGCTAATAGTCTAGCAAATGCAACATTTCTTGTTTCTAACAAACACATGTGACTAACGTGTTGATGCATCAATCAATAACATAAAATATCTAAATAGTCCACATAGTGGTGTAATGGACCCACATATATCTCCTTGAATTCGTTCTAAAAATGAAGGAGCTTCGGGTCCAACTCTATTTGGAGATGGCCTAGTAATTAGTTTTCTAAGAGAGCATGCTTCACATGTCAATTCTTTTGATAATATGATCTTCAGGTCCTTTAGGGGATACCCATCTACACTTTCAATTATTCTCCTCATCATTATATTTTATGGATGACCCAATCTGTCATGCCATAATGTAAATAATTTTGGATCAGCTAACTTCTAGTTAGTCGCCATATTTGATTCTATTATACTTATATAAGTATCATAGAGTCTAGAAGACAATACTTCCATCTTTTCCATTATGATTTTCTGGCCATTTTTAATATATGTGATATGAAGATATTCACAATTTCTCTCATTCATAGTTTCAATATGATAACCATTATTTCGAATATCTCTTAAAACCTAGTAGATTTCTTCTGGATCTACTTGAATATAATGCATCATCTATTATTAATTTTGCTCCTTTAGGTAACAAAATACAATCTCATCTGGAGTCTTCAGTTAAACTTTTGTGCCAGATATAGTGTGGATATTAGTCTCACCAAGATGCAATTGTGTAAAATATTTCTTACTTTTGAATATGGTATTATTGTTCTGTTGTTTGCTAAACATGATTTCTTTACTTATCATTGTATCAGTCATTTTCCTTTAAATAAATTTTATTTATTCATTAACTTTACTTGATAAAAAATTGAAATGTAAACTAAACTTTATTAAACATAAACTACATTTCATTTTTATCCCTTAGTAATAATATTTATATCTTCATCTACATTCTATGACATCATTAGTATTACATGCTAGATCATAACTTCAGATAAATAACTAAGGAAGACTGTAAAATACATCATTAATAAATACCATAACTTCATATTATGATAAATGAAAAGAGAGATAAATAAATAAATGATTAATAGGTAAAATAAATAAATAAAGTAAATAAAGTTAAATGTATTAATAACTTGAGGTTATAATAAAATATTTATTTAATAACTTCTAGCTATTAAATTGTTTGACAACATAATTTGAAAAATTCAATTGGGAATAACATTTTTTCATCCAGTGGTCTAAAATAACTGTTGGTTATTGTATTTATTTTATACTAAAATTTATAATAGAACTTCAAGTTCTAAACAATTATAATAATAATAATTTCAGGTTATTATTTTTATTGTCCTTTTCGGGTAATACGAACGTTGGATTCTTGATAAACTTTTAGTGTTAAATAATAAGTTCAGATTATTATTTCATTATTCACTTCGGGATTGATTCTTATAAATTCAAAAAATATATAATAAAAAAATTAAATGAAATTGAAATTAATAAAAAAAATATAATAATGAATTATACGTTTTACTTACAGAATAACTTTGCAACTTCTTCCGAGCAAGTTGTGTTGATAACATATTGTAAAATTGAGTAAAGTTGCAACAAAAGTAAAATAAATAGCAAGAGATATATAGAGAGAGTAGTAGAATTTTTATTCTCTTCTTTTAATTGTGTGTATATTATAAGTTTACATAGTCTATATTTATAGACTAGAAATTGTACATAAAAAGTAAAGGAGGGTTCAAATGTCTCCATTTTTTATGTCTCCATCATGCCTCCGTTTTTAAAAACTTTAATAACTCAAAATTTTAAACTTAAATGTCAAAATAAAACTATTAAATATGATCTACATCATTTTATCTATGCACGTGTAAAAAATTATAAAATTTCAACTTTGTTTTGGTTGTCATCAAGAGCTTGTAAAAATGTACTAATGTGGATCATTTCTAAACGTTGATTTTTCAACTTATTGATTCACATAAAAACAAACCAGAAATTTGATTTTTTTTTATGAGCACATAGAGAAAATAATATAGATCACATCTAACGGTTTTATTTTGACATTTATGAGTTAAATTTTGAATTATTAACGTTTTAAAAATAAAGGTATGGTGGAGGCACAAAAAATGATGGTATTTGAACCCTCCTCTAAAAAGTAATCAATTAATTCCACAAATAAATAAATATTGAGAATAAATAGGTAGTGGAAATAAATGAATAGTGGGGAGATGAAGATGAATGAACATCTACCTAAATCATACAGAATTTGATTTATAACGTCTCTCTGTTATTTTCCTTTATCCGAATGCTAGTAGTAGTGTTCAAATTCTCTTATCTAAACTACCGGCCTAGTGAGGAATGAATATATATCCTCTACAGATTAGTCACAGTAAAAAAAAAAAACGAAACCTATCTAAAACACAGAAAGATCTGCTTTTAAGATTCATACACACTAACAAACATCAGTTAAAACAGTTTAGATCTAACCTGATCTAATCAGGTAGCTCGTGATCTTATCTAGCGGGTGCATGACACAGCTACAGTGAGTCAGTGATTCATTTTTATTCCAGGAAAATGTTTTAGATATTTTGAGTTCCCAATACTTGTAAACATTCTAAGCCAGATGTAACATTGGGTAAAAACTGGGGTACACTTAATTTCCATTTTCTTTTCCTTTTTCAGAAACATGGGATGTGGATTCTATGGGTAAAAACAGAAATAATTAATGCATGACGGCCTAACAACTCCAGACAAAAATCAAGTTGGGCCAATAAAGCGCCGGTCATAATTGCAACAGTTGAATCGGGACCATTACATTAATTAGATACATGTATAGTAGCTGAGAAGAGGTCAAATGCTTTCATTTTTGTGCCTGTGCTATTATTTTTTTAAAACTTTAATAATTTAAAATTTAAAATTTCAAAGTCAAAATAAAACTATTAGATATAATCTATATGATTTTCACTACGTGCTCATAAAAAATTATCACGTTTCGGTTGTTTTGATGCGAATCAATAAGTTGAAAAATAAACATCTATAAATTATCCACATCAGTACATTTTTACAAGCTCTTGATGACAAACACAACAAAGTTGAAATATCATAATTTTTTACACATGCTTAGATAAAATGATGTAGATCATATCTAACTGTTTTATTTTGACTTTGAAGTTTTAAATTTTGAGTTACTAAAGTTTTAAAAAATAGAGACATGATGGAGACACAAAAAATGAAGACATTTGAACCCTCCTCACAGTACATATGGCATAATGTCTCACTCACACTTGCATAGTACGACAGATCGATATTCGCAATCCGATTATTCAATTGGAATTTGAATTCGTATAACTAAATTTAGGATTTCAATTTCTTCATTTTTGTACGTTCATAATATCTCTATTTTTTATTTTCTAATAACAAAAATTAAAATTTTATATGTCAAAACAAAAGCACTAAATGTGATCTATATTATTTATTTACATGCACATAAAAAAATAAAAAATAAAAATTGAATTAATAAGTTGAAAAATCAACATCTAGAATTTATCCATATCAATATATTTTTGCAAACTCTTAATACCGATCAAAACAAAGTTGAAATACCGTAATCTTTTAAATATGCATAGAGAAAATAATATCGATCAAATCCAACAGTTTTATTTTGAAATTTAAGTTTAAATTTAAAATTATTAACGTTTAAAATAGAGGAATAATAGAGGTGAAAAAATAGAGACATTTGACCATTATTTTAAAAATGTATTCGGTAATTTATTAGATCTATTATGTGGATTTCAAAATGGGCTACCGAATTTGTATTTGAATTTTATAAGATCGGATTTGTGTTCGTTGTGAATTCAATACATTAATATTAATTAAAAGTTTCTAGTTTTGTAAAAGTAAGATATATTTATTGTAATTAATTATAAATTCTCTCTCACTTTTTAATAGAATTATACTCTCAATTTGTACGTACATCTACAATACAGAATTACGACAAGTTGATTAATTTCATGCAAACCTTTTTTTTTTACTTTAATAATTTTATACAAGATTTATAATTTTATCTAAATTTTTGAATTTATGAATTAAATATGAATTTGCATATCTTGTATAATTAAATCATGCTTCTTCTTTTTAAATTAAAAGGCGGTCTAGCCTACCAGCTTGTTTTAATTATCCTATCGGCTATAAAGTTAAAATTTCGAACTCACAACCTCCCACACAGAAGGTGTTATTTTTTATCACTAGACCAGCATTTGATTCTTATATTTAAATTATGTTGAATCCTATCAAAATTCAATTTATATATTGCCTTTACGCACATTTATGTTCATATATGTAGCAGGATTGTAGTGCCTCGGATAATCAAGAATAGATATTGGACCACATAATTAATTAAGGAGTTGCGTTGTCAATTTCCCCTTCCTGCGTTGTTGCTATGCCCCCCACTATTCACCTTACGAGTTGCCAAAATTAGAATTTTTTCTAACAAAGAAAATGAAAGAAAGTGAGTTTTTATTTTTGTTAAATTTTTTACTTGTTTCAGTCATTTTTAGGCCTTAAATATCTAAAAAATATGTGATTATCTGTGTTAGGGTAAAAAATGAATATGTGTTGATCCATTATATATTGTTATTTGTTCTTTATCATTTGTAGTCGTTAGATTGCCAAATTTTCTTGATTGTTAGAATTAACCATCAACTTTTTTTTAGTCCCTCTCCATCTTAGCTATATTATTTATTTTTATTTTTGAAATTTTAATCGTAGATGCCAAATATAATTTTCCATCACTACTGTGAAAAACATATTTACTATCGCCCATTTACCATCGGGCATCCTTCGGCGTCGATGGTGCATGTAACTAGGGACAACAATGTAATTACTTGGAACTTTTTACATGCTGATGGCGTTGAACCAACCGATGGCGTAGATGAAACCCTCATTTTCCATCGGTAAAATTTTAAGTACAGTTGGTATTGAGTGACTCTTCGACATCGGTTTGGCTCAACGGACGATGGCATTGAGGGGGTGACTTTTACCATATGTTGTGTTACATAATTCATTGGTGTCAGTACAAAGCAATAATAACTCATTACTATATTGAACTGATGACATATATTCTCAGGGGCAACGTTGTAAATAATTGGAACCTCGGTTTTAGTATACACTAATTGCTCCATATATTGAACCGATGGTGGTGATGCTATATATATGAGAGAGAGAGAGAGAGAGAGAGAGAGATGGGCTATTGTGCTTTGCAAAGTAAATGGGGGGTTTACTTCGGGCCATATTTTCAGTTTTGATAATCCAAACAACCGATCCGAACCGTTCAACATGTTCTAAATATTGAAATGTGCTTGCAGACTAAATTTTACATTTTTTGGAATTTTTTTACTATTTATTAAGCCACTTTGAAAATCACTGATCTGGTGGTCCAGAAATTTTTACTGTTTTTTACTGTTCACAGTGGATCAGCGATTTTCAAAGTGGCTTAATAAATAGTAAAAAAGTTCCAAAAAATGTAAAATTTAGTCTGCAAGCACATTTCAATATTTAGAACATGTTGAACGGTTCGGATCGGTTGTTTGGATTTTCAAAAATGAAAATATGGCCCGAAGAAAACCCCCCCATTTACTTTGCAAAGCACAATAGCCCATCTATATATAAATATATATATATATATATGAGGAGGGATCCACTTACAACAAATTTGAGTTACAACAAAGTTACAACATTCATTTTTTTCATTTTCAAAGTCCAAATCGTCGATCCAAACCGTTCAACATGATCTCCACAATAAAATGTGCTTGCAGATCAAATTTTACATTTTTTTGAATTTTTTTACTATTTATTAAGTATTTTACAAAAAATAGCCATACTTAGACCATTGAATTTTGTACCCATCTTAATAAATAGTAAAAAAATTCAAAAAAATATAAAATTTGATCTGCAAGTACATTTTATTTAGATAATCATGTTGAACGGTTTGGATCGACGATTTGGACTTTGAAAATGAAAAAAATGAATGTTGTAACTTTGTTGTAACTCAAATTTGTTGTAAGTGGATCCCTCCTCTATATATATATATTGAGAGAGAGAGAGTTGGGCTATGGTGCATTGCAATGTATAGTCCCTCTTGTACATTGGACTATAATTTGTAGGTTTTGATTTTCAAACAACTGATCCAAACCATTCAATTTGATATCCATATATTAAAATGTGCTTGGATACCAACTTTTACATTTTTTGGAAATTATTTGCTATTTTTTTAGAATTTTTTAAAATCACTGTTTTTCTATGGTCCAATTTTTTTATGAAAAACAACGATTTTTAAAAATTCTAAAAAAAATAGTAAAAAAGTTCCAAAACATATAAATTTTGATCTCCAAGCACATTTTAATATGGAGAACATGTTGAGCTCTTTAGATTGACTGTTTGAACTTCGAATCCAACGATTTATAGTCCAATGTACCGGGTTCGTATTTTTCCACTTAATTTCCAAATTCAGGGAGGGGCAGCTGCCCCCCACTGGCTGTGTGTGGGTCCGCCCCTGGCCTCGTCTATCTTGCCATTATGGGGACTCTTATTCTCCAAGACAAGCGGTTTGCTTTTTTTTCTCTCTCTTCTCATGAGCTCTTCTTCCCATTTTTGGCAATAGAATAGTGATTGGAACGAGTTGTACATATAGTTTACTGTATTATAATGTTTGTAGGTTGTTTGTTATTATGTTTCATGATCTCTCTTCTTTTTTCAAACTTTCTCTCTCTTCTATCTGTCCTCTCTTTCTCTTTATCTTATTTTATTTCTATATGCTTCATCTTTTTTTCTTTTTTTCTTCTTCTCTCCCCCTCTTTCTCTAATAATACAAGGAATGAGTTGTGTTGCTACTGGATACCCCAGGCTCAATTTGTTGGACTATCATGCTTTGGGAAGTAAAGTGTCTCTTTTACTTCCCGCTCATATCTTTATTTTCAAAGTTCAAACAGCTGATCCGAAAAGTTCAACATATTCTCTGTATTAAAATGTGCTTGGAGACCACATTTTGTATTTTTTGGAGAATATGTTGTATTTTTTAAAACATGTACTTTACTTCACAAAGCATGATAACCCAACTCTCACTCTATATATAGAGAGAGATATATTGGCTAATATCAAAACGTTTGTTCCATAGCCGTGGTGTAACCAATTGGTTTTTCGATTTTCAAAGTCCAAACGGTCGATCCAAACTGTTGAAATTTTTTTACTATTTATTAAGCCAGTTTTAAAATCATTCATTTTAATAAATAGTGAAAAAAATTGGATCATTGAAAAAAGCGATTTTAAAACTGGCTTAATAAATAGGAAAAAATTTCCAAAAAAAATGTAAAATTTGGTCTCCAAGCACATTTTAATATAGATTGAATGTTGAACGGTTTGGATCAAATGTTTGGACTTTGAAAATGCAAAAGCTAAAGCGTTTGTTTCACGACCTAAAAACAAACGTTTTGATATTAGTCAATCTCTCTCTATATATTTATACGTAACCGCGCATTTTGATATTTGCTTGATGCTTTGTTATTTAATTTTCTTTTTAAAATATATTTGTTTGCTTTTCATCAATATAAATTTTTTAGGAAAATTTTCAAAAAAGCGAATAATTGTACGTCAATTTAGAATAATTTACCTTATAAATGTTAGCAACATTTTTTGCATATTTGCAAAGTCATGGGTCTGATCGGTGTATTAATTTATGGGATCTACATCGATGAAATTTCATCTCATACGTTAAAATGATAGCTGAACAAGTTCATCTATCCGTATACAATTTATAAAATATATATAACCTAATAGAAGTCAATATCATGAATATTTATTAATCGAGTTAATTACATGAAAGAAAGAAACCATGCATCATCAACAAATGATCCGGTATAGTATGTGTAGTGTATTTTGAGATAAGATGAGTGTCAAATATTCCAACTTAAATTAGCCACAACATTATAGTAAATTTTATTAGTCAATTTATATGATTTTAATATAATGTCATATATAACTTCCATAAACATTTCAGCCAAAGGAAAAATTAAATTTCTTGTTGGAAAATTGAATAAAATTGCAACAAAAATAAAATAAATAATAAGGAGAAATACAGAGAGAGGAATAGTAGAATTTTTATTCTCTACATTTGAAATTCGAGTACACATTGTCGACATCTTTTGAATTACAAGTTACTTGTTTATTCATTATTTGTTTTTCTTCTCCTAAATTTGAGAATATTGATTCATTAAAATGACAATCAGCAAATCTTGTTTTAAAAACATCTCCTGTTAATGGTTTTAAATATTTAATAATAGAAGGAGAGTTAAAACCAAGGTTCTAAATAGCGATTATAGCGGCATAGCGAGGAGACAAAAAAAAACTATTGCAAATAGCGTAGCTATAGCAGAAGCTATCATACATAGCGTTTTTTTTTCTTTTCAAAATTTATATTCTATATTTCTACTAATTATCAACATGATCAATATTGGAGAATTAGAGTAACAATCAAATGACAACTAATCTAAGTCTATACTTTTTTCAATCATGCAAATAAGAAGATAAAAAAAACAAGGTAACATTATTTAATAGTTCATACTTCATAGTATTACATATTATAATAGACGAAGAGCAATTAATTTTACAAGTGAAATGAAGTAAATATACTTATTTGAACATTTTATATATTATAATAATCAAAATTAGCTTTCAATTGAAACGAACAACAATAATTTTACAAGTGAATACTAGACTAAGAGCAAGCAAAAGAAAGAATTAATATTTGAATATTTTCCGATATAGAATGAGAGACTAAATCACAAATAGAAACATAAGCACATAGTTCGGTTTAGGATACTTATCATAGCAGACCATGTAGCATCATAAATAAGAACAAAAGCCCGTGTAAATCACAAAAAAAAGCTCATGTAGCATAGCGGTAGTAATAGCGTGTAGCGCGTAGCGGTAATAGCGGTCAGCTATTACAGTTATAGCGGTCGTAGCTGAATTAGCGCACTTTTATCTCATAGCTTAGCTTTTATGGTCCGAAAAAGCTATAGCTAGTTATTTAGAACACTGGTAAAACCAATATAAATTCTCAACCTTCTTTGAAGTTCCATTTTTGTGCGTTGTGGAGGAGAAATTATAACATATATTACACAACCAAATACTTTTAGATATGACAAATTTGGTTCTCTTACGGAGACCAATTGTAACGGGTAATACTTATGATCTGCATTTGGCCTTAACCTAATTAGTGCAACATCATGTAATATGACATATTTCCATGCAGAAGACGGTAAACTATATTTCATAAGTACCGGTCTAGCAACTAACTGTAACATTTTAATCAGCGATTCTGCTAGACCGTTTTGTGTATGAACATGAGCCACTAGATGTTCTACCGTAATTCCAATAGACATGCAATAATCATTAAAACTTGGAATGTAAATTCTCCTACATATATTATCAAGACGGATTCTTTTAATTTGATAATTCGGAAATTTTCTCTCAATTGGAAAATTTGTGCTAATAGTTTAGCAAATGCAACATTTCTTGTTTCTAACAAACACATGTGACTAACGTGTTGATGCATCAATCAATAACATAAAATATCTAAATAGTCAACATAGTGGTGTAATGGGCCCACATATATCTCCTTGAATTCGTTCTAAAAATGAAGGACCTTCAGGTCCAACTCTATTTGGAGATGGCCTAGTAATTAGTTTTCTAAGAGAGCATGCTTCACATGTCAATTCTTTTGATAATAGGATCTTTAGGTCCTTTAGGGGATAAACATCTACACTTTCAATTATTCTCTTCATCATTATATTTTATAGATAACCCAATCTGTCATGCCATAATGTAAATAATTTTAGATCAGCTAACTTCTGGTTAGTCGCCATATTTGATTCTATTATATCATATAGTCTAGAAGACAATGCTTCCATTTTTTCCATTATGATTTTCTGGCCATTTTTAATATATGTGATATGAAGATATTCACAATTTCTCTCATTCATAGTTTCAATATGATAACCATTATTTCGAATATCTCTTAAAACCTAATAGATTTCTTCTGGATCTACTCGAATATAATGCATCATCTATTATTAATTTTGTTCCTTTAGGTAACAAAATACAACCTCTTCTGGAGTCTTCTATTAAATTGCTTGTGCCAGATATAGTGTGGATATTAGTCTCACCAAGATGCAATTGTGAAAAATATTTCTTACTTTTCAATATGGTATTTATTGTTCCGTTGTTTGCTAGACATGATTTCTTTACTTATCATTGCATCAGTCATTTTCCTTTAAATAAATTGTATTTATTCATTAACTTTACTTGCATACAATAAAACATTTAAATGTAAACTAAACTTTATTAAACATAAACTACATTTTCATTTTTCTCCCTTAGTAATAATATTTATATCTTCTTCTACATTCTATGACATCATTAGTATTACATGCTACATCATAACTTCAGATAATTAACTAAGGAAGACAGTAAAATACATCACTAATAAATACCATAACTTCATATTATTAATATCATAACTTCATATTATGATAAATGAAAAGAGAGATAAATAAATGAATGAATAAGTAAAATGAATAAATAAAGTAAATAAAGTTAAATGTATTAATAACTTCAGGTTATAATAAAATATTTATTTAATAACTTCTGGTTATTAAATTTTTTGACAGCCTAATTTGAAATATTCAATTGGGAATAACTTCGGTTTATTTTTTCATCTAGTGGTCTAAAATAACTGTTGGTTATTGTATTTATTTTATACTAAAATTTATAATAGAACTTCATGTTCTGAACAATTATAATAATAATAACTTCAGGTTATTATTTTTATTGTCCTTTTCGGGTAATATGAACGTCGGGTTCTTGATAAAGTTTTAGTTTTGAATAATAACTTCAGGTTATTATTCCATCATTCACTTCAGGGAGTGATTCTTATAAATTCAAAAAATATATAATAAAAAAATTAAATGAAATTGAAATTAATAAAAAATATAATAATGAATTATACGTTTTACTTACAGAATAACTTTGCAACTTCTTCCGAGCAAGTTGTGTTGATAACATATTGGAAAATTGAGTAAAGTTGCAACAAAAGTAAAATAAATAGCAAGAGATATATAGAGAGAGGAGTAGCAGAATTTTTATTCTCTTATTTTAATTGTGTATATTATAAGTTTACATAGTCTTATTTATAGGCTAGAAATTGTACATAAAAAGTAGAGGAGGGTTCAAATGCCTCCATTTTTTATGCCTCTATCATGCCTCCGTTTTTAAAAACTTCAATAACTCAAAATTTAAAAGTTAAATGTCAAAATAAAACCATTGGATATGATCTACATCATTTTATCTATGCACGTGTAAAAAATTATAAAATTTCAACTTTGTTTTGGTTGTCATCAAGAGCTTGTAAAAACGTACTAATGTGGATAATTTCTAAACGTTGATTTTTCAACTTATTGATTCACATAATAACAAACCAGAAATTTGATATTTTTTATGAGCACATAGAGAAAATAATATAGATCACATCTAACTGTTTTATTTTGACATTTATGATTTAAATTTTGAATTATTAACGTTTTAAAAATGGAGGCATGATGGAGATACAAAAAATGAAGGCATTTGAACCCTCCTCTAAAAAGTAATATCAATTAATTCCACAAATAAATGAATATTGAGAATAAATAGGTAGTGGAAATAAAAAAACAGTGGGGAGATGAAGATGAATGAACATCCACCTAAATCATATAGAAATTGATTTATAACGTCTCTATGTTATTTTCCTTTATCCGAATGCTAGTAGTAGTGTTCAAATTCTCTTATCTAAACTGCCGGCCTAGTGAGGAATGAATATATATCCTAAAATACAGAAAGATATGCTTTTAAGATTCATACACACTAACACACATTAGTTAAACAGTTTAGATCTGACCTGATCTAATCAGGTAGCTCATGATCTTATCTAGCGGGTGCATGACACAGCTACAGTGAGTCAGTGATTCATTTTTATTCCAGGAAAATGTTTTAGATATTTTGAGTTCCCAATACTTGTAAACATTCTAAGCCAGATGTAACATTGGGTGAAAACTGGGGTACACTTAATTTCCATTTTTTTTTTTTCCTTTTTCAGAAACATGGGATGTGGATTCTACGGGTAAGAACCGAAATAATTCATGCATGACGGGCCTAACAACTCCCGACAAAAATCAAGTTGGGCAAATAAAGCGCCGGTCATAATTGCTACAGTTGAATCGGTACCATTTACATTAATTAGATACATATATAGTACGTATGGCATAATGTCTCACTCACACCTGCATAGTACGCAGATATTCGCAATCTGATTATTCAATTGGAATTTGAATTCGTATAACTAAATTTAGGATTTCAATTTCTTCATTTTTGTACGTTCATAATATCTCTATTTTCTTTTATTTTCTAATAACAAAAATTTAAAATTTTATATGTCAAAACAAAAGCGTTAAATGTGATCTATATTATTTATTTACATGCACATAAATTTTTTTTTTAATTGATAAGTTGAAAAATCAACATCTAGAATTTATCCATATCAATATTTTTTGCAAACTCTTAATACCGATCAAAACAAAGTTGAAATACCGTAATCTTTTAAATATGCATAGAGAAAATAATATCGATCAAATCCAACAGTTTTATTTTGAAATTTAAGTTTTAAATTTAAAATTATTAACGTTTAAAATAGAGGAATAATAGAGGTGAAAAAATAGAGACATTTGACCATTATTTTAAAAATGTATTCGGTAATTTATTAGATCTATTATGTGGATTTCAAAATGGGCTACCGAATTTGTATTTGAATTTTATAAGATCGGATTTGTGTTCGTTGTGAATTCAATACATTAATATTAATTAAAAGTTTCTAGTTTTGTAGAAGTAAGATATATTTATTGTAATTAATTATAAATTCTCTCTTACTTTTTAATAGAATTATACTCTCAATTTGTACATCTACAATACAGAATTACCACAAGTTGATTAATTTCATGCAAACCTCTTTTTTTTACTTTAATAATTTTATACTAGATTTATAATTTTATCTAAATTTTTGAATTTATGAATTAAATATAAATTTGCATATCTTGTATATTTAAATCATGCTTCTTTTTAAATAAAAGACGGTCTAGCCTACCAGCTTGTTTTAATTATTCATAAAGAATTTCTCATTAAAATTTCGAACTCATAACCTTCCACACAGAAGGTGTTATTTTTTACCACTAGACCAGCAATTGATTTTTATATTTAAATTATGTTGAATCCTATCAAAATTCAATTTATATATTGCCTTTACGCACATTAATGTTCATATGTAGCATGAGAGTCTTGACTGCCAGCAAGCTAGTCACGGCACTAGAAGCAGGATTGTAGTGCCTCGGATAATCAAGAATAGATATTGGACCACATAATTAATTGAGGAGTTGCGTTGCCAATTTCCCCTTCCTGCGTTGTTGCTATGCCCCCCACTATTCACCTTGCGAGTTGCCAAAATTAGAATTTTTTTCTAACAAAGAAAATGAAAGAAAGTGAGTTTTTATGGATCTTGTAATTAGTTATCATCTGTGGTAAATTATTTTTATTTTTGTTAAATTTTTTACTTGTTTCAGTCAATTTTAGACCTTAAATATCTAAAAAATATGTGAGTATTTGTGTGAGGGTAAAAAATGAATATGTGTTGATCCATTATATATTGTTATTTGTTCTTTATCATTTGTAGTCGTTAGACTGCCAAATTTTCTTGATTGTTAGAATTAACCATCAATTTTTTTTAGTCCCTCTCGATCTTAGCTATATTATTTATTTTTATTTTTGAAAATTTTAATCGTAGCTGCCAAATATAATTTTCCATCACTACTATAAAAAACATATTTACTATGGCCCATTTACCATCGGGCATCCTTCGGCGTCGATGGTGCATGTAACTAGGGACAACGTTGTAATTACTTGGAACTTTTTACATGCAGATGGCGTTGAACCAACTGATGGCGTAGATGAAACCCTCCTTTGCCATCAGTATAATTTTAAGTACATTTGGTATTGAGTGACTCTTCGATATCGGTTTGGCTCAACGGACGATGGCATTGAGGGGGTGACTTTTACCATATGTTGTGTTACATAATCCGTTGGTGTCAGTACAAAGCAATAATAACTCATTACTATATTGAACCGATGACATATATTATCAGGGGCAACGTTGTAAATAATTAGAACCTCGGTTTTAGTGTACACTAACTGCTCCATATATTGAACCGATGGTGGTGATGCTCTATATATATATATATAGAGAGAGAGAGAGAGAGAGAGAGAGAGAGAGAGAGAGAGAGAGAGAGAGAGAGAGAGAGAGAGAGTTGGGCTATGGTGCATTGCAATATGTATAGTCCCTCTTGTACATTGGACTATAATGTGTATGTTTTGATTTTCAAACAACCGATCCAAACCGTTTAATTTGATATCCATATTAAAATGTGCTTGGATACCAACTTTTACATTTTTTGAAATTATTTGCTATTTTTTTAGAATTTTTTTAAATCACTGTTTTTCTATGGTCCAATTTTTTTTGAAAAACAACGATTTTTAAAAATTCTAAAAAAAATAGTAAAAAAGTTCCAAAACATATAAATTTTGGTCTCCAAGCACATTTTAATATGGAGAACATGTTGAGCCCTTTAGATTGACTGTTTGAACTTCGAATCCAACGATTTATAGCCCAATGTACAAGAGGGGCTATATATTGCAATGCACCATAGCCCAACTCTCTCTCTCTCTCTATATATATAGAGAGAGAGAGGAGTTGGCTAAAATCAAAATGGTAGTTCCTAAGTCTTGGAGCTACCAATTTATTTTTGCAGTTTCAAAGTTCAAATAGTCGATATTAAAAAATAAATAAAAAAATTCTGAAAAATAGTGATTTTTAAAAATTAATAAAAAATAGTAAAAAAATTAAAATTTGGTCCCCAAGCACATTTTAATATGGAGAACACGTTGAGCACTTCAAATCGACTATTCGAACTTTGAAAACTGTAAAAATAAATTGGTAGTACCAAAACTTAGGAACTAACATTTTGATGTTAGCCAAGCTCTATATATATATATTCCAGTAAATCCTAAGTCGATTATCCCAAATCCTTGATATTTCTCAAACACTAGCTAGCTCACTGCGAAAATCAACTTCCCAACATCGACGGACTAAGAAGCTAGCATTCCTCTCTCGACTTCATTTGTATGCTAGTTCTCTCTTCTCTCCTTTATTTTTTGTTTATTTTAATTGTTATTTTGTATGGTTTGCTTAAATTAAGGTATAATTTAAACTAGGGTTTAGTTAATTTAATATTATTTTTTGTTTTGTATAGGCGAAATGAGTAGCCAAAATAGTTGTTACTCATCAGATCCTTATTGCAATAGATGACTTAAGCCGACTGTTGTGATACTTTCGATGACCAAAAAGAATCCAGAGAGGAAATTTTATACATGTCCAGAATACAATCAATGGATGGGCTGATGCGACAACACTGCCAATATAAGTAACGTAAGTTTAAAATCTCATATGCAACCTTTCTGACAAGTTGCAAGATATCAAAATGAAGCAGAAGTATTTTCGTAGTATTAATTGTACTTTGTGTGTTGATACTTGTGATATGTTTTTTTAATTGTTGTGTTGTTGTTTCATGTAAAGTAGTGGATTACTTTGTAGTTGTTAAATGAGATGAGTTACAAGCTGTCCAAGAACATGTAAAACATGTTGTAAAAATTAAATCATATTTGAAACCCAAGTCTTCGGCAGTGTATGAAAGGTACGTGACAGTGCATTGTTGTTTAATCTCTTACACAAATCTCTTTTGAATTAAGTTGTGATTTGCGAAAGAGTTTAAACAACAATATAAGTCCACTGTCACATGTCCATTTTTACACTGCTTTAAGCTTGAGTTTAAAATATAATTTAATTTTCAGAAAATGTTTGTGTGGAAACAAACAACGCAAAATAAACGAACAACGCAAAAATGAAGGGAATTAAAAAATTAACAAAATAAAAACCATTTTCAATACAAAAACCAATATTAATATTCTTTATGCAATCAAGCGATTAGAGGAACAAAATAAAAAATGATCTGTACGCGTATTCTTTCCACAATGACAAGAAGTCTAAAATTATATTAATTCATTGTTTGATTGCATGAACTCTTGATTGAAAATCAGCACTGAGCCACTGACCAAATTCAAATTTTTAAAATTTAGTCTTTTTTGAAAGCTTCACAGAGGGTGCTCAGTGATGAACGAGATCTCGACCTTTAAGTGTTAATAGCTCTGAAACATTTTTGTACTGCCGGCCTCATTCTCAAATTTAAAATTTAGTCACTGTTGAAATAAATGGTGGTCCATATCGTTGCCTATATGGACCATATCTTCAAAGAAGGAAGGCAACAGCTGGGGGAATCAATCAGAGTTATTACATGTCCATTTTACTACATTCTCATTTTAGATAATTGTATTAGGAAACAAATATCTCTATTCTCTCTAATCTCTCTATATATTCTCTTCTCCTCTATGTAATAATCATTCAAAAAAAGAAATAGAAAAAGGTGTGTGTGAGTGTGGAGGACGTAGGCACCAAGTTGGTGCCGAACCTCGTTAAATACTGTGTTCTTCTCTTTCTCTGTTTGTGTGTATGTTTACTCGTGTACGGACCGTATCCAGTGATACACGGTCCGTATAAGAATTCCGCAGGTTGATTTTTACATGGTATCAGAGGGGTCTAGATCTAAAAACCAGCAATGGAAAACATCTCTAAGACAGGAGGTGGGAAGGACCAAGACCACAGTGCAGACATGACACTTCTTCAAGCGCTGAAGGAACTTCTCACCACCCAGAAGGAGATGAGGCAGAAAGTGATGTGCGGCAGCGACAACACCTCCAACCCTGCAGTCATGGCGATGAAGGGTGTGGACCGTGCAGGTAAGTACACGGACCGTGCAGGTCGGTACACGGACCGTGCACCAGAGGTATCACTCTCTCTTAAATCTGGAACAAAACAGGGAAAATGGTGTACTCACTGCAACAATCCGAGGCACACCAGAGAAACATGTTTCCAACTGCATGGGTACCCAGATTGGTGGCAGGACTTGAAAGAGAAAAATGCAGCAGAGAACAAGAAAGGACAGGTTCACTTGGCAGGACGCACGGACCGTGCAAATGGGCATACGGACCGTGCAGAAGCCGGTACAGGTCAAGCAACTCTGACACTCGCAACTCATGTCGAAGGTACAGAAAGTTTGACTGGCAAAGGTAAATTCTTTATTACACAGAATTTAGACAAATGGGTGATAGATTCAGGGGCAGCCGACCACATGACTTATGAAAAGTCAGATCTTGATAGAATTGGGGAATCTAACCGGAAAGAAATCGTGAATGCAAACGGAGTTCCCTCACCGGTTATAGGATCAGGAACTGTAAATGTGTCTGAATCTTTGTGTTTGAAAGACACTCTACTCGTACCATCTTTGACCACAAAGCTTATATCAGTGGGCCGATTAGCTGAAGACCTAAATTGTGCAATTTTAATGTATCCAAATTTTTGTATTTTTCAGGACATCCTAACGAAGGAGATACTTGGGCGTGGTATTAAGCGCAATGGACTGTATCACCTCGAAGACTTGAGTACTGGTTCTACGTGTCTCGCGAATAGAAGCATTCAAGGAGACAGTATTTTGTTGTGGCATAAGAGGTTAGGACACCCGTCTGTTGGGTATATGAAAAAGAGTTTTCCTTCTTTATGGGTTGGTATATCAAACTTTGAAATTCAATGTGAAACTTGTATTCGAAGTAAAAGTCACAGAACTTCTTATCCTAGTGTTTGTTATAAAGATTTGGAATTTTTTGATTTGGTCCATTCTGATGTGTGGGGCCCTGCCCCAGTTAATTCTGTAGACGGAGAAAGGTGGTTTGTTCTTTTCACTGATGATAGTACTAGAATGACATGGTTATACCTCTTGAAACATAAAAGTGAAGTTGCAAACTGTTTTGTGGATTTTTCAAACCTAATTCAGAGACAATTTGGAAAGACGATTAAAATTCTTAGGAGTGACAATGGGGGGGAGTATGTAAATACCTTCTTGGGAAATTTTTTCAAAACTAATGGTATTATACATGAAACTTCTTGTGTCGGTACCCCTCAACAAAATGGTGTGGCAGAAAGGAAAAATCGCCATATTTTGGAAATTGCTAGATCTCTGTTATTTGAAAATAATGTACCCCAGAATTTCTGGAATCATGCCATATCTACCGCTTGTATCTTATGAACCGAATGCCATCTAGTACACTAAAATTCCTTACTCCTTTACAAAAACTTTCCTCTTTTGTGCAAATTCCCTCCGCTCTAAATCTGGCACCTAAAGTGTTTGGGTGTGTAGCATATGTCCATGTTCCAAGGGAGAAAAGAACCAAGTTAGACCCTTGCGCAATTAGGTGCATGTTTGTCGGGTATGGAAATCACCAAAAAGGATATAAATGTGTTGATTTGGAAACTGGAAAGACCTATGTGACAATGGATGTGACTTTTTTGGAAAGTGAGTCCTATTTTCGGGACCAGCAGGGATCAGTTCAGGAAGAAAATCCAGCGATTTGGTGGGAAACCGCACATGATAACACGGACCGTGTGGACAGCCACACAGACCGAACACAGACTGACACGGACCGAACAGATGGTGATCCGGTCCGTACAGAAGAAGACAGGAACCGTACAGAAGAAGAAACTGACCGATCAGAAGATGACACGGACCGTGCAGAGGATGACACGGACCGTGTCCTAGGACCTGAGGACGGCCGATCGGAAGATGAAGTGATACAGTCCGATGAGGAGGAAGAAATACCACGCTCCAGTTCTCCAGAGGATGTCCCCGAGGTAAGTTCCCTAAATCCTAATCCTATTAGACGGTACCCTATGCGAACCACCCGAAATGTACTACCAAAACGGTATAGAACATATGGTGATAGCCAAGAAGGATATGCCATATCCAATTACACTAGTACAGTCGGGTTGTCCAACATGGTGAGAAATTTTACTGAGGAATTATCAAAGATTCGAGTACCCACCAGTGTAACAGAGGCAGTGCTCGATCCTAAGTGGGTTGAAGCAATGGAACTAGAAATGAAAGCTTTGGAGACCACAAAAACATAGAAGTTGGTGACATTGCCAAGTGGCAAGAAAACAGTTGGATGCAAATGGGTGTTCTCAGTAAAATATGATGCCACAGGTAAAGTTGACAGGTATAAGGCCCGGCTTGTAGCCAAAGGGTACACCCAGACATATGGGATTGATTTCCAAGAAACTTTTTCTCCAGTTGCTAAACTTAACACAGTTCGAGTCTTATTGTCTCTTGCAGCAAATCTGGACTGGCCTTTACACCAGTTTGATGTGAAAAATGTGTTTTTGCATGGCGATCTGGAGGAGGAGATCTATATGGACATTCCGCCAGGATACACTCACCAAGAACAAGAGAAGTTGGTGTGTAAGCTAGAAATGAGTCTGTATGGATTAAAACAATCCCCCCGAGCGTGGTTTGGGCGTTTTTGCAAAGCCATGAAAGCCTACAACTACAGTCAAAGTGATTCTGACCATACTCTGTTCTACAAGCATCGTCAAGGCAAGGTAACCATTCTAATTATCTATGTTGATGACATGATAATTACAGGGGACGATAGCGAGGAGATAGAGTGGCTAGAGCAAAAATTATCGCAAGAATTTGAGATGAAGGATCTAGGCGGTCTAAAGTACTTCTTGGGAATAGAGGTACTGCGCTCAAAGGACAGTATATCTCTATCACAGAGGAAGTATACACTTGACTTACTTGCAGAGGTGGGGATGCTCGACTGTAAGCCAGCTGATACACCCACAATTCCGAACCTGAAGTTTGAAGATGACCCAGAAGATCCGGAGGTGGATCGGGAAGCCTATCAGAAATTAGTAGGTAAACTCATTTACCTATCCCATACTAGACCCGATATTGCATATGCTGTGAGCATGGTGAGTCAGTTTATGCAGGACCCGAGAAAACAACACATGGATGCTGTGATAAGAGTTTTGCGGTATCTAAAGAAAACTCCAGGGAAAGGCATTCAGTTTAGGAAAAATGGACACTTGGACGTTTGGGGATACACATATGCTGATTGGGCTGGAGACAGAATAGATCGAAAGTCAATGTCAGGATACTTCACCTTTGTGGGAGGAAACCTGGTTACTTGGAGAAGTAAGAAACAGAATGTGGTTGCACTGTCAAGTGCAGAAGCAGAATTCAGAGGAATGTCGAAGGGCCTATGTGAGTTGTTGTGGTTGAGAAAACTTATGAATGAATTGAAATATGGGCCAAAAGGAGAAATGCGACTACATTGTGATAATAAGTCAGCAATTGAGATAGCCCATAACCCAGTACAACATGACAGGACCAAGCACATAGAAATTGATAGACATTTCATCAAACAAAATTTGGAAGAAAAGATCATCTCATTTCCATTTGTAAGATCAGAACAACAGTTGGCAGACATGTTAACAAAGGCGGTGTCGACCAAGTGCTTTGAAGATTCGATTGCCAAGTTGGGTATGGTAGATGTCTACCTACCAACTTGAGGGCGGGTGTTGAAATAAATGGTGGTCCATATTGTTGCCTATATGGACCATATCTTCAAAGAAGGAAGGCAACAGCTGGGGGAATCAATCAGAGTTATTACATTCCCATTTTACTACATTCCCATTTTAGATAATTGTATTAGGAAACAAATCTCTCTATTCTCTCTAATCTCTCTATATATTCTCTTCTCCTCTATGTAATGATCATTTCAAAAAGAAATAGAAAAAGGTGTGTGTGAGTGTGGAGGACGTAGGCACCAAGTTGGTGCCGAACCTCGTTAAATACTGTGTTCTTCTCTTTCTCTGTTTGTGTGTATGTTTACTCGTGTACGGACCGTATCCAGTAATACACGGTCCGTATAAGAATTCCGCAGGTTAATTTTTACAGTCACTTTAATCATTAATTATCAAACATGCAACCGACAACTTATTGAAACATAAATTTCAACAATCAGCACACGGAACAAGAAATCCGTACGTACTCAAGCTTTCTTTGTTTTCATTAATTTTTCTTACCGACGAAACGATCCAAATTTCAAGTTACCAAATTGATTTGCATCTCATAAAGGTACGGTTGCGGTGGTCCTGTTAGTACAGATAATATATATTTGGTTATGAGGGAGGATCTCCGCTTGTGACGAATCAAAGCTCTTTTCTGAACAACAACTAATTTGGGTGGCTAAGTACGTGGACCCCAACATATTTAATTTTATATTTCTTCATATTTTTTTATTTTGCATTTATAAGGTGGGGACCGGATTAATAATTTGGAGAAATGTATCCCTTTAAAAAAAAATAGCACTACGAAATTATCGCTTCTTTATAATTGTATTTAATTTAGTGGTTATCTTTTGAGATATGGGGGCCCTCGCCATTTTTCCTCCAATGTGGTGACATTTATTTACAAAAAAAAAATTACAACTTGAATCCTAAAATATTTATAGTGAACATGATTGCATACTTTAAGCTGATGTGAAAATTTCAATCCTTACCCCAATTAAAAAAAAAAAAAAGTTTGAACTAACTTGCTACATGTCGTCTTACCGTTTTAAAAACTTATTAAAAAAGTTTCAAACGAACAACTTGCTACACACGAGTAGTGTGTTTACATGTAAAATTTATATTTTCGAATTCATTTAATATGAAGTCGAGCAGTCAAAGAAGAACTATTAAGTTAATTTTAGTGCATTCACTTTACATCATTTATCGAACGCTTAACTTTATACTAAATGAATACGAAAAATTATAAATTTTGCATACATATGCATCACTTTTTGTTCTCTAAAAAAAAATATATTTTTTTTGTGGCGATAGCACGACATTCTCCATTATTTTTTTAAAGTTTTAATATAGATGAGTCTTTCTCATAAATTATCACATGTGTGTTTGTAGTCTAGTGGTTAATTAGAATTTCAGTTTGTTAATAAAGACTTGTAGTCTAGAGCTTATTCTTATGTGTGTTTGTAGTTCAGTGGTTAGAATGGAGTGTGTGGTCAATTACTAATGGGGAATGAATAATTTTCCGTGTTACTAAATTTGTTTTGTTGAGTATTTTGTGTATAGTTTTTTTGGGTCTATTTTATACTCTTTTGCTTTTAAATTTATAGTCTAAATACTCAAAGAAAGGCGGTTGCAAACGCACAACCTAACAGTGTAGTATCAGGGTTGAATACAAGAATAGTACTAGAAGGTGTTTTGTGTTCAATACCTAAAGTAAAACTAAATGGTGCAATAGTACTAAATGGGGGACTGTTGCAATTCAATTGTTTTGGGTTCAATACCTAAAGAAGGTTGGGTTGTAACAAAGCAAATAAAACAAAAGGTGTTTTGTGATTAAGTTGGAAAGTCTAAGGGCAAATTAATTGCATCTCATAGTGGTACGGTTACTGTGGTCCTGTTAGTACAGATAATATATATTTGGTTATGAGGGAGGATCATGACTTGTGACGAATCAAAGCTCTTTTTCTGAACAACAACTAATTTGGGTGGCTAAGTACGTGGATCCCAACATATTTAATTTCATATTTCTTCATATTTTTGTATTTTGCATTTATAAGGTGGGGACCGGATTAATAATTAATTTGGAGAAATGTATCCCTTTAAAAAAAAATAGCACTACGAAATTATCGCTTCTTTATAATTGTATTTAATTTAGTGGTTATCTTTTGAGATATGGGGGCCCTCGCCATTTTTCCTCCAATGTGGTGACATTTATTTACAAAAAAAAAATTACAACTTGAATCCTAAAATATTTGTAGTGAACATGATTGCATACTTTAAGCTGATGTGAAAATTTCAATCCTTATCCCAATTAAAAAAAAAGTTTGAACTAACTGGCTACATGTCGTCTTACCATTTTCAAAACTTCTTAAAAAAGTTTCAAACGAACTAACTTGCTACACACGAGTGGTGTGTTTTACATGTAAAATTTATATTTTCGAATTCATTTAATATGAAGTCGAGCAGTCAAAGAAGAACTATTAAGTTAATTTTAATGCATTCACTTTACATCATTTATCAAACGCTTAACTTTATACTAAATGAATACGAAAAATTATAAATTTTGCATACATATGCATCACTTTTTGTTCTAAAAAAAAGAAATATTTTTTTTGGGGTGATAGCACGGCATTCTCCATTATTTTTTTAAAGTTTTAATATAGATGAGTCTTCCTCATAAATTATCACATGTGTGTTTGTAATCTAGTGGTTAGAATTTCAATTTGTTAATAAAGACTTGTAGTCTAGAGCTTATTCTTATGTGTGTTTGTAGTTCAGTGGTTAGAATGGAGTGTGTGGTCAATTACTAATGGGGAATGAATAATTTTCCGTGTTACTAAATTTGTTTTGTTGAGTATTTTGTGTATAGTTTTTTTTGGTCTATTTTGTACTTTTTTCTTTTAAATTTATAGTCTAAATACTCAAAGAAAGGCGGTTGCAAACGCACAACCTAACAGTGTAGTATCAGGGTCGAATACAAGAATAGTACTAGAAGGTGTTTTGTGTTCAATACCTAAATTAAAACTAAATGGTGCAATAGTACTAAATGGGGGCCTGTTGCAATTCAATTGTTTTGGGTTCAATACCTAAAGAAGGTTGGGTTGTAACAAAGCAAATAAAACAAAAGGTGTTTTGTGATTAAGTTGGAAAGTCTAAGGACTTTCGGCTTACTATCTTAGTCTATCAATTCACTCAATTGGCTTCTTATACTCATGTTTGGTATTACGGGATTTCTAGTTCTAATATGATATCTAGGGTCACTTTCGTGAATTGATACCGTACCTAAACTATTTGAATTTCACAGTTAAGTTCTTCACTCTAGTAGTCTAGATCATAAAAACCGACTACCTTATTTTACTCCTGAATCTCGACAATAATAAAAGCACTTGATATTACGAATATCTCTGTCCTCAATCATCAATCACCGAGAAGTCTATTATATATATCAATGCTCCTAAATTTACATCGTCAATAATTTTGGATGGTATAGGAGCTTCATGTTTTGGATGAGGTTTTCGAAAAAATGGAATATTGTGATTTGAAAATTTAGAAAGAAGTTTTTATAGAAAGGAAAAAAAATATAAATACCGAGCTTTTGATGTTGAACCTTATTTTGTTTTTATTTCCCGGGGAAGGAAAGAGGAACTTTTGCATCGATGTTTAAAATCAAGAATTAATTAATTAAGATATTGGAGTTATTTTTCCCTAGTGTTGAATTTTTTGTAAGAGAGAATCATCTGGCATTCATGAAATTTGACCAAGAATCATCTGGAGAGTGGCTCATGCGATAGTGCACTTAATTGGGTCCTATTTTTATTTGACTAATCTAATTTTTGGTTTGATTCATAATATTATCACTGATTGATGTATGATTTTTTCCTTAGATTTATTTGACTGATCTAATTTGTTGTTTAGTTCATGTAACTCGCTTTTTTAAATAAGTACTTGTAGATCGAGTTTTAGATTTTTTTTAGATTTTTTTTGTTATTTTTTTAAATAGGTAGAATATCACTTGATCTAATAAAGATTTTAGACTATTTAAAAGTAGTGATCTTCTACTTTTAAATAGAGCTAATACAAAATTGAGAACAGTAGCTAACTCAATTTTTTGTTGGGTTAATAGAATAGTGAGCTAATTCACAAAAAACAAATAAATAATAGTTGATAGCTCCTGATTCAAATGGGAGTCAGCTCAAAAGAATAGTGTTATTCTTGAGTTAGCTCTATTCTTGCTCCAACTAAATGCACCCTTAAGAATAGTAAAATAGAATCTAAAATATATAAAAAATTGTTTGCAAATATACTTTCATATCAAAATTATATTTAACAATTCATATCGATTATTTAAATTTTAAAAATAAAAATATTAATCTATAATACAGACCAATATGGGTATGCATAGTACCAATGTACTATAGCCTTACTCATGTACTATGCATACCAATGTACTAGCCTTATTCATGTACTACGAATATGCGTAATGCCTAGTACCAATGTACTGTAGCCTTACTCATATAATATTTTCATTCTTCCGTGCAAGAATAATAATTTGCTTATAATTATATTTTTGTTTTTCGAGTAACACTAGAACTACATAATTTGTCAGACGAGTCCATGATTACTAATAGCTCAAGTAGTAAGTCAATGAATAAAATTTTATAAAATTTTGAACTCAAACTTCATTTGGGCCAATATCACGAAGAAAATAAGATAACTCCATCTTTGTATCGGCAATGCTTATCTGAATAACATAAACATTTATACTCTTTAGAAAATATTTATACCGGACAAACAAAAATGTTTATATCTTCTGAATAATAAGTATAAGCATTTTTGTAACAGCTTGGATGTGAAAATATTAAATATAACATGAACTGTATAAAGGATGAAGATAAAATAGATTGCAAAAATAATATATCAGACTTTTAATCAATCAGAACATGAACCAGATTGTATCTCTTACGTATATTACTTGCATGCTTTTGTTATCTTCGCTTGATTATAGACGATCATTTGTTTAATTCACAAGCTACAATTTCTCAGTGGAAAGGCGTACCACAAAGAAACAAGATGTATCTAACAAAATGTATTTAATCCCTCGGCATTTTAATTTAAATTATTTCGTTTTATAGAACTCAGTAATTTGTCTAATAACTAGATAATGCATTCGCGTGAAATATTACATACTCGAAACTCAGTTGGAGATCCAATATTTAAATTAGAAACGTTGACCTCCACCTTTTATCTCAAAAATAAATAAAAATTAATGAAAGACAGCCAATTCCAGCAAGATAGACTTCTCTCTACTCTGATCTCAAGAATTAGCAGTATCGTCAGATGCTGCACGTGTCTATTCATAAGTTATGTAAAGGCTCAAATCAACTTCTAATTCTCTAAAAGAAGATGGGACAGCAATACATGTACATTTACATGAACTTCAAAGATGGAACTAATCTAGAATCTAATACAACACGAAGGTTTAAAGATAATAAACACTAATACAAGTTATCAAGATTAAGGTTAAGAGCCTGCTGAGAGTGCACCGGCCGCAAACAAAAGATTTCTTCTGGAGAACTGACATTGTCGAGGACAACACATTAAAGTTAATATAAGCAAATAGTTGAAATTTGAAAACGTAAATATATTCAAAATTGAATTACTTACTCGCAGATTATAAACAGGAGTTGATTTGGTAGGGAGAGCCTTTAGTAACCTTAGTCTGCTTGTAGGCCCAGATTTGCTGTATTATAAATGGTTGACAATTTAGTTCCTCACTAGATTAGTGATCTATTACTTTATTGGCAATTTCATTCCTATCCCTGTAAAAAATTCAAAGGATCACTTGGACCCTTAATTGAAAAAAATGCCGTTCATGCCCCCACAAGATAATGCACATTGTCATTCTCTAAAGCGTCTGCCGTTTTCTTACTTCCATTACAAAATTGAAACAGAATAGCAGCTTAGCCTTAAAGTAGTACCAAATTAAGTGAAAGATATACCTCTCATCTGTTTTAAGGGCTTTCATACTGGACGTGACATCCCATAATTTTACCATACAATCAGCTGATCCCGAAGCAAGCAATGTCCCTTCACAACTGAGACCACAAAAAAGGCTATCGTAATTTAGTAGCTTTTCAAATTATAATACCAATTGAGTAAACCCCACCAGCATAATAATCTGATTGGTATCAGTTAACAAGGTAACGGTAAGCACCAGTAAGAACAGACAGGCTGGTCACATTTGCACCCAAGATACAGGTACTCTCCATTCCCTTTAATACCAGTTTATTTTCTTTTATTGTTTAGTAAGTTATTGAGGCCATTGAGAGCAAACAGATGCAACAACATCAAAGACACAACAATGTGAATTTGCTGTTAATATGCTATAATCCACAATTAGGCACTATTTTCATACCCCTTCAAAACAAACGATATTTTAGCCATTTAAGGCATTTTAAAGCACTATTATTCATTAGCTGTTAATTTAATCATTTCCCATAAAATAAATAAGTCTTCGTGTATATATAAATGTCTTCATAAAAACAAATAGTATTTTTTTTGGTGCCTAAGAGGAGTCATAATTAAAGTACATGTGTTTGTCAAAAATGAAAATTCAGGGGTATATGGTGGAACTACCCGAAAAGAAATATCATGCATACCTCCACAAGAGAGGTATCATAGCCTTCCAAAAATACACAGTACATATCTAACCCACCATATGAACCCCTTCACCTCCTCATTTCGAAAAAAGAATCTGGGAAGGTAAGAGATGATATGTTTTTTCCAGAAACAAAGAGTATACCTGAAAGCAAGTGTCCAGACACAGGAATTATGGCCCATGATGGGCGATACGGATCGACCAGTGGAGAGGTCCCACATAATGATCGTACCATCCTCATCCCCAGAAGCCATGAAACGGCCATCAGGTGAAATAGCCAATGAGAGCACCATGCTCCTATGGCCTATGAAAAGTCGTGCGCATTCCCCTGACTGCACGTCCCATAACCGGACTGTTTTGTCGCTTGAACCAGTAACGATGTAGTTACAGTTTGGATGCCATTGCACACACTGAAAAGATTTAAAAAAAATGAACCATTCCCCTAACTCCACGTCCCCTAGATGAGAGGAAAAGACACCTGATGGCTTATTGTAAAGGAAAGGGCAAAGTAATGTAAGGTGCAATCTTTGACCACAACTTTATAAAGAATAGTACTCTAGTCCTTTGCATACAAGGACCAGAAAATAAAAGGCCTCCAATACTTATGCAAAGTACAGTATTGGAGAGCTAACTGGAAATTTACTGAAAATGTGAAAATTCTTTCTTACATCTACATCAGAAAGATGGCCGGCCATGACACGAAGAGGCTGTATTCTCTCCATTGACCAAACTCTGGCTGTTCTGTCATGAGATGCAGTTGCAAAATAGTGGCCCACTGGGCTGAACTGAAAAAGATAGAAATATGTATTAGAACGATGGGAAAATTGAAAGGTGTATACTGGATCAATGAGTAACCTTTTATGCCAAGAAAAAGGTACTCTGACAGTTTTGGCATGCATTGGTAGCTTAAAAAAAAATTCAAAAAAGTGAAAAATTTAACGACAAAGGATGAAGCCGTTACAAGGTAAACTTTAAACAACCATGACGGGTCAGCATCATGCTTCATGGCTACCCAAGCTAACGCAAGTCAAATTAGCAGCTAAGAATAACTACATAATTATGCAAGATATGAGAGATTAATGGATTACTTGAGCATCCCACACAGGAAAGTTGTGACCCTTGTAACAAACTAAATTTGCATTCAGCCTCGTGCTCCATAATCTAACTGTATCGTATAAATAAAAAAAAATTAATATGCAACGGATTGACCGATCCTACTAAAAATAAGAAATAACAAATGATAGATGTTCATGAAAACTTGGACCCAACAATAAGTTCGCTTTGTTTTGTTTTGATTCAATTTCAGCTAAAAGTATGCTTCTAACATCACAATAACTAAAGGAGAGATTTTAGTTAAAAATATATGGTTTTATATGCTGTTATGATTGATATTAGCTACTATGTAAGAAAAAGCCCCTTAAAGCATATATGCGACTAAAATTAACTGAATTACTTGTATTGTCCGAAGATGATGATAAAAGAAAATCTGCAAATGGGCTGAAAGAGACGGAGTAAACAGGCCCAGAATGCCCCTGTAAAAGGGAATACGGTCTCTTAGCCTCATCAGAAGCCAGTGAATGCATCCCTTGCATTGACCCGTTTTCTCCTTGCGAATTAGCTGGAAATAATTAGGTGTAAAAGCAATATAAAATCCTTCACCCTTAATTACCAGAGATAAAAGAAAATATACTAAGTTCGTTAATTTGGTTATTACATATCACTTCAAGCTCTAGTACCATTGTCAAGGCTTAACTAAGAGGTAAACCGGTTAAAAATACAAGCATGATAATGCTAGTAAAAACATGTGCAATAATAAAATTATCATCATAGTGTGCTTTTAACTTTGCTGCACTGCTATTAGTGTCTACAGGCCTTTTTTCCAACTTGAAATGATATATTCATATAAACTGTATCAAAAGAACAATATATTTTAACAAGCCAAAGTTAGCAGAACTAACATGCTCTGCCAGGTTGACCGATCTTTGCCATGTCCCAGACCTGAAAAATAACAAAAGACTTCAAAAAGAAGTGCAAAATAATTAAAATAAATGTGTGTGTGGGCCTCACAAAAACCTTGACAGAAGAGTCAGAGAATCCACCAGCAACCAATGATCCATCATGTGATATGGCAGAACAGTTTAATCTAAAAATATATTATCGTACTAATTAGTTATTTGTCACAAAGATTACAACATAGAAAGCACCAAAACTTCTAAAATTATATAATTTCTCAGTACCCATTATGTGTATGAAGAAAAGTGTAGAAGCTGACAGATGGCAGTGCTAGGCTATTCAACTGTGCTCTATTTCTTAGATCCTCTAAAATAGACAGCTCCACTTCAGGAGGCCTGAAATTAATCCAAAGAAAAAAATCACATCATATCATTTTTTTACTGAAGTAAATGAGAATAAGAGTGGTTGACTTGATCTCATTTAGTAGAAGGTTCTGGATATTAGTACCCTGGACAGAAGATAAGGGACTCTTCACATCTCTTCTTTAAGAGAATAAGGCGGTTTCATGCATACACATTTAAGTTATCAAAGCAGCATGCCACATGATCATTTAAAACTTGAAAGGTTATGGATATATCACCACTAGACATGCAATATATATATAGGCAAAAACATTACAATGTTCTCAGACTATTTTAGGCTCCTTTACCCTCACAAAACCCTTCACTGTTTAGAGCCTTATTTCTAAGATAACATTTTTAGGTTTCAAATTTTCTATGCAAAGTTAAGCTGATTATTAAGGGAGCATCAACTAGAGCAGTGAACATACAGCTGAGGTAGGGTAAGCTCAGATTTGACACGTGGCGCCACAGATACCATGCTAGTCTCTGATCGTGTTGTCTTTCCTGTCGCACCAACCGCCTTATCTTTCTTCTTTTTATTGCTGACAGATGTTCCTTGCTTATTTCCATCTGTCTTTTTCTGATAGCCAAATAATCAACATAAATCAAGATGTTAGAAAGAAAATTAAAACAGAAGGGCTCATTTGCTACACTCTTAACACTTATTATCTACAAATGCAGTGTTTTCTATTCCTAGGTGGCTCCCACCAGTGGTTCACAAACTCAGCATCCAACAGTAAATTTTTCCAATGAACAAAAATCAGCCTGATGTAGATTCAACACGGGCTCAAGGAAAACAATCAAACATAGCCCAGCATGAGGTATGGACATTTTGGTCAATAATAACACAGTACGCCTTATATTTATAACACTGATCTCACTATTAGGAGTTGTTAAAATATATTTCAAGAAATGGTTGGTAAAAGTTGAAAAATGAAAAATCACAGTTGCTATTTGCAAAAATAAAAAATTCTGCATTATTTTGCAAAATGATAAGCACACCAATCATGCTATGAGAGATTTCAACAGAAAATTTATTCTTAAAACTGAACAATTACAACTACCTTATTATTCTCTTCAGGATCGCCCTCCTTGTTACCTTCAACTTCAGTTCTATCCGAGTCAGATAGAGCCTTCTCCATCCTTTCTTCAACTGAATCTTCAAGCAACTGGTACAAAAATAAATAGATGAATAACTAATAATCGTCAAAGATAATAGACAACAGGAACTAGCATTTAGGTCAAACCTACCCCCCAGTGTAACTCTTTCTGATTTAACTCTCTTGCTAGGTCTTGACTTGCTCCAACTAGTGATACTGCCTCTGAATCATCAGAGATTGAAGTGGGCTGACCTGGGGTAACTGTCAAGTTTACAAGATCAGAGTATAAAAAGTAAACAAAACCAATTTGACAACAAAAAGTACAGTACACACCTTCAAAATTGATGTGCTGATTAATTACCCCAAGCATGTCAAAAGATTTTGTTTTGTGAATAAATTGTAGGAGGAGTCCATATGAATACTACAAAACAACAACAGAACTGTATAAACAAACACAAGACTAATTAATTCTATCTATATATTGTTTAATCGTCAAAATTAAAGGCATCTGATATTGTACCTGACACAATCTGATTTTGACTTTGTTTTGCCTTGAAAAACGTGCCAACTCCATCTCCTGTACATATTCAAAAGGTCAATCAGGATGTTTAATGCAACAAGGACAAAACAAACAACACAAAAGGAACACATAAGGACAAGAAATATTTGTATAACCTCCAAATGTGATGGAGAAAGAATGCCTTCTAATTTTTGCAGGTCTCTCAAATGCATCATCTCATGATCTTCACGAAATGTGTGAAAAAATGTTCTAGCTGAATCATTTAGATATTGAGAATTATTAGTTTATTGAAGTGAATTTCAGAAAAATGTTTCTATTTGTACTTGTGACATGACAATTGAAACCAAGTACAGTACAATACAAAACATGAAAATTATTTAATTGAATGGAACAAGATTTTGACAAGAATATCCTTGCCTTGTAGATATCTGGAAAACAAGTACTATGTGCTAACTTGGAGAATAATATACCTTCTTGCATATAGCCTTGCGCAACTAAATCCATGAAGCAGTGAATAAAAACAGGATACAGCACACGAAGTAGTTCATGCTGCACAGTAATTAATGAAGAATTAAAAAAAAAAAAAAAAACTGGCAACAGTATTAACATTGTAACAAGTTGGATAAGAAAAAAAAAAGTGAAACTGATATACAACTAATATATGTATCCTTTACCTTATAAGAATCAAGCGAATTATATGCCCAAGATCTAAGTCGACTATAACCATCAAAATATCTATCAGCGACATTCTGAGATCTGCCAAAACAAACAAAACAAAAAGATAATACCATATGAAGTGCACATATCATTTTCTTCTTACATTATCTATCTGCAATCGAAAAACAAATCTTTATGAAACTGGTCCACTTCACCGAAAGCCATAGAGAAGCATTTGGCAACAATTAGTCCCAAACTGACTCAATAATAGGCTATTCAGGTCCAATACCGGTATATGATGAATTTGAACTCAATTGCTTTACCATGAGAATTTGATCCATATTTTTCTCTTAGTAGTTATACACAGTTGCAGTTGCTTAGGTAAACATAGCAATCAACCACTCTAGGAAACAAACAAAAAAAAGTACATCCATCAGTAACTATGCACCTATGATCTTTTTCTCCTTGATTTGAAATCAAGCTAAATTTTACTCACCAGGCCGTATAGGTCAAATAAAATGCATTTTATTCAAGCAAATGTTGATACTTTTAATATCAGAACAGCCAACTATAGAAGAAGTACAAAAAAGAAGGTAATTTAACTAAATTCCAGAAGATGAAGGGTCCAGAGACCTATGTTTACTCCATCCTAAAATTCGAACAGGGTACTCAATAACTTACCTGGAGTGTGATGCATCGGAGGAGAGACGACTCTGCTCCTCTTGAAGAGCTAGTTCAGTGAGCTTGAGCCCTTTCTTTCTCAGGTAAGCTAACACAGCCTTCTCGATATCCTCGTCCTCCATAAGCAATTACAAGATCAAATCCACCAACTAGGAGAGAGCACGACACTAGAACAAAAGGAAGCACGAATCCTAGCTGGAATTATGAAAAGCTGGGTAATTCGCGAGCGTAATCTGGTAGCTACTTCTTCTAGGGTTTTGGAAAGAAAGCGCGAAATCCTTGGACCCGAGAGAGAGGGAGCCCGAAAGACTACACCGTTTTGCGCCTCAAGCAAACACCATCAGAGAACAAGCTTAATTTTAGATTCGACGCGACTTCACAATAATTCTTAGTTTATTGGAACCAAATCTCTCTCCTTCAAACGCGAAAGAGAATTCGCGAATTCACAAATTGGTGATCGGAAGAAAGAACCAAATCTCTCTCCTTCCAAATCGTGCCGTGAATTCTTCGGAAAATCGATGAGATTTGAGGAGTAACGATTTGACAACTGTGAAATTCGTTCTTTGCTCTCTCCCTCTTCTCGTCGTCTTCTCGTTTCAGTAGTGATAGAAGACTCTACAAACTGACACTATTATCGTCAGTTCCTATATTTTTTCAATATTACTCAGTAAATATCTCAATTTGAAAGAAACCCTAAGAATGGCATTCATTGTAAATAGAGTCAAGTTTGTGACTATTTTTTTATTTTTTCAATTAAATTCTTTCTCATCACAATTTTAATTCTGATTATCAAAATTCAATTCAAATCTATTCATTCAACTCTATTCTACTGTATTCTGTTGAATTCTTGTCAAGATGTGTTCCGATCGGAGCCTAGAGGCTTAATTTTAGAGGCTTTAGTTCTGATTTCTGAACGAAGCCGGGAGATGATGGAAGCGACAAGGGGTTTGGAGGCACTTTCTTCTCCAGATGTAAAAACCTCGAGAGACATCTGGAACCCATATCCTCCCAGGTACCGTAAAAGATTCTCTTTTACAGTTAGCTATTTACGGTTTGAGATTAACTCTCAGCCGGTTTGGGATTCGGGCTAGCGCACGGGGCAGTATTGTTGGGCTTTGAGATGCGTGCCAAGTTAAAAAGAACGGTCCAGATCTAGTAATTGTAAAAGATTCCCTTTTCAGGTACCTGGGAGGATGTGAATTCGAGACATCTGTACATTTTGTTACGACAGACAGCTCTATATGGCGGTCACTGGATATATCCAGATATTGTTAAATGGAGTTTAATGGAACCAGTCCCGACGTCCCGTAGAGGTATCAATTCAATTGGGCTGGGCCGCAAATAACCTCAATAGAAATCTGATTTAGTTACGGGTTATGTTTGTGCTTTGTTACTTACTGAGTTACTGTTAACATTGAAAATTGTTTATAAATAAACAATTTATATGAAGTGGATAATACATTTACAAAATAAATAATAAGGTTATTAAAATTAATTGTAAAGCATGTATACATTTTTTTATTTGGTCAAAACTGGTTCAAAGCCGATTTGTTATTAAATTTTACAAATTTTGATTTCTTTCGCGCGTTAATTGAGTTTTTCCAGTTCGACATTTGGTCAAACTTGAGAAAAAAAATGATCAAGATATTAAAATAAATGATAACATTATTAAACTAAATATTAAAAATTGTAGTGAAGAAAATATTAATGGAGATATATGTTTATCTCCTAACTCACCTATCAAACCTCCAAACCCCTTGTCCCATCCATCATCTCCCGGCTTCGTTCATAGCAAGCTTTCATCATCGGAGCTAGATACTTTTAAATTTAGAGACTTAATTTTAGAGTTATGCTTAGTTAAGTTGGCCTCAACCAAACACCATTAGAGAACAAGCTTAGATGTCCAAGGTTATGCTTTGATGTGTTTAATAAGTAAAGTAGTAGTAATTTAAGTATTAAATAAAAGTATTTGACATCTCTAAAGGGTTGACATCTCTAAAGTATTTGACATCTATAAAGAGTTAGAGGAGAAGGAGAGAAATGAAAAGAAAGATTGTTATCATTTTTTTATTCATTTATTTCGGTGGTTTTATATACCTCCATTATATATCAATTATTAATTTAATAAAATATAAGTTCAAAAAGGTAAATTAACTTACTCTTACTATACATCTTACTCTGCAATTAAGCATGACCTAAAAAAATCCCTCAAGGGGAAAATCTAAGTGGTCAAAAGTGAAATTAATTTACCTCGTCAATTTCCAAAATTATTTTACTGTAAAATATTTAATTCAAATTTTTATAGGTACTTTTATTGGATAGTTTAATGCACTCAGCGCAAAAAAAAAAAAAAGTTTCTCTTTATGAGGTGTTTGGTTAATTTTAAATTAACATTGCACCAAAGAGTTACTAGTACAATATCATTACTAAATTTACATAAACTTTGTAATTCAATGAAATGAAATACAAGATTATTATTAGTTCAATTGGCAAAAATTCAAAGAAACGCAGCAAGTCCAATTCTCGATTTAGGTGCATTGCTGGGTTGTAAAATTTGTGTTCCAAATAGATTAAGATTCCTAAAAGAGGCCTCTCTAAAGGCCCAAAAAGATATGTTATTTAAGCCAAGCGTTAAACTGTAATAAGAAAAATCTTCTACAGATCGTACAATTAGCCTATCTATCGACACTGATGTATATAAGATTAAATTTTAAGAAGAGCTAAGAGCACTTATTCGTAGGGGTGTCAACGGTACGGTAAGAGTCGGGTGGAAGCATTTTCATACCGTATCCGTTACAAATTGTTCTTATCCGTACCTTACTCTTATATGCTACGAATTACCTTATCCGTACCCTACTTTTACCCATTATGGTTATCGGATTACGAAACGGTAGCGAGTAAATAACGGGTAATGCTATTATAATAAAAAAAATTATTTACTAAATAATAAATTAAAACACATTCATTTCACAAAGGTCTAAACTTTATTGAGATTTGCTAAAATTTATTTACATATTTTAATAGTTAATTAAGCGTAACACAACTATCAAGAATAGTTGAAGAATTAATATTCATTGCTCATTAATATATATAATTTTTTTTATAATTACCCAATCGGGTAACGGGTACGGAATATGCTTTACCCGTACCCTTATCCGTTTAGATAACGAATATCTGTACCTGATAAGTTTACAAAAAAAAAAAAAAAACTTACCCATATCCGTTTTATCGGATATGGTACGGGTCGGGTAAACGGATAAAAGAGTGCCATTGACACCCATACTTATTCGGTAAAATTGAATTAAGAAAATATGCTAAAAATACTTAATTTAATAAAATTAATGTCTTAAGAATCCGTGCAAAAGAAACTAAGAATGTTTAATTCAGATAAAAAAAACAAAATTTAATGCGGACTAAAAAATGTTAGATGGGTCTTGCTAAACACCACCTTGGAGATTACAACGTAGACAGTGAAATTGAGAGTGGTCTGATGTCCCGCTGGATCCGTTCGATCCCACGTTAAAATTCGCCTGTACAGTTTTTGTACGAATCAATTAAGTACGAATTTTAAGTTGCCTATTACCTATGTTAAGGCCGCTTAGAGTTTCGCTCTTGGGCTGATATTCAAGAACCTTGATCGGGATTTCAAGATTTCCATTTCTTCTCTTTATGGCCCTCTCTAGGCCTTACTGGTGGCCCGTATGGAGAGAGCCTCCTTCACAGGTGTGCTTGGTGATTTGGCTGCGTCAATGCAGCGAATGATGGACTGCACGAATCAGCTGCTGCAGTTGGGTCAGCAATTTGATAGTTTTATGATGCGGGTTCCATCTAATCCGAGTGGGGTGATATCTTCTCCAGTTCTTGATCCGAAGGGGCAGGATATTATCGCCGCTTCTCCACAGCCAATAAGTGGTTCGATTCGTGGTCTCGGATCCACTGTATCTCCTCTGATTGTTGTTATTCCTTCAGCATCTCCCGTAGATCCGATTGTCTGTCCGCCTGGGGTCACAGCAAATCGCAAAGCTTCGGAGCCTCGTTCACATGTGGCGATTGTAAAATCTGAAACAAATTTTTAAGGATGAGGAGGCTTATTGGCAGGCTAGAGTTAAAGTTAAATGGTTTTTAGAGGATGATGCTAATACTAAGTTTTTTTCATATTCAGGCTTCTATTAGGAGGAAAAAGAACTCTATTTTTTCTATGTTAATTGATGGGGTATTGGTTCAGAATATGGCTGTTATTAAGGTTCATGTGACTAATTTTTATAAATCTTTACTAGGGACCTCTACTTCTAGATTGGTTACTGTTCATTCTCATTTATGAGATGATTTTAGAAACTTGAGTGTGACACACACAGAGGCTTTGGAGAAGCCTTTTTCTATAAAGGAAATTACTAAAACAGTATTTTCTTGTAACCCATCCAAGGCTCCAGGGCTAGATGGGTTTTGATTTTTTGTTTTATCAATATTTTTGGGCAGATATAAAAGATGATTTTATGAGACTTGTAGATGCTTTTTATCATAACAGGTTGGATTTATCTAGGTTGAATATAGCAGCAGTTTGCCTTATTCCTAAAAAGGAAAATGAATGTGAGATTAAGAATTTTAGGCCAATAAATTTAATTAATTGTAGCCTCAAAATTATTACCAAATGTTTGACTGACAGGTTGTCACTGTGTATGGATCATTTAATTGATTACACTCAAACTGCATTTATTAAAGGTAGACTGATTATGGATAATATCATGATTGCAAATGAGGTTTTACACTCAGTTAGGATTTCTAAAGTTTAAGGTGTACTTTTCAAACTAGATTTTGAAAAAGCATACGACATGGTTAACTGGGATTTTATGATTGAAGTTTTAAACATTAGGGGTTTTGGGTTGCGATTTATTTCTTGGATTAAATCTTTATTATATGGTAGTAAGACTTGTATTAATATTAATGGAGAATTGAGTTCTTATTTTAATTGTTCTAGAGACTTACGTCAAGGTGATCCTCTTTCACCTTTTCTGTTTAATTTAGTGGCTGAGGTTTTAAATAAGATGCTTAAAAATTTACAAGCTGCTGATCTCTTACAGGGTTAGGGGATTTTTCTAGTGTTGGACAGGTTCTTAACTTATAATTTGCATATGACACTTTGTTATTTTTACGTGCTGATAGGAAGATGATTGTTACTTTAAAATGGCTATTGATGTGTTTTGAAAATCTGTCAGGGCTGAAAGTTAATTTTGATAAGAGTGAGATGGTTCATTTGAATATTAGTGACTCTGTGGGTCAGTCATTGGCATCAGAATTAGGTTGTAAATTAGTTAAGTTACCTATTACATATCTTGGGGTTCCTTTGCATTGGAGAAAATTACAGGTTTCTGAGTAGTTGCCTTTGATTGAAAAAATTGAGAAGAGGTTGCAATCGTGGAAAGCTAGATTGCTATCAATGGGAGGTAAAGTAACTTTATTGAATGCAGTGGTCTCAGCTATACTTTTGTATTGGTTGTCTTTGCATAAAATGCCAAGTAAAATTAGGTATAAAATTGATCGCCTTAGGAGAAAAATTTTATGGTTTGGGGCAATACTGTTAGGAAAAAAACATTCTTTCATTGCTTGGGATCGAGTTTGTTGTAGTAAAAAACATGGTGGGCTTGATGTTTTGGATTTACAAAAGATGAACTTGGCTTTGATAGCCAAGTGGTTGATGAGGTTTTATGATGCTCAAGAACAGAGAACTTGGAAATTTTTTTTGATAAATATTCTATTACAGGTGAATATAGAGTACAATCAGCTCTTTGGAAAGATATTATTTCCCTTAAACCAATTGTCCAGGTTAATTCTGATTGGAAAGTAGGGACAAGTACATTAGTTCGTTTCTGGTTGGATAGATGGGCAGGTGATTTACCTTTAGCTGAAGTTTATCCTAATTTGTTTCTTATAGTTTATGATAAGGATATATTAGTTGCTAATGTGTTTAGAACTCATGTAGTAGATATTAGTTTTTCACGACAATTGAATGGTAATACACTTAGTGAATAGGCTTCTTTAGTAGATCAATTTTCACATTTCTGCTTAGGTACCGATTTGAATCAGATTGTTTGGAGGTGGACAACACATGGCAAATTGTTCGCGCGAAAGTGCAACGCAAGTTTCGGTACGCTTGAGGGCGTACCTTTTAAAACCGCGCTTACACTTCACGAGTAAGGGTTGCAAGTGCACAACCCCTATCGAGTAATATAATCGGGTATCGATCCACAGGAACGGGCAATTGCTAGGTTAGAATCCACCGAACTCAATTAAAAACTAGAAGTGAGAAAGATTGGGTTTGGTATTTAAGTTCCTAAAATATCAATTCAAACAAATCGAACAATGCAAACAGGTGTAATAAAGTGCTAGAAGAAATGTAAACTGTGTTTTGATTATGGATAAAAGACGTTTCCAGGGTTTCAGACTTCATCTGTGATCTGCCTCTAGTGGTACGGCCCGTACCAAGTTGGTACGGCTAGACCGTACTCCACTTGGTAAGGCAAGGCCGCACCACTCTGGTAAGACCCGTACTGGCTTGCCAGAACAGAGCTTACCAGTTCAAGTTGATGCATTTCTTGCTGGTACCTTGTGCTAAACTCTTTAGAAAGGTTCAATTGACCACACCTAAGGTTCCTAAGCCTCAACTCTCGTGTATTGGATCAAGATCTAGGTTGGAATGCAATTGATTGCCTTTTAGGGATTTCTACACCTCAATTTTCATATGTTGGTACAGATCTACCCTAGCTGGTTGATTGGAGACCTAAGGTACCCTCTGATCTGTCAATTAGAGGGGAATTCAACCTCTCGGCTTCAATTCGAACAAGTCTACCCTAAGCAATTGATTTGGTTGAGAGATTGAGATGATCACACGACCTTGATAGGTTTGATCTAGACCTAGAGGTTCACCATACACAATCACAGCAAGCAAAGCAAGAGATAGCAAAGAAATCACAATCAATCAATCAAAAGAGTTCATACAAGATACAAGTCAAAGAAAGTCAAAGCAAATCAAGAATCCATCTCAAAACCCTAGAAACTAAAGTAACTACTCACAGCACATGATCTGATCTAAAAATGCAATAAAAGAGGTAAAGAAAGCCATGGATCGAAGGGATCGAGTGGAGGAGGCTTGATCCGTCGAGTTTCACCTCTTTCCTCTTCCTTCCTTCTTGCTCCTAGCTCCTCAGCTCTCTTTCTCTCTCTTACTGTGCTCTCAAATGTCTCTGGAATGAATTAGCTCCCGAAATTGGAGAGCTCCCCGCCTTAAATAGCCTCTGCCAAGATTTGAATCTGTCAGGCCGCCTTTAGGTACGGCCCGTACCAAAGTGGTACGGCCTGGCCGTACCAGGCGTGATGAGCTGAAATCGGCTAAGTCCGGTGAGACCCGTACCAAACCTGGTAAGGGCCGTACCAGGTCATCCCAAATCGCCGTTTCTTCGTGTGTTTTGCTCCAAACCTGCAGAAAACAAACAAACACTCAGCAGTACCAAATTCTAAAGATATATCGATGAAATGCACATGATTCTGGTGAATTAGGGCACGAATATGGTACTAAAACAGGCCTAAAATAGACTAAATATGCGAGGTATCACAAATTTACAGTTAATTCCCTGTATAAATGGTTAGAATTTGGAGGTGTTCGTATTAATGAGTTTGATTCTATTTGAGCAGCCAACATTCCTTTAAAAATTAAAATTTTCTTGTGGCTCCTCAAACAAAACAGGGTTCTTACTAAGGTTAATTTGGATAATAGAGGTTGGCAGGATGATCAAAGATGTGTGTATTGTACAGATTTGGAAACAGTTGATCATTTTTTTGTGTCTTGTCCGGTGGCTCATTCACTTTGGAGTTGGATTGCAAATTATAATAATTTTGTGTTTGATTGTTTAGGTGTGGTTAATCTTTGGGAACTAGATTATTGTATTCCTTTAAAGAATGCAATCTGGTGGAAATAATACGAGGGGTAGTACTTTGGTCACTTTGGTTGGATAGAAACATGATTGTTTTTCGTGATGGCAATATTTTGAATATTCAAGTTTTAGGTTCCAAGATTATTTCATTTGCTTTCTTTTGGACATCTCAACAGAAAATTGATTTAACTGAGCAACTAAAGCTTATTATGCCTTGTGATGTGAAGGACCTGTCAGGTACCATGTTGGCTATTTCTATGGGGGCTATTCAGGTTAATTACGATCCTTATGAATGGAGGAGGGACAGTTTGGATGGTGCATTGGTTGAATATGGAAAATGCAGGGTCTTAAATGCAAATTTTTACTTTTATAGCTGCTGTTAATATTTGTAGGATTGTTTGTTTTATGTACTTTTGTGGTTTGTTAGTTGTAGGTTATATTTTTAATGTTGTTGGTTTGTGATATGTTTGTAGCTGATACTAACTCGTACAGGCAATACCGTGAAATACTTTGATTTTCATTTTAATGAAAATCGGTGGCAATGCCACTCCTTTGACGTGAACCACGCCAATGAATCACGTGTCCTGCACTATCAAGATATTTTATTTCATTTTATTCTTTGAACCTTTTCATCTGAATCACTTACCCAGATCACTAAGGTGACACGTGGCGAGTCATGCCAACAATTGACACGGAACTTATCAAGACCGACTTTGTGCCCACGGGCCTTTTCCTCAAAAAAAAAAGAAAGAAAAAAGACCGACTTTGACTCCACGACACTTTATCGACTTTAACCTCATCTCCCCGCGTGCGCTGTGTAACAAGCTTTTTAAAACTCAATTTTCAATTTAAACATTGTAAATCTAGATAGCAGATTGTTAATAGATATGATATATAAATAAAAAATTATTAATTATTAATTATATAAACATTATATAAAATAATTTTGTCACAATTACTAAATAAAAAATACATAAAATATCAGATAAATCAGTTGTATATAAATTATTAACTAAAAACTATATATAAAAATTGTATAAATCAGTCAAATCATTACTAAAAAAAAATTGTACATACCAATGAATATAATTACATATATATTTTTTATATATTTATTAATTGTCCAATAGAGTAACATGTATGAAGTAGCTCTTATACGTATTTTATCTGATAAGCTAACAAATTTTTGTTTATATGTATTCTTATTAAGTCAACAAAAAAGTTTTTACTCATATCCGTCTTATCGAATACAACAAGAATAAGATATACATATAAAAGAGTGTCGTTGCTCAATTTAAAACTATCTTAAGAAAATTACTCTTCAACTGTATTACCAAACGGGCTCTCCTTAACAGAGGCGGAACTAAAAAATCTTGATAGAAGGGGCTAAAATTTAAAATGCACAAATTGTGGTTGGTGGGAATTAAATCCAAGTTCTCCACCATCACAAAATAAGTCAAAAATTTTAAATATACCCCTGTCAAAAAAATAATAAACCAAAAGACCACAAATTTGTGAAAATTCCAGATTTACCCAGGTCGCAACGTGAAATGGCGAACCCCAAAGACTGGAGCCGCCATTTGTCGTTGCGGACCCCGAAAAACCTAAAAATTCAACAGTTCTGTGAATTTTAATATATTTGTTTAATAATTTTTCAAAAATAGAAAGAACAACTCATAATTTCAATATGTTAGAAAGAACATCAAACAAAATAGATAAAATATCTAATAATTTAGATGTACTAGAAGGACTCCGAAACATTTTTTAGACAAGATTTTTCTTGGCTATAAAAAAAGTTAAATTATTTCTTAGTGTGTTACTGAAAAAAAAATGCTTTGGATCTGAATTATTGATCCCGGTTTAAAAGTCACTTCAAGTTAAATAAATAAATTATCATGATCTTTCTAGTACATTTAAATTGTAAGATAGTCCATCTATTTTAAAAAAAATGATTTGACATTTCGTAATGATGGCAAAAAAAATCAAAAATAGATGGAGTATCTTACAATTTGAATGTACTAGAAGGATCACGATAATTTATTTATTTACTATAAGTGACTTTTGAACCGAGATCAATAATTCCGATCGAAAGTATTTTTATTTTTTTCCAGTAACACAGTAAGAAATAGTTTAATTTTTTTTACAACCGAAAAAAATACTACCTGAAAATTGTTTCAGAGTTCTTCTAGTATATCTAAATTATGAGATGTTTTACCTATTTTGTTTGATGTTCTTTCTAACATATTTAAATTATTAGTTGTTCTTTCTACTTTTGAAAATTATTAAACAAATATATTAAAGTTAACTGTAACATTGAATATTTTTGGTTTTTGCGGGTCCGCAACGACAAATGGCGGCCTCCAGTCTTTGGGGTCCGCCATTTCACGTTGCAGCCTTGGTAAATCTGGAATTCTCACAAATCTGTGGTCTTTTGGTTATTATGTTTTGGTTGAGGGTATTTTTAAAAAATTTAGCAAAATAAGCTATAACTACTAGACTACGAGTAGACATGTTATATTTATGAAGAGGCTAGACTATATAAAATGTTCTAAAAAAATAAAATTCAATTAAATTTTAGTACACAACTAAAATTTTAAAATCATAAAGATGATTTAGCCACTCTATAAATGACTTTAGATCCGTCCTTACTCCTTATTGCAGCTTAAAATATAATCTAGTTATAAATTTTAAATATCTTCGTTAACATATTTTATTTAATTCTATCATTTTGAGTTATCAAGTCCCGATATCCATTGTCAGATGCATTATATATTTCTCAGTTCAACTTTCATGTCTGTTCTTTAAGATTTCAAAATTACCCCGAAAAAATAATATGTTTTAGAATAATTAAATTGGAACATTTTTTACAAAAAATTTTACAGCCAAATAAATAAATATATTTGTCAAAATAATATTTTTATTTAAGTTGTTACTTGGGACTTGATATTTTCTTTCAATTGTGAAGTATACAAAAGCAGCTACTTGGAACTTAACACGCACGCGCACTCATTCACTCACTTTCACCTTGTGAAATTAAGCAACGTATGAATCGAACAAGGTTATGTCTTTTCTTTTTTACTCTTCTCCCTTATTATTTTTCTGTAGATTCACACCTAGGGGTGAAAACGGAGCGAATACGGAGCGGATAGTGGTAAAATCATATCCATATTCTTTTTTAATTTTCCGGATACGGATACTGATCGGCTGATGATATCAGTCGGATACAAATACGGATACAGATCGGATCGAATATATATTAAAATAATATTAAAAAATACCAAAGTTCATAATATTTATCTAATTTTAATAGTAATAACAATATTTTTTTATAATATATATTAAAATATATGATATATATCTACTATTCGGATACAGATAATTGAAACGTAAAACCATATCAGCATCCATATCCACACAGATATTCGGATATCGGATATCCACATCTAATTTTTCGAATACGGATCAGTTATTATCCATACCGTTTTCACCGAATCACACCCCCATCTCTCTGAGGTTTAAATTATAAGATGGTTCCCTCAAAGAAAAAAAAAATAAGATGGAGTTATTTTAAAATAATTGTTCGTTATTTAAGATTTAATCCTTTCATTTAAAAGGATTTCGAAAATCCTGACATTTTCTATGCATAAGTTTATATTTCTAATAAAAATAATAATAATGTTTTGAAAGATTAATAATTTAGTTAAAATATAAACAAGATTTTAGATTAACAAGCTAAAGTTGATTGGAAGAATGTATAAAATTCTTACAAATCAAGCTAACTTTATTATTATTTTTTTCATAAATAAAATTATTCTTCGAACCATGGTCAAATTACAATTGTATTTTGTAAACCATCTTGTTCGTTACTAAAACACTATAAGGTCGAAAATCATTTCTTTAATCTAATAGCAAAAACAATATTCTCTATATAAAAAATTGCAGGTTTAAAATTATGATGAAGAATTCTGTATAAATATTAAAATAATTAAGTGAATTGGCCCAAACTTTAAAAGAAAACACAACGCAACGTCAATCTCACATGTAAATCATTACTCATTGATTGAAAAGGAAAATGACGGAGGGTCGGCCAGTGTCAGGCGCCGACCTCTCAAGTCAAACCAAATAAGCCGACATTTTTATTAATATCCAAAGTTAATTACAAATTAATAAATATATCCAGAATTTCTTGATTTTTCGAAAAATGTCCAAACCGGCTAGATTCTGGCTGATTTCCTCTTCCCCAGAAGCCGGCCAGAATCTGACCGGTTTCCTCATTTTTTTTTTTACACACAAAATATTTTCTTCTTGTACATGATCTGCTTTGTGATTATGTAGTGTAATTTTATTTTGTCATTGTATTGTAATATTATTTTCTTAACTATTTTCTGGGTACTATTTATTATAATTTTTTTTTGTGTTTGAAATTTTTTAAAATACTTATTTTGTTGTTTAAATCACTTATTCAATTTTTTTTTAATGTTTTCTGTTTATATTTTCTGTTGTATTATTATTGTTAGTGTTGTAGTATTTTCTGTTTAGCATTATCATGATAATTTATTTTATCTGGAAAATATAAAAATAGTACCATAAAAGCACACATACAAAAGAACCGAAATATAGGATAATCCAAACATAAAGCACCAAACATAGTATACCAAATATAAATAATACAAAACTAGCCACGGTACTATTGAAACGGAGAGGGGGACCATCGCTCAGGCGGTACTCCGGTGTTCGCCCGGCGTTCGCGCGGCCAGGCTCTCTCTCTCGGTGTCTCTATACCAGCATCGGCGTAGCTGCGTATCCGCCCGACAGTATCCCATCTGTACTCACCCCTAGAGACTGTCGGGACTGGCGGGTGTGTACCGAAGATGGATGCAGCGAGCCCAGTCCCCAAGTCAGGCTGAGTATGAGACCCACTACCACTAGCCTCTCTATCATGTGGCATCTCTGTCCCATATCGGGGTAATGACGGTACCGACATAAAACCCTCCTCGTATACCCCGATCTCATCGAGACTGCACGAGAGGGACTCGACATTCGTAGTAAAGGACTCCTGAGGCGGTGGTTATGGCGGCATCTCGGCCGGACCCTGTAATCATACACATAATTTAGTAAATTTGATCTGAATGAAGAAATTTGTACAAACCTGACAGCTACTGAAGTATGACATATCTGAGTCTGAACCGGACGCCCATGCTCGTCGTAGAATGCCTCCCACCCAGCATTGGACAATACCCAACAATGGTAGTCCCACTCTGGATGCTCATCGGGGGAAGGTGGCATCTCATGTAGCATAACCGGGCTCGCTTCGGTCTCGGTCGAATCTATCTTACGCCAGTTGATGTTCTCTTCGGCGTCTCGCATGGTGATGAGCTTCCCACCGTGCCCGGCATCCTCAACATAATTTGTATTCTTCTTGAGGGTGCGGTACCCAAGATGTCTCCAGTTCTTCTTTCCCAGCATGGTGATCCCATGCCCGCACTCCTTGATCGAGGACAAAAGCTGAAAAAAAATTATTTTGTCAGATCAAACCTTGATGAACTATTCAGTTAGGGAAAAACTATGTAGTTTTAGGTGCATTACCTGGCGAGCCAATTTGATGTCATTAGGTGTGTAACCATCATCGGTTTTGACCTTGTCGCGTAAATGGGCACCGTAATCGCCCTGCAGATATACAGTGGCCATGCAGACCTGCATGTACCAAGTCTCGTACCTCAATAGGGGATGTCTTAGGGTCTGAAGGAGCGCATCTGGCTCATGATAAAAGTCCCCAAACTAGGGATTCGCCGCCGTAGTGTAGTACTCCTGCAAATGGTTGCTCCAGTCCCACTCCAGTCGCCCTTTGTGGCTCATCCTGTAAAGAATACGTTAGTTGCAATACAAAACTATCAAGTAATATGAGATAGTTGATAATAGGATACGACTTACTTGTACATGTCTTTGATGGTGGACCTCGACAAAGATGGGTCTGCGAGCTGAAACGGTACATGTCCAAACTGACAGAGTACCAGATCTAGATAGTGGTGCTCCACTATCCAGAAGTGTACGAGTGGACCTCTGTAGTACCACATCTCCCTCTTCTGCAGACAACTCTCCGGCAACCGCTCCTCCTCGTACAACTGCTCGTACGGTGTCCACTCAACAAGATCAGCAGCCAAACTCTGCAGCTCTGAACGGACTGGCCTGATCCCAATTGTACTACCGTGGGTCCGATCTATGTAGTTGTGGTAACCGTGCCACTTCTTCCCGTATGCCGGGCATCTCCAAGTATCGGGCGCTCCCCATGCTAGAGCCTCATTTGGGATAAGCTGGCCCACCGGTAGCCGTCACCACGACCAGTGCTGAAGTAAGAGTACCGGCCCATACATCTGCTTCGCCTTCTTCTGCATTTTCAAGAATTTTAGCCGTCAGGGTATTTGGATTGATTAGTTAAATAATTAAGTAAGAAAAGAGTTAGAGACTTACTTCACAACCACGGCACATGGGAGTACAGATGGGCTAGGACAACCCCACCCCAGTTATACGGTGACGGCTGATCAAGGTCTGTCAGCAGCGGAAGATACATCATCGGCATCATATCACCGCTGGAATCAGAAAACATGACTGCAATACAAAATATATAAAAAATCTAATAAAAATAATTTATAGTAAAAGTAATAGAAACAATTTATAGTAAATATAATAGAAACAATTTATAGTAATAATAGAAACAATTTACAGTAAAAATAATAGAAACAATTTTTAGTAAATGTAATAGAAACAATTTATAGTTTTTACCTCTGAATCTGCTCATCGGTGGAATCTGCTGTCAGACCCGCGCTGAAGTGCTCTCGTAACTTAGTCATCCTCAGATGGAATTTGGACTGCCCACGATCCCCAATGAGAGAGAGGATCAGCTCCCAACAACCAGTCGATATGCTGCAATAGCCTAATTTCGGTAAAATATGCTCAAATGGTCTAATTATCCTAATTATGCTAAATTCGGCTAAATTACGCTTAATTAGCCTAATTATGTTAAAAAAGACCAAAATACCTTAAAATATGGTCAACTATGCTAATTATACTAAATTACAACAAATTACCCTAAACCATAAACCTTAAATTAAATAAAAAAAATTAAATTAAATAAAAAAATTACTTTTAAGAAGAGAGAAAAAACGGTTGAGATGAGTGAGTTGTGTGGAGGAGAGAGAAAAAGGGTATTTATAGGGTGTAAACGGGTTAAAAAAAAAAAAAAAAGGAAACCGGTCAGATTCTGGCCGGCTTCTGGGGGAAGAGGAAACCAGTTAGAATCTGGCCGGTTTGGATATTTTTCGAAAAACCAAAGAATTTTGGATATATTTATTAATTTGTAATTAACTTTGGATATTAATAAAAATGTCGGCCGAATAAGCATGGCTAAAATGAGGCACAAAGGGACAAAAGAAAAACACTATTGATGTCATGCATGGCATAGTTAATAGTTTGCGAAAGATTAGCTGTCGCCGCGTTCGTATGATCGTATCCTCTTAGCACGAATTGATATATATATTAATGGACTAGATCTGTGATGGAAGGTTCCAGCACAGGAGAGGGTTTGAGATGGCTGTTACCTGCTGGCCTTTTGACTTCAAACTCTTGAATTGAAGCCTCCGTGATACTGATCCCACTGTCACATCATGTGCTGTCACATCTTCTCCAGTTTCAGCTAACCGGAGAATTCTTCCTTTTTTCCGGTTAATTGTTTTGCTGAAAAGAAGCTTTACGCAGGTTAACCTGCTGGCTCAATATTTGTATATCTCTTTTGCCAAAGGTTCTTTTGCAAGTGCATTCTTCTTCTTTTATTCAAGCGCAAGATATTCATCCAACCATCATTTTGCTAAATCTGACAATATTTAGCTAAATGTGACAACCCTACAGATTTCAACCACCATTTAATTAAGTTTCCTTTTAATTATCTTTCAATCGAAAATAATTAATGATTCGAGAACCATAGAATATTTAGACTTTTAAAACAATAAGAAAATGACTCGTAAATTTGGAAGATCAATCATAGCCGACAGTATGTGAGACTTCCTTGAGTTTGACTTTCATATTTTTTTTTTTCATCGTTCATCCAAAATTACACTCTTACCCTTGCATGTTGTGATCTTTGAATGATCTTTATTATTGTCAATTTTAAAGAATTTTAGACTAAAATGGTAAAAAAATATATAATTGCAAAGACAGAAGGATATCACAATGACCTGAGAACCTAATAGACTTACATATTTAATTTGTCTGTAATCATCATAGTTTTTCCTTCAGTACATCTAAAATCATGTTTCGGCATCTTTTCAAATGATCTATACTTTAAAGACACGGCCAAAATCTAAGTATAGTTATATTAAATTGCGGGCGTATTTTTCTATCTACAGTACCAAAAATTCCATCAGAAACAAATAAAGAAACTGTGGATAATTAAACAATCTAAGTACTTTATATAATTAAACCAAACCGTTGAAATAAAAGAAAAATAGTCATGTTATTGACTTGGAATAATAATAGCATATACGAACGACTACTCCCTCGTAGTTTTGCAAGTAAAGCATAATAATTTCTTTTGAAAAAGTTCGCACAAAACCACGTCAAACTTCGCGAATATTGAATGGTGAGATGGTCCTCATAGAGTCATAGATAGGAAACGTAACCACCGCCGGATTTAAAAAAGTCCAATATCATTTGCTATATTTCTGTTTTTATTTTTTTATTTTATTTTTTTTAAGGGTGCAAATTTTGTCCAAAGAGTTTTGGATATAGCCTCAACTGCGAATTTTATTAGAGGTACGTAAAAAAAATTACTAGTATGACTTAGACATTTGACACTGCCCGCCGCGGGCTGCCCGAACCCGGTCCGCCCGTGCCCGGTGCCCGGGGTACCCGTACCCGTGCCCGGGTATAGACGGGTAAACGGGTACGCGGGTACGGGCTTGAAATGGGCAGGGTGGCCTGTTTTGGTGCCAAACCCGGGTGTACCCGTACCCGGCAGACCCGTGCCCGCTGCCCGTCTGCCCGCACCCGCCACGGGTGTACCCGCACCCGCGTACCCGTACCCGTGACCGCTGCCCGCCAAACACTTTAATTCAAAAAATTCCCCCCCCCCCCTCTGTCAATATTAACAGAGCAGTTTTGGCTACAGGCAGCGCACTGAGTACAGCTTTTCATGTGAATATTGCGCTGCATGAAGCTAAACCTGCTCTGTTAACTTGCGCTGCATCACAATTGTGAATATTGAGGTGGTTGTACAGCTTTTACAATTACTTAATCTGGACCGTTCTTTTTAACTTGGCACGAATCGCAAAGCCCAATAATACTGCCCCCTCAGTCAGCCCGAATCCCAAACCGGATGGGAGTTAATCTCAACCGTAAATAGCTAATTGTAAAGGGAATCTTTTACGGTACCGTCGATATATGGATCCGTGTCGAGATATGGACCCTCTGCCCTGGTCCTCTGCATTAACGTACGTTGAAATGAATTGAGATTTGAGACGTTGAGTAATTACAAAAGATTCCCTTCGATTTACGATGCAACTAGCCAAGTAGGCAGTAGCCAACTATGCACTAGCAGGGTACAAGGATCCTCTCCAATCTCCATTTGTGTAAAAGATTCCCTTCACTTTACGGTTTGGGATTAACTCTCACCGCTTTGAGATTCGGCCTAACGCAGGGAGCAGTATTATTGGTACACTGCCCCCACTGTGCCCCCACAGTTCCGAATTTTGACTGAAATCACCCAATTTCACACCCAGCCAGGCCTGTCCGTCCTGCCCGCTGTACCCTTGCCCGTTGTACCCGTCTACTCGCAACGGGCACGGGTTTGAGACGGGCAGGGCGGAGTTTTAAAAAAAAAAACCCGCCTACCCGTGCCCGTTGTACCCGCCAACCCCTTGTACCCGTACCCGTTCTGCCCGCTGCCCGGGATGGGTACGGGTCTGCCCTGCCCGAGGTACCCGTTAGCAGAAGTCTAGTATGACTAGCAAGTTACATATTGTTGTGAATTAACTAATTTAGACTGTGAATGTTTATAAATAAGAAAAAAAATTCTACAAAGTTATACATAGACCTATACATGATTTTCAAAATTCAAAGTAGGCAATTTGCTCACCTCTGATTCAATGTGGTTCCACCACTGCTTAATTGTTTTATCAAAGTTAAAATTTGTATGGACAGTTTAAATTCACATGTCTGTTGAAATCTATTAAGTTTAAAATAGTTCGCATGAAAAATTTATTAAGTTTAAAATAGTTTGCATGAATCTCAACACAGATCGAACTCTTTAAGACGACTTTAAATAAAATTTGTCTAAAGTCTTTGAACAAAATTCAATTTCTTTTCTAAATTCTTTGACTAAATGCTTATAGAGAGGCCGCCATAGATTCTGATAATTTATTGACTTTGTCTCGTGTCAACTATTTAGATAAATTCATTTTTTTAACGAATTGACTTTAATTGTAATGAATTTCAAATGGTTTGAGTAAGACCAATCAAATTGAGAAGTCAATTATGTGAAATATTGTTTAGTGGTCAAAAACATAATTAATATTGTGTTTTTTTTTCCAAATACAATTTAAGATGATAATATGTCAAACAAAATTGTCTCAGATAGCAACATTTAATCGGTGCATTAATTGACAAAAAGGTCTTGTGTACATGTGAATTTGTATCTAACTTTTTTTCCCAAAATTGAAATTGACTAAATATTTTATACATGGAGTTTTCAATATTGATTCTCCATCCGACTTAGTGGAAACCATCCACTGAAAATATATATCATGTGCTCTGTGTAACTTCTTACCCACGCTAGCTATAGATGTCATCAGTGGTGACCTCATTTTGTTTAAGTGCACATGCAAAATCTGTTTCAGAAAACATAGTGGGAAAATGCGGATCTAAACGGGTCGAGTCAGGAATTCAGATACGGTGCAATACCTTATCCAGGGCAATACATGACGTGTAGAATGAGATAAGATTCATCTGTTTTAATCTAGCACGAATCTCAAAACAGACTCGGCCGGAGGTATTTTATATCTATAGTACAGAGGTCATGTTTGGTTGTGGAGTAAAGTTAATGAAGATTAAATGACTTACTCCACATATTTTACCTCTCGTTTGATAGTTTAACTCATAGCTTAAATTAATCCACCTAGAGGAGTAAGGTGTTGAAAAATGAGCCTATGCCTATGACAGTGGACTCTGCAGGTGAAGTAAGTGTGGAGTAAGTTAATCCATCTGGAGAGGTAGGGTAACTTACTCCGGATTAATTTGCATCTTACTCCACCTTATTCATCTTCTTTTACTCCTCGTTTGACTACTTAAGTGTAGAGTAGGGGGTTTACTTCACCTCTTACTCCACAACTAAACATGGTCAGAATGAATACATACTCTCGAGTTAGAGCAACTAATATAAGAGTTGAGATTCGTACTTAAAATTGATTCAAAATGATCAGAAATAAAAATATTGTTTCGATTTATTGAATATAGAGCTTTAATTACCATTTTGAGGATATATATAAAAGGACTCGGACGGTGATCTGACAATTTTGAGAAAAAAAAAGGAGAGAGACAAAAAAATTGTAAATGAGAAAGGAAAATACATGCGGCGATGGTCAATTGTGGTGAAGAGAATAAATTGTGTGGTGTCGATAAGAATTGAAAGTTAGTAGATTGTAATGAACTGAATGACTATCTATACTGATGAAATTAAGAACGAGAAAACAAATATAAACATAATGAATTATCAAATATGATTTATTTTGAAAATTTATTTAATTTCTACTGCATTTGTACTGTAAAACTTTCGAGTCGATAAGTTAACCTCATAGATTTTGCCAATGAATTTCCATGCAAACTTAAAATAATTAGAATTCCATGCAAACAAAAGTATTATTACATTGTCTGGCTACTATAACATCAATGTTATTTTAGTCATAGTAACACTAACTCCAAAATCTTTTACATAGGTTTCAAATAACGAATTCAAACCGATCTATCTTACAAGTGATGTATTTACAATTTTACATGCAAAATTTATAAGTTTTCGAATCGTATGAATTCAAGTGGTAAAAAAATGATGAAAAATAAATGCATTAAAATTAACTTAAAAACTTATTGCTGGACTTCATATCAAATGATTTCGAAAATTTAAAAATTTTACATATAAATACATCATTCGTAAGGTAGATCGGTTTTAATAGTTTGAATCCGTTATTTGAAACCTACTTGATTACATTTTGAGTCAGTGTCACAATGTCTGAAGTAACATCAAAGTTATAGTAACCATACTAGGGCTGTACAAAAAGCTCGTGGCTCGTGAGCCGCTCGAACTCAGCTCGGTAACGAACTCGCTAACAACTCGTTCGTTAAAAACTCAAGTTACTCTGACTCGAGTTGAGTAACTCGTTTAACTCACGAGTTGAGTTCGAGTTGGACTCAGCTCGCTCATTTCAACTCGGACTCAGTTGAGTTCAGTACTTGCATCCCATATCTCGACTTTTTGAACAAATGAACAATGTTTCAAGGGATGCCCTTTCTTACCAGTAAGCAAAAATAACTATGACATACGTGAATATTTATAAAAAAATTCTGCTAGGGCTACTACTTTTTGAACAAATGAACTTCTTTGGAAATAGTTTATTACATAACAACAGTTCAACATCTTCAAATTCGAAATACTAAACTGCTAGTAGGTAATTAGAATCACTGATCACGAGTTAATTCACGAGTCACAAGTCAACTCGAGTTACTTGCGAGTTGAGTTCGAGTCAACAAGCCAGCTCGGTTCGGATTCTCAACTCGAGTCAACTCAGCTGGCTATTTTTCCGAGTTGAATTCGAGCTACCCCGAATTCAAGCTAACTCAGCTCGTTAGCAGCCCTAAACCATACTCATTATTACACGCTAAATCTTACTACTATTTAGCGATAACATTTTCGAACATAATATTGTGCTAAATCATATTTTATATTACAAAATGTAAAAGCTTGATTCGGAAGCAACAACAACGTTGATACATCAGTTCTCTTTTCGAAAATACCTAGTTCACCAACAATTAGGGGTGTTAATGGGTACTGTATGGGTCGGGTGGAGGCATTTTCATATTTATATCCATTAAAATTGACTTTACTCATATTCTACCCATACCCATTAAAAATTAACCTTACTCTATCCTACCCTTACCCGTTAATATTATCGGGTAACGAAACGGTAGCGGTTGAATAACGGATATTACTAATATAATAATTAATTTTATTATATTTTACAAATTAAATATAAAAACTCATTCATTTAACACATATGTAATTACATTTCTAATAAAAAAAAATGTGCAATTAATTCCAACTAAATTATTTTTTATAAAGAAAGAAAATTAAAAAACACAAATATATATTTATGTGAGTTGGAAATTGAATTGAATATATATTTAGATTTTATAAGAGTAACGGGTACGAAATAGTCATTACCCATACCCTTACTCATTTGGTTAACGAAAAAAAATTCTTATCTATACTCATATCCAATAAACTAACAAAAAAAAACCTTACCCATACTCACCTTATCGAATACGTTACGGATCGAATAAACAGCTAAAAAGTACCATTCACACCCCTACCAACAATATATAGCGAAGAAAAGAAATTTGTCAAGAAGTCTTCCATATTTAAATCATGGTCTTCCCTTGTTTTCGTGCACTTCAATAATTTTCTGAAAGCATAGAACAAATGTCCAAAAATAAAAATAAAAATTGTCGTGCACGCGAAGCAAGTGTCAACAATTTAATCGTGTTTTCTCAGAGGAAGAAAATAGTGGTGAAAAGGAGAAAAAGAAAAAAGAAAAGTTGACTTCTGGTCAATGCTCAGAACCGACAACAGAGAAGACCTAAGCGCCGTCCGATCACATCACCGATCCTTATCCACCTTTTATAGGCCTTCTTGTCTTTGTTCATTCCGTGTTGCTTTTGTTTTTATTTTATTTTATTTTATTTTCAGTTTTTATTCTTTTATGGAGAAGACTACAAGACCCGTTGACATTTTGAAGCCGCCTTTGCTCTACACTAACGTGGCGCGTTCTCATTGGATTATTGCGGCTCTTTGTGTCTCACGATTCACGTGTCGACTGTTCACATTAAAGACTACAAATAAGAGAGGAAGAAATACGACCCATAATAAGGCTACAAGTTCATGAATCAAAAGCCTTAAAAAAGCGAGTCGGGACCTCTTAAAATATTCGTAATATCGCACGTGAAATTAATGCATCGTTCTCTCTTCCTTTTTTTCCTTTACATTTTTTTTTTATTTAAGCATCGTGCTCGCTCACCTTTTTAGCCCAAATTATAATGTTTCTTTTACAGTCAACTTTACTTAATCAGGTCTTTCTTGTCGTAGGACTGGTGTGTAGAAAGAACATTCATTTTATGTACCATTCAGTTGTAGATGAATAATAATGCGGAACCAATTTTCTGGACAAAGATATTGATAGATCATTGTTGAATCGGGGCCTGGAAAATATACTATTTTTCTTAATTTTGAAGTATGTTAACGTAATTCAAAAAATATACTGTTAAGTGTTAACTATGAGCTTAATGTAATTGACAGTATGTTAACATAATTGATAGTATGAGAAAGGAGATGTAGTACAGTTGGCTAGAAAAAAAAAAAATCCTAAAACGGTTGTTACTCAAAAGTTGAGAGTTTGATTTCTCCTCACGACTGGTTTTAAAAAAAAAAGACAGTATGTTAACACAATTCAATAATTTACATATATGTAAATCAAACCAATTATATAAGTTTTAATTATTTGAACAAAATTAATTGATAAATTAAATTCGATACAAGTTGAAGAATTATTTTAATACGCCAAGTGATATAGTTTCAAGAATAGAATGATATATCGTAATTTACAGAGTTATTCGTTTATTTATTGATAGGTAGGTAGGTACGTATAGAAACACGAGGTTGATTTTTTTTTTTAGATTCCTAGTAGCAGCTACTAAGCGGAAACACGAGGTTGTTTAGTTCATCAAATTAACAAGCAATCACTAACAAAGGAGTTCAAATTCAGCACATGATGAATGCACTTCATGCATGTGCATATATACATATGATATAGCAGCTTATTTAGTAAAGAAATGAACTGATGAACTATATATATATCCATGAGGAAGCTGTGTTGGAGCACGTGACGAATTTGTTAATTGTATGTTTCTCGCGAGTAATTTTGACTTGGCCCCTATTAGTTGTGATAAAATAAAAGAGGGGGAGTGTCATCTCGAAATTATGTATTTGTCCTTCTAAGATTCATATTATAATGTTTATACTTCATTTAAAAAAAACTCATGAATTTATCTAATTTTTTTTTTATTATTAAAACTCATTTTTTTAATGAGAGAGTTGGAGGTCAAGCCTTTTTTTTTAAATACCCTCAATAAAAAAATAACAAATATGCCCTCAATTTTAATTTATTTTGAAAACTGCCCCAACCGCCCCACAGTGGGGCGGTTCTCTTCTAAAGTGGACTGCCCCACTGTGGGACGGTTAGATTTTTTTTTTGAAAAAAATCTTAAAATGAAACAGTAAATTAAATTTTTGATAAAACATTGAACTAAATCTCATTGATTGTGTGTTTTTTTTTATAATAACATATTCTAGATCAGAATACCAAAAACACTAAACTAAATTTTAAAATGAAAACATTTACATGAATATATTCTAACTAAAAAAAATAAAAATACAACAAATAACACTAGATTTGACACTTTATACACTTAAATGAACAATGCCTAAGAAAAAGTATCACATATTATTATATCACACATTATTAGTTACATGAATAACATTCTAACTAAAAAAAATAAAAGTTTAACAAAATACACTAGATCTGAGACTTCATGCATTTACATAAACAATATGTAAGAAGAAGTATGATAAAAGACAAAAAAAAAAAAAAAAAAAAAAAATGAAAAACTTAATTGGAAACTTCAACTCAAGTTTTGAGGCTCTTCCTTTGATTTTTTTTGCAATTTTAAATTTTGAAAAAACGACTTAGCGATGACCAACACATGCATCTTCTCTCAAGTTTTCCAAAAAGTGGTCATCTACTTAAATCGGACACTCGAGCGCCGTTTTATGGCCGTTTGAAGTTTCGTCGCCATTTTTCGCCTTCTCAGTAAAGATATCGTGCCTCTTGCCTTATCTCTTTGCTCTAGTCTCGCTTGTTTACGAGAGATGTCTTAGATCAATACATGTATAATCTACAAATGCTTTAGAAATGAGAGAAATGACTTACAAAAAATAGATATAGATGCATTATAATAGGAAGACACGAATCGATGATGTGAGAAAATATTATATTTCTTTTATCACACACGGATCATATAATAAAATCATGTATAATTGTTGGAGCATTTATATACATTCGTCTGAAAGAAGGATGTTCCTTATTTTTTTAATTGAACTAATACAATATTTATGGTTTGTTTTGTCATTTAGTCAGGGTTTTATATTATCTTTGATATTAACCATTAAAAAAAATATTTGATGAACAATTTCACTACTCAATTATTCCTCAATTTAAAAAAAAAAAAAAAAAAGCTAACCGCCCCACTGTGGAGCGGTCATCTATGGGAGTGGACCGCTCCACTATAGGCAGTCGTGTATGGGAGTGGACCGCCCCACAATGGGGCCGTCGGGGCTTTTTTCGAAAATTTTAAAATCAAAGGGCATTTTTGTTATTGTATGTTTTAGGGCATTAATAAAAAAAACGGGAGGTCAAGTCACCTAACACTTTTTTCAAATCTATTCTCCCAATCAGGGTTTCGAGCCCAAGACCTTTCATATGAGAGACATGTGTCTTTGTTACTAAACGAAAGACTGATTCTTTATTAAAATTCATTTTAAATTAATAGAGTTCCAATTTTACATTTTATTCAAAAAATAAAAAATATGTAGCATGTGATAGAAATGTTTAGTTCTCTAATTGACCAGTTTGTGAGAACAAATAGTTCATATTCTTATTAACTTATTTGTGACGCATACAAAAGTATGTATCTAATATTTGGGGTTTTCATGAATTTGGTTTCTGTCCAAACCGAAATTAAATAGGTACCAAAGTTTTATTCGATTTTCAAAAATCAAACCGAACTGAACCAAACAAACCGAAGTAAATTTTGGTTTGTTCGGTTAAACTGAGTAGAATATTAATCATAAAAATAAATATTTTTTATATAATTTTTTGAATTATTTTAAAGATGGATTTAAATTTTTGTTTGGTTTGGTTTAATCGGTTTTAAACCGAACCAAACAATATAAATCATGTCATAATTTTTTATTTCTTTTTAAATGTTTGGTTCGAATAGGGGATGGATTTAAAAATTTCGGTCGGTTCGGTCTAACCAATTTTAAAATTTCTCAACTGAACCGAACCAAACTATTAAACCAGTTTTTAAAAAAGAACCGATCCGTTTAACCGGAAAACCGAACCGTTTAAACCGAATTCTCTCTGTTCAGATTAAAACCGAATAAACCAGACCCAATGGACTCTCCTATCTAATATGTCACTATGTATGCATCAAAAATATATAAATAAATCATTTTCTCTAATAAATTAGCTAATATAAGACTAAACATTTCTCTTACACTTGCAACACAGTTTTAATTTTTTAATAAATGATAAAATGAAAACTTTATAAATTTAAAATGAATTTTAATAAAAAAAATGCAGTAAATAAGATAAATTTGTGAATTTTTAAAATTTAGAAAGATAAACATGACATTTTGAATTTTCAAAAGGAAAAATAAATAATTTCGAGGTTATTGAAGGTTATACATAAAATTCCCTGATTAAGAAAGGATACTAGTATATGGCAACAAATGGGCAACATATTGAACCTCAACTAATCATATCATTAAGCACGTGGAGCACATTCCTATCATTGTTGTATCGCACTAATTAAAAGCTTAATTATAATATTTAACGGAAACAGTGGCATTACAAAATGGTGCAAATCTCATTTCTAATTGCGCTTAAAAATAATTGTACAACTATCTCAAGAAATTGGTAGAATAGGCGCACAGTGGTCCACCGGTCCATTGTGGTACCTATTGGCAAAAAAGAAAACAAAAAAGTTGAATCCATCAATAATCAATATCCTAAGTCCTACCAGGCTACCACTACATGTTTGTTGTATGAAACTGATTGGCTTATTTTCCTATCTTCTTGTGAGCCATCTAATTTTCAATTGAAAATGAACGACTATGATATTATAATAAGCTTCAAATTATGTGACTTGCATGTTGTGACAGCAAGTTGCCTACTTCTTTATATATCATTTTGTATGCTTCTCCAAAATAACTTTTGTACACTGCCTAATTATTTTTTTCAGAAGGTTATGGCGTAAGATTTGGTTTGCATCACCCAAAAAAGCATTCGCAAAGCATCTCCAATACACATCAAGAGAGAAAGCATGTTAATGACAAATGTATTCTTAATGTAGTATCATAAAATTGGTGGCATGCATGCCATTTTCTCCAAAAAAAAATAAATGTACAATTAATCACAATAAATATAGGTCATCTGCTAAGTTTTTATTGTATTATTAAATTAGAGACACAATATAACATGGTTATGGTTGACATTTAATTTGGTATCTTAATTGAACACATGTCCATATGTAATTGAGATGATTTAAAACATATCAAACGGTTTATAAACAACGGTTATAATTGTTAATGTAAACATAAATTAAAAAAATTGACACAGTTTGACACAAATGAAAAATGGATATTGGATGTCTCCCCCTTTTGAAATAAAAGCATGATCATGTTTTTTTCTTTTTTCATCCGGCCTAGATTCGAATATGTTGCTCGACTTTCAGAAAAGTAGAAACTTGTTTTTCTTCATTCCAATCGTTCAAATGTTTTTAACAGTCCAGAATTTTGTTTTTTCAGAACAAAAAAGATATTGTAATAGAACAAATAAATCTGAACTATTGAAAACATTTAAACAGTTACGATAAAGACAAACATACATGAATCTATTTTAATGAGAAAAGAGCAGAAAATTTGATTCCTCAATCTAAATAAACAGATCAAATTCACTTGACGATGTTTTATTAAGAGGCCTTGTGATTTGGATCTAATACACATGATCATTTAGGAATTAAAGAGACTGAATTAATAAAACATAGTTATGCTTTATGACATGAAAGGGAAACGAACCTTACTAAACACACAAAGTAAACCATTGAATTGACTCCTCAATCATATTTTTCCATTTTATTTTAGTCACCGTTTTTTCCTTTTTATTTCGGAGACAAATAGCCGCGTATATCTATATCTAATAAAATACCTAAGTGCTGTTTGGTCCAAAGAGGAAAGCAACTTTTGACAAATGTCATTGCTTGTGGATTTTTGCTTTTTAAAAAGAAAGAAAAGGAGAAATTGGCACAAACAAAAGAGCAAAAGACAAATAAGGAGATCAGGAAGCCAAGGAAGAGTTAGTGCATGCAAACCTTCTTGTTCCCAAATTATTGTGTTCTAGAAACCTTACCTTTTACATTTATGTGAATTTGGATGCCATCTCCTCTCAATTTAAGAGGGGCTGCTAATGGCCGTACAAAACAAATCCAACAATAAAGCAGAGATATTTTCAATTTTGAACAAGATATGTATTACAGGTTCTTTCAAAATTCCAATGGTCACTCTAAACCGGTCAACATGATCTTCACATAAAAATATACTTCAAAATTAAATTTTATATTTTAAAAATTTATACTATTTATTTAGATAGATAGAAAATTGTTATTTCCGAATGGTTCAAAATCTTTGAATCATGTGATTTGAAAAAAGATATTAAAAATTATAAAATTTGATCTTCAAGAACATTTTCGTATGAAATCATATTTAACAGTTCAGAGCAACTATTTGACCTTTTTTTTAAAGTTAGCGTCAATTTCCGCTAACAAATATATTGATAAAAAAAAATTATTTACATGACCTAAAGTTTATTACCTTACATTATATTTTACTTCACTCAGACTATTTGTTAAACAAGATCGCCAATAAGTATATGCATTCGCATAGTCTATCACCCCCCACCTATCTAGTCCTACCACTAAAAAGCAAGGAGATTCCAATTGTGATCGTCCGTTGCCATTTCAATAATTAGTACACTCAACTATTTGTTGTTCCCAGAGAAAATTCGCATGTTTATTTCCTTCCAAAGAGCCCAAGTTCCTATCGGCTGCCGCCCATGTTATATCACATAATCTCCTTACTCTTGGCGTTAGGGGGTTGCGTCCATTCATCTATACTTCACAAATGTTATTCTCCTGACGCTTTGGTAAATTTAACTATGCACATAGCCCATGCCAGAACTTGTCACGTAAGAGCAATCCAACATTATACGATCTCGTATTTGAATTTTAAAAATGAAAATATGAATCTCAGTGTGTACTCACGTATACTTTGCAAAGTACCATAGCATCACTGTATCAAACAATACATTTGTTATTAATTTGCAGTAACAAAACACTAGGGGTGTCAATGGGTATGGTACGGGTCGGGTGGAGGCATTTTCATACCCATACCCATTAAAATTGATTTTACTCATACCCTACCCATACCATTAAAAATTAACTTTACCCTACTCTATCCTTACCCGTTAATATTATCGGGTAACGAAACGGTAGCGGATGAATAACGGATAATACTAATATAATAATTAGTTTTATTATATTTTACAAATTAAATATAAAAAACTCATTCATTTCACATATATGTAATTACATTTCTAATAAAAAATAAATATAAATGTGCAATCAATTCTAACTAAATTGTTTTTTATAAAGGAAGAAAATTAAAAAACACGAATACATATTTAGGTGAGTTGGAAATTGAATTGAATATATATTTAGATTTTATAATTACCCTATAGAGTAACGGGTACGAAATAGTCATTACCCATACTCTTACCCATTTGGTTAACGAAAAATAATTCTTATTCATACCCATACCCAATAAGCTAACGAAAAAAAACTTACCCATACCCGCCTTATCGAATACAATACGGGTCGGGTAAACGGCTAAAAAGGTACCATTAACACCCCTACAAAACACTTAGCAATACCAATAACCTCCTCCCTTCTGGATTCTTTGAATTTTATATCAAAGGATATTATAGAAAAAAAAAAAGTCACGCCCAAAAATATGCTTAAATTTTATCTATTGAACTCAATAATTACAATACTTGATTTCTGATTATTTTGTATATCTGAATCTGTATCCCCTCGTGTACCCGAGGGTACATTAGAAATGAACAGTGAATTTATTCTTAGCCAGGCTAAAAAAAATTCAGTGTCTATTGTAGATATAGAAAATCCGTTCTAAGAGTCGTGTCAGGTTAAAAAAACAGTCCAGTCCAGAGTTATCTCTTAGGTGGCCCCTAAATTACGTCAGTACAAGCTGTTCACCGTTGGATTCCAATTTAGTATTTACCTTGTTACATTTTCTTTGGCATTTAGTTGATTAAATGAGACTAAACGTGGTAATTTCTAATTAAATAAATATTAGTACGATTTGATGACGGTAAACCAGATCAGATCTGATCTTTCTCATGCCAGCTAGCCATTACCAGAATCCCAAGCGGCAACGAAGAAAAAAGGAAAATAAAAAAGAAAGAAAAGTAAGTCCCAAGACAAGAAAGAAAGAATTCAAAGGGATAAAGTCAAGAGGTCTTCTCTTTCTTCCTTGGTTACCATAAAATTCGTTAATTAAGGTGGCTCTTGTTCTACACAAGTCTCTCTCCTTTCTTTCTCCTTGGCATTGATTGGATTGGGGGCTGTCTATTCCGCGTTGGCTTTCTTTAGTTGCATTGCTTGACTTGAACTCCTCCAGCTCTAGGCACCACCCTTTTCTTTTGACTCTATCACAGCCGACACGAAAAAATTTAAAATTTATCACTTCTTACAACTATCACCTCCATTTTCTGAAAATGGACTTCTCCATTAATTTTCCCCTTTTATTTTTGTTTTTGAAAAGTAAAATGCTGACCTAACTCTTTATTACGGTATTATAATTCTATTCTAATTTTTTTGAGGAATGACTAATTAATGAACTTATAGCATATCAAGAGAAAAAAAATTAACTAACAAAAAACTTTATTCAGAAGATAGCAAGTGAGATCAGGAATGAAGGTGGTTATTATTTGATATCAACAATATTTATTCTTTCATTAATTTATTTCATAAAAATATTATGTTCGATAAAATTAGTATTTATTGTTCGTTTAATCGTTTCACATGTAATACTTATCATTTCGGGTAGATCTATCACTAATATTCAAGAAAACACCATAATGAGAGAACTATTTTCTGAGGTATATGAATTAATTGTTGCACAGTGTATATACAAAATTATGTTTTGGTATTTTATGTAAAAGTTCTGTATGCAATAGCTGTATAACTTTATAAATTCAATATACTAAAAGAGATTGACCAGCAAATGGAAAAGAATGACTAGTCCTCTCAAATTCTTATAAAAGTTTCCAATGGTTGAAATAATCAAAGATTTTCTTACCAAGCAATCCGTTGATGAAATATGAAAAAATTATCAATATGTTCTCTAACTTATTGAAAAGTTATATCATAAAATAAATATATATTTTCCTGCTAATAAAAAAGGCACCAAATTGTTGTTCATTATTTAAAAAAAAGACATACATTGTACGAAATATTGTTACATGTACAGTTTTGCACACGTGTTTCACAAATCACAACATTGTCTATGCCCCCACCAGAGCTGTGAAACTGGAGATATAATATGACAATAAGACACTCACAATTCGGCGCGTGCGTATGGCGAACTTTCTTTCCTTCTTCTATTTTTCTCTTTTTTCTTTTTTTAATTTCTAGGCCTTAATACGACAATTTCGGGCCCCCCTGCCTCCTTCCCTCTCTGTGACTAGAAAAGACGAGCACTTCTCAATAGTTCTAATCTCCCTCTTCAATAGGATCTATCTATTTATTCATTCTCTATATATACCCCTTCCAAGGAACCGCCTCTTTCATTCGCTTCTCGCTTCTCTCTCTTCTATTGAGCTCTCTTAAGAGAACAACGTACACACAAAAGGAACACAAACCGAAACAAACAACCAAACAAAGAAAGCAAATATCTCCCCTTCTCTCAATTTTAAATGATGGAGTCGGCATGGATCAATCACTGCTCTCTTGATCTCAACCTCAACCTCAATATGGGTCCCCCACGCAACTCCACCGATCCACCGGTAATTTATAAATTCTTTGTGGATCAATTGTTACTTGATCTTTGTATCAACATCTTGATTAATATTCTCTCTTTCCTTTAATTAGAAAATTGTTCTCGCAAGACCCATCCAAGTTGTAGAAGAGAACTTCTTAATGCGAAAGCAAGAGGTAATTAATACTTTCCTAGTTTCTTTCAATTAAAAAAAAAAAAACCAATCTATTGAGTAGAATTCTGATTAAATTTGTATAATCCAGACTGCAGATCTTGAGGCTGAATTCAACAGGATAAACCAAGAGAACCAGTTTTTGCGCGAGTCGCTGAATACCATGATTGAGAAATATAAGGCATTACAGAGTCAAATGAACGAGCTGGTTAACACCTCCTCGTCAGAAGGCGGCTCGGTGTCGCCTTCTAGAAAGAGAAAGAGTGCAGAGAGCTTTGACACTGCCGGCCAAAATGAAGTGACGCCACCTACTGTGAATCCTGTAAAGGTAACAGCAATTGTTGCCGTGGACCAGATGGAATGCACCTCAGGTGAGAATCCGGAGCCCTTTAAGAGGATAAGGGAAGATAGCAAACAGAAAATGTCGAAAAGATATGTCCGTGCCGATCCATCTGATGTGAGCTTGGTAAGGGTTTGGTCAATTTGGTATTTTGTCAGGGGACATATATATGTTCCCTTCTTTTGAGAATTGATGATTCGGTGCTAATTGGGTTGTTTTGGTTAAATTTTGAATTCAGGTTGTTAAAGATGGATATCAATGGAGGAAGTATGGCCAAAAAGTGACCAAGGATAATCCTTGCCCAAGAGCCTATTTTAGATGCTCTTTCGCCCCGGCTTGCCCAGTAAAGAAGAAGGTAATAACAAATGATAGTTATTTTAAGATCATTTATTTTACTTGAATGGTTTTGTAGTCCCTTGACATTAGATTTTGTAAGATAACTATTTTCCTGAATCTGTCAAAATCACACAAACTAGAATTGCTGAATTTTTCTCAAGACTTGTCAATGCTTTATGAAACAGTACCAATTATTGTGCCAGTTCTTTGAATAATTCATCCATGAAATCATGTTTCTCATCTAATATTTTTTATTTGTTGGCATCTCAGGTTCAAAGAAGTGCTGAAGACCCGTCAATTCTAGTCGCAACATATGAAGGAGAGCACAACCACGACCAGCCAGCTCAGCACGAAGGCTTGTCAAATGGGTCAAATTCAAACAATGGTACCAGCAAGACAATTTCAAAACCTCCAATTTTAAAGACCAACAATGTTTCTCTCGAGCTAGTCAAACCCGAGCAAATAAAACAAGAAACTGAACCACAGGCCGATCATCTACGACGCAGTTTGGTGGAGCAGATGGCACTGTCACTGACAAAGGACCCGAGTTTTAAGAACGCTCTAGCGGCCGCTATATCAGGGCAGATACTTCAATTGTCGCCACCAAAGTAGAAGAAGAAATTTGATTTTAGGCCGACTTCTATAATTTGGAATTTTTATTAGAATTCGAGTTGCCTATGCTCCAATATTTAAGTTCATGTGGAGGCATGGGCTTGATTTGGTGTATATAGGTTTTAGATAGGATAGAGATTGGATTATTGAGAAGAAACAGGTAGCATGCACTTGAATTTGCCAGTAAAAAGATGGGAAGATTTGAGTCATTTACTGAAAGGAGGCAGTTGACCTGTGCCAGAAAAAACAGGAAGCGAAATCAGATTTGGAATCAAATATGCTGGGACTCGGAAAATCCATTGCAGAAGGGCAAAATTAGATGTCAATCTGACAATTGAAACAGAACATAACATTGAATCCTCAAAGCTTCTTAACAAGTGTATATGTATCTCACCAATCAATATTCATCTTTTGCTTTTGCTAATTGTGATTACTACTTTTCAAATCAATGTAGTCATTTAGTAACTAATCAGATGTGTCGTTGCTGAACCATTAACCAAATATTTTAAATTTTTGGTCAATATATATCAGTTGGGAATATCTCCTGCTTATTTTGAATTGAACATGTCTTCATACATGATGTAACTAACCCAACCTGAAACGTCTGATTGTTTAATTAGTGTATATATATTTGAATTGGCTTCTGATCAATTCTACAAGACCATTTCTCTTTCTCAGAATACTGGACAACATTTCTTTTGTATTTTAATTCTCCTCGCAGTCATGCCTCCATTGTTCCACAATAATTTGTACTAATATCTTTTACATTTACCATGCTGTTTACATATTAACAATCATCCTCAAAGTGGGGTGGGGTTTTAGTTCAATGGGCTTTGGACAAAAATATCCAAAGCAAGACATAAACCGTTTGATCGGTATCAACATTCATATGGATGATTTAGATTTGTAAAATATTAAGTTTATTATCGTGGACACAAATCTTAATATAAATTGGACATATTGGTTCCTGCTATGGATATAATTTGTCCAAAGACGTTTGGATAGTAGCAGAACCACACTGAACAAGGATGCCTACTCTTAGGTTTTGAAAATCAAGTATAGATATATGTATAATCAAGTTGTTGCCTAGTTCTAATAAAATTTTTGTCAACTTCTAAATTGTTGAGAAATAGAATCTAGGATCTCAGATTAATTATCATCATTGATCTAGAATTAGAGGGCTAGGATTAAATCAAGGAGTTAAAGGGGTCTCCTTGCATATAGTCAACAATAGGTACACTGTACATAGGTACCAACGGTACAGTAACGGTAACTTGATACCTTGTAATATATATAGCGATCATCACAGAGGAAATAAATAAAGTTTTCATTCTTATAATATTTGCTCTCCTCAGAAATATAAAAAACAACATGGTATCAGAGCCTCAATCTCTGTGACCGAAAAAATCTCACAAAGCTCCTTACCAGTAAAACTGGTACATCAAACAATCAAAATCAAAACCCATAGAACCGCAATCTAGCACAACAAACAATGAATTCAGAGGGGCAACACTCTAGAGAAGCTACCAATACCTCAAAACTCACCAATTCATTGCTCAATGGCCAAAATTACCTCTCATGGGCAAGATCTGCAAAACTATCTCTTAGTGGAAGAGAGGTTTTAGATTTCATCACAGGAGAGTCAAAAAAACCGACACCAGAAAAAACCGAGGCAACTGAGGCCGAGAAAAAGGCAGCAAAACAATGGCAATCAAAAAACGACAGAGTCATGACATGGCTCATGCAATCGATGGAACCAGGAATCTCAGACCTATTCCTAGGCCATGAAACAGCGTTCGACTTGTGGGAAGGAATAAAAACCATGTATGGCCGACAAAATAATTATTCCCACATCTATCGAATAAAGCAAGAAATTCATCAAGAACAACAAGGGTCAAGGAATAACACAGAATACCTGGGGGCTCTTCAGAAAAAATGGCATGAACTTCGGGTCTATCGACCACCCATAGCAGACCCGATAGCAATACAAAGGGACGAAGAAGACAAGATATTCCAATATCTCGCGGGTCTCAATCCAAGTTACGATGCCGTGAAAGCACAACTCCTCTTAACAACCACCCTTCCCTCTTTTGCCCAAATTACTAACATGGTGGAGCAAGAAGAGAGCCGCCGGCTTGCTATGAGTGGTCCACAAGCTGGTGGCAGCGAGGGACACGAAACCCATAGCTTCGCCACCAAAAACCCCAATTCCGGCAAAAACCCTAAATTCCAAAATTACTCAAATCCACCGAATACTAAGAGGGTTGTGTGCTCTCACTGCAAAAAGGAGGGTCACCTAGCCGAGAAGTGCTACTTCCTTCACCCCCATCTCCGTCCGAAGTGGTGGGACTCAAAGCCGAGAGGGGGAGCGGGAGGCGGAGCCGACTGGAATGAAAACAAGAAAAGAGAAAAAGAGAGAGAGCCGCTCGGTACTCAAACCGGGTTCAGTGTCTCAAATGAACCGAAACCCAATTTAGCTGGCGGGTCTGGTGGGTCAGACGCTGGCGGGTCAAGCGGGTCAGATCCTATGCAGCAGCTATTTGAGCAATTTTCTGTGTGGATGAGCAACAAAAATTCAAACAACACTTGTGGTATTGTTTCTCACTCAAATAATTTAAATTTATATAACCAAATAATTATAGATAGTGGAGCTACCGATCATATGTTCGGAAATGAAAAACTCTTTACCAATTTAGTCATGACCAAAAGCAATCAATATGTATTAGTAGCTAACGGCACGAAAGTACAAATAGACGGTTTGGGTGAAATTAATATGTGTAACAAGAAAATTAATAACGTGTTATATCTAAAAACTTTTCCTATAAACCTACTTTCGGTAAAAAAATTAACTCATGATTTTAATTGTAATGTAACATTCTCTTGCAAAAATGTCATCTTTCAGGACCGGGAAACCGGGAGGAAGATTGGGGAAGGTTTCCTTGAAAACGGACATTACCTTTTGAATTTACAAGAATCAATTTTTTGTGCTTCCGCAAAGTCCATTAATCATGATATTTGGCACAAGAGGCTAGGGCATCCGTCCGATAGGGTCTTAAATAGTGCACTAGATTTTTCTTTTCAAAATTGTATTAGTTGTGATATATGCAAGTTGGCAAAACAAACAAGGCTTCCTTTCTCTCAATCAAATAGCAAAAGTGAAGCATTGTTTGATTTGGTCCACTCCGATGTATGGGGTCCGGCCCCGATTAATTCTTATAATGGATTTAAATATTTTGTTATATTCATTGATGATTTTTCTAGAGCTACTTGGCTTTATTTACTAAAATCAAAAGATGAGGTTTTTAATTGCTTTCAAGAATTCCTATGTCTCATAGAAAATCAATTTGATGCAAAACTTAAAATTTTTAGATCGGATAATGGGACGGAATTTGTGAACAAAAATTTTATCACTCTTTTTAATAAAAAAGGAATTATACATCAAACAACTTGCATCAATACTCCCGAACAAAACGGGGTGTCGGAAAGAAAAAATAGACATTTATTAGAAATGACTCGTGCATTATTATTTCAAAATAATGTTCCAAAAAGATTTTGGTCGGATGCCATCCTTTGCGCTACTCATTTAATAAATAGATTACCAAGTGTTAGTTTAAAAAATAAAAGTCCAATAGAAATTCTTTATGAACGTAAAATTAATATTGATCATCTAAGAACCTTTGGTTGTGAATGTTTTGTTAAAATTAAGAGAAAAGATAAACTTGATTATAATTCAACAAAAACTATTTTTCTAGGGTACTCCTCATATAAAAAAGGGTATAAATGTTATGACCCTATTACAAAAAAATCATTTACTTCTAGGGATGTTATATTTTGTGAAGATAAGCCGTATTTTAAAGAAATGGAAATAAATGAAACACTACATACAAATGAACAAATGAATTCAATAATACCTCGAATAGATGATCAAGTAGTTTCACAAGAGACTAACCATGAAGTTGAGACAAATAACCTTGAAGAGGAAATAGACAACATTGACACTAATGAGAATGAACGAGAAGAAAATTTAGAAGTTAGACGGTCTATAAGAACACACTTACCATCTACTAGACTTAGAGATTTTGTGACTTATACCGTTCAATATCCAATACAACAATTCATATCATATAACAATATTTCTTCCTCTTACAATGCATTTCTTACCTCCATTGAAAAAGAACTAGAGCCTAATAATTACCAAGAAGCCATAACCAATCCGGTATGGTGTAATGCCATGAAAGAAGAGCTAAAGGCTCTTGAAAAAAATGAAACATGGGTAATTGTACAATTACCAAAAAGCAAAAAACCCGTTGGTTGCAAATGGGTATATAAAACCAAATATAATAGTGATGGTACCATAGAAAGGTACAAGGCGAGATTGGTGGCCAAAGGGTATACTCAAACATATGGAATAGATTATAATGAAACCTTTGCCCTGGTAGCAAAAATGAATACCGTTAGAATTCTATTTTCTATTGCGGTAAATAACAATTGGGATTTATACCAAATGGATGTAAAAAACGCCTTTCTTCAAGGAACACTTTAAGAAGAGGTATATATGAACCTACCACCCGGTCATAAATTGGAGAACAATTCTAATTTAGTTTGTAGGTTAAATAAATCGATCTATGAATTGAAGCAATCTCCACGAGCATGGTATGGAAAGCTTAGCTCTTATTTAAATTCTTGCAATTTTACAATTAGTAATGCCGACCATTCCTTGTTCACCAAAAGAGATGAAAAAAACATAACCCTTGTACTAGTATATGTAGATGATATTATAGTTACCGGAAATAACATAGAAGAAATTAAAAAAATTAAAAGTCAATTAAAAGAAAAGTTTGACATCAAAGACCTCGGATATTTGAAATATTTCCTAGGAATAGAGGTAGCATATTCAAAACTAGGGCTTTTTATTTCTCAAAGGAAATATACTCTAGACCTCTTGAAGGAAACCGGTAAATTAGGTTGCAAACCGGCCTCCACTCCTATTGATAACAAATGCAAATTAAATAGTGAGGATGGTGAACCATTAAAAGACATAAATCAATTTCAAAGGCTAGTCGGAAAATTAATTTACCTAACGGTTACCCGTCCGGATATTTCTTTTTCCGTAAGCCAAATTAGTAAGTTTATGCACTCACCAAGAACTCCACACCTAGAGGCCATAAATAGAATTTTGAGATATTTAAAGAAAAATCCCGGGAAAGGAGTTTGGATGAAGAATAATAGTTCTAATGCAATATGTGGCTATTCCGATGCAGATTGGGCCGGTAGCTTTGATCGAAAATCCACCACCGGCTTTTGCACATTTGTAGGCGGGAATTTAGTCACATGGAAAAGCAAGAAACAAAGTGTCGTGGCACGATCTAGCGCGGAGGCGGAGTATCGAGCCATGGCATCAACCGCAAGTGAACTAACGTGGATCAAACAACTACTCAATGACATAGGCATTAAAAATGATCAACCAATGAAGATGTATTGTGATAATAACTCCGCACGACATATAGCATCAAATCCGGTATTCCATGAGCGAACCAAGCATATAGAAGTGGATTGTCACTTCATTAGAGAAAAAGTTCAAGCGAAAGAAATAGAAACACCGTACGTTAGAAGTGAAGATCAATTGGCGGATGTCTTCACAAAAGGCTTGGACCCGAGACCATTTGAGGAAATATCAAGCAAGCTAGGATTGTACGATATATACATTCCAAGCTTGAGGGGGAGTGTTGAGAAATAGAATCTAGGATCTCAGATTAATTATCATCATTGATCTAGAATTAGAGGGCTAGGATTAAATCAAGGAGTTAAAGGGGTCTCCTTGCATATAGTCAACAATAGGTACACTGTACATAGGTACCAACGGTACAGTAACGGTAACTTGATACCTTGTAATATATATAGCGATCATCACAGAGGAAATAAATAAAGTTTTCATTCTTATAATATTTGCTCTCCTCAGAAATATAAAAAACAACATAAATAGTCCACAATCTGAATTGATTAATTTATGGCAGTCCGCAAGAAGCCAGTATCCTTAAAATTCTTTGCCTAATAAAAATTATATATGGCTACGTAAGCCCTTGCGTTTGGATAAAACCCAATTCCGATAAAGTGTTTTTCAAGAGCCGTCCTTCAAAAAGAATCTTGAATTGCAATATTCATGTTTGATTTGGGAAGAGATCATCAATTCCGATAAAGTGATCATTTCTATTTTGGATAATGAATTTATTTCTAGGGATCAACTAACAGTCCTCCCCATTCAGTCCTCTAAACGTCCCCCTAACGGTTAAAGTACAACTGTCAATCCCCCATTCAACATACATTAATTCACATACAAAATGGAAAGTATTCATACCTAAGATATCAAGTATTCATATATAACTCATCAAGTATTCATACCTAAGATATCAAGTATTAATTCACATACAAACTGGGGACCATTACTTTTCGGGGGCAGTAACTGTCAGACTGCATTGGGGACCACAACCAAAAAGTCACGTGGATCACACCACCAGTGCTACATTCATTGATTAAATTAATTCACATACAAAATGGAAAGTATGAATACCTAAGATATCAAGTATTTAAAAAAAAACTGGACACAATACCTACTCATCTTTTACACGTTTTTCAATTTGGTTTTTTTTTCTCCGTTCAATCTAACCAATTTTTGGGACAATCTATGAGGAATTTTGCAAATCTAAAACCACGAACGTGTTCTACACAATTTTCTCTTTCAAATGAGATCCATGATGACATACTTTTACACGTTTTTCAAGGTATCAAATATTCATATATGGAAAGTATTCTCCCAAAATGAAAAATATTCATACCTAAGATATCAAATATTCATATATAATTCATCAAGTATTCATACCTAAGATATCAAGTATTTAAAGAAAAAACTGGACTCATCAAATATTCATATATGGAAAGTATTCATACAAAATGGAAAGTATTCATACCCAAGATATCAAATATTCATATATAATTCATCAAGTATTCATACTAAGATATCAAGTATTTAAAGAAAAAATTGGACTCATCTTTTACACGTTTTACACGTTTTTCAAGGTGGTTTAATGATTGACAAAGTTAGTTAGAATTGAGGGACGTTTAGGAAACTGGAGTGCGGGGAACAACATCTTTACTCTTATTTCTAACAAGACTTTTGAGTAAATTATGCATGTGGATACGTGCAATCAATTTATAGTCAACACTTGTTAATTATACAAATTGACAGCTTCCTTAAAATAGAAATGACTGATGTTACTTCCTTCTACTTTTCCTTAATTTTGAATTCAAAAATTTGAGTTTTGCTCTGCAAGGAAACGTTGAGCTATCTATTCAAATTGGTTTTTGCAGGCTGCAATTTTAGATCTTATATATGCATGAAACTGTCAACTTATGACTATTTGAAAGAAAAATCTGCCAGAGACTAAATATTTACTAGTCAGAAACCGAAAAAAAGAAAAGAAAAAAGAAAATGGGTGTTGTCATATTGATTTTTCATTAATACAGATCAAAAGAAATCCAGATAAAAGGGACAAATAATAATACGACGACGTTCTTTCCTTGCAGCAGTTCAAAAATTCAAAAGAAAATTGTTCCAAAGATAACTATTGAAAACAATGGAACAGTCTCTTTGACAAAAATGCCCATAAATTGAAATTTTCTTTCATGGCACTATCTTGACAGTAACATTGTCGAATGCTGACATGGATTTCTCCTCTTCTATGAAATATCATTCAATGATTCAAATTTCTCAGTTTGAAGAGTCAAGTGTGTCATCTAATTCAATGAATCAATGCCTAGCATTAATCATAGAGACCCAAATCTTGACTTCAACTTGGCTTAATTAGTATCTGCTCCACATTTATATATGAGCATGACTGGTATCTTGACCACTAGGTCATTAATTGGATGCTAAATAACTTAATCTGTCAATGATTCTTACCTCCAGCGGTTAAGACAATATTTTCCTTCTTGATAGCAAATTTGTTTCTTTACGTTTAAATAGGGTAATGCTATTTTGTTTATTAAGAGGTTGAATTTGTTTGAATGATAGCTACATTTTGGTGGAGATTGAAATGGTAATTCCTTGACAGTGTTCTGTTCATTTTAAAATCAATACTATGATTATTAATTAATTGTGTCTAATTATCCAACATAACTACATAAGTACCTTCAATGAAATTCTTTTATGACGCAAAAAAAAAAATTGCAATTTTTTATTTTTATTTTTTAATTGTTCTAGCATTTACATCCAACTTTTATATACATAAATTTTGTATCTTGAAAATAGTATCCGAAATAGAAAATTAAAAAAATTTAGATGTATTATTCATTTCTTAAATAGGTATTTAAAATATGGACTAATTTTAAAGACGGTTTACAAAAATACCATGTGCTCAAAACAGTTGTGCTTTGAATAAATAAATAAACGCTAAATATTTAAATTAAAAAAGAGAGAAGAAAAGATGAAATCCTTTAATGGAGAAATCTGAAAAAAAAAAACAAATTTCGAAATTTGAAAAGGGCCCCTAAACTAATACATCGTTGTTATACTTGCATGAAATTTCTATTAATACAGCAAAAGTTATACTGCAAACAGTGCAAAGGTCGTCCGTGGGCCCCGTTGTCGGCGTCAAAGGCTGAACGAACATGATTTTTCTTTGTTGATAACCGCAAACTTAACTTGTGAATGCGATTAGTCATTTACAAATACATCGTCGGTAATCTGATAGGGTTAATAGATAAAACCACAAACCGAGTCTTTGGCTTAATTAATTAATCGGAGGCAAAATCTCACCGCAGCCAAAGACCGAATCAATGACCAGAGGAGGAGGAGGAAGAAGAAGAAGATTCTAACTTTTACGGGTCGGGTTGAGTTATACTTAGACCGGACTGGATGGAATGCGACCCAATTTGTGGATATCTATGAAACGTTGAAAACTACATGTCGAACATAATCAGAATATTCTAATTATATTTAAGACAGATAATATACCGTACCAGATACCATATATATATATATATATAGAGTAAGGCTACGGTGCTTTGCAAAGTAAACTACTCCGTTTACTTCGGGCTATTTTTTGGATTTTGAAAATCTAAACAACCGATCCGAACCGTTCAACATGTTCTAAACATTGAAATGTGCTTGGAGACCAAATTTTACATTTTTTGGAATTTTTTTACTATTTATTAAGCCAATTTGAAAGTTTCTGATCCGGTGGTCCAGAAAATTTTACTGTTTTTTACTGTTTGCCGTCGGATCAGCGATTTTCAAAGTGGCTTAATAAATAGTAAAAAAATTCCAAAAAATGTAAAATTTGGTCTCCAAGCACATTTCAATGTTTAGAACATGTTGAACGGTTCGGATCGGTTGTTTGGATTTTCAAAATCCAAAAAGTAGCCCGAAGTAAACGGAGTGGTATATATATATATATATATATATATGAGGAGGGTTCAAATGCCTCCATCATGCCTCCGTTTTTAAAACTTTAATAACTCAAAATTTAAAACTTAAAAGTCAAAATAAAACCGTTGGATATGATCTACATCATTTTATCTATGCACGTGTAAAAAATTATGACATTTCAATTTTGTTTTGGTTGTCATCAAGAGCTTGTAAAAAACGTACTAATGTGGATAATTTCTAGACGTTGATTTTTCAACTTATTGATTCACGTAAAAACAAAATCGAAATGTGATTATTTTTTATGAGCACATAGATAAAATAATGTAGATCATATCCAACGGTTTTATTTTGACTTTTAAGTTTTAAATTTTGAGTTATTAAAGTTTTTAAAAATGGAGGCATGGTGGAGGCACAAAAAATGGAGGCATTTGAACCCTCCTATATATATATATATATATATAGGACAGTGCTACGGTGCTATGCATATATAAGGGCCCCTCCGTGCTACGGCTCACTTTTTGAGTTTTCAAAATCCTAACGGTCGATCCGAACCGTTCAACATGATCTCCATATGAATATGTACTTGCAAACCAAATTTTACATTTTTTAGAATTTTTTTACTATTTATTAAGCCACTTTGAAAAAAACAGTAATTTGTACACAACAGTAAAATCTTCTGGACCATTGGATCAGCAATTTTCAAAGTGGCTTAATAAATAGTAAAAAAATTCTAAAAAATGTAAAATTTGGTTTGCAAGTACATATTCATATGGAGATCATGTTGAACGGTTCGGATCGACCGTTAGGATTTTGAAAACTCAAAAAGTGAGCCGTAGCACGGAGGGGCCCTTATATATGCGTAGCATATTAGCAAAATCCTATATATATATATATATATATATATATATATATATAGAGAGAGAGAGAGAGAGTGACTAATATCAAAACGTTTGTTTCTAGCCTCCGGTGCAACCAAGTTGTTTTCGGGTTTTCAAAGTTCAAACGGTCGATCCGAACCGTTCAACATGTTCTCTATATTGAAATGTGCTTGGAGACTAAATTTTATATTTTTTGGAATTTTTTTTACTATTTATTAAGCCACTTTGAAAATTGCTGATCCTGGTGAACAGTAAAAACAATGCAACTAAATTCTGGACCATGTGATTAGCAATTTTCAAAGTGGCTTAATAAATAGTAAAAAAATTCCAAAAAATGTAAAATTTAGTCTCCAAGCACATTTCAATATAGAGAACATGTTGAACGGTTCGGATCGACCGTTTGGACTTTGAAAATCCGAAAACAATTTGGTTGCACCATGAGCTAGGAACAAACGTTTTGATATTAGCCACTCTCTCTCTCTCTCTCTCTATATATATATATATATATATTTTAGGGTAGGGTGGCAAGTTGTCATTTTACGGGTTTTCATTGATAAAAAAGTATTTTCAATGATCGTCAAGGACCTGGAAGAAAATAAAATCTATTTACATAGTGCTCTGGCCTTAACTAAACAAACTAAAACTATATAACTCGTCCTCATCTTGATGTTAGCAGCAGTTCAACCATTGTTGTATATCTCGTATAATCTCATCCGAGAGTATGCTAATTGGCTTTGTCTTCTGGGAGAAAATTATGTTGTTCCTCTCTCGCCATATCGACCACAGAGTCGCTGCCCAGCATACGTCTCACACTCTTAGTTGCGTCTTATCCAAGGGTCTAGATTGTGCTAACCAAAAAGCCACATGAGAATCATATCCAGTGGTGGTTAAAGGCACCTGAGATGTACACATCGTGGTCAGCCATAAGGTCGATGAGTATAGGCAATCCCATAAAAGATGAAAGTTTGTCTCCATGCAGTCTTCTCCACACAACACGCAACCTTGAATTACTTGACACCCTCTTTTTCGGAGAATATCTCGTGTCAAAATTTTGTTTTGTAACAAGACCTAGATAAAAACCTTTACCTTGGGAGGTATTCTGAACTTCCAGAGTCTTGCATAATAAGGACACATGATTCTTTTGTGATGCAAGACTCTATATACCAAGGCCGTAGAGAAAACCAGATTCGCTTCCCATTGCCATTGTGTCTGACCCGTATCCACTTGGACTACCGTGGCCACTTGAAAAAAGGATGTCAGTGAAGTATGTTCTTTAATGAAAAAAGAGTGATCAGCACTTCGGTCAAAATGCGAAACCTCTTCTATCTCATATAAGAGACTGAGTGTCTGTGCCCAGTTACTTGTACGATGTGTTTGTAATATCCAAATCCACTTGGTTAGTAGAGCTGTATTTTGAGTTTGCAGGTTCATGATTCCGAGGCCACCATTAAGTTTCAGATGACATGTCCTTTCCCAATTCATCAAGCAATTGGTTTACACGAGTCGTAACCTTTCCACAGGAAATTTCTTCGTACCCTGTCAATTTGCTTTATGACCCATTTTGGTATGCACAGAGCCTGCATGAAGTGCAGCGGTATTACTGAGATGACCGATTTAATAAGTGTTAGTCTTCCTTCAAACGACAGGAGCGCTGATTTCCAGCCTGCCACTCCTCCCTCTACAATTTTATGGGACCCACTATGGAGCGGGTCAGACAATTTGATGCTGGGAGGCCGCCGCGGGGCCCACAGAGAAATTTAAAACGAGTCTACGCACGTGTGCGTCCTGTCTTCTAACCCGTCAATGGTCAAATTTTAGGTTCGCCGTTAATTGAATAGTAGAATGGTGATTTTGTCATTTTCTGGGATGGTAATATTGGATTTTTTCTTCTTTCCACCTCCCTTTTATTATTCTTTTCAGAGAGTGTGCTATTTTTTTTGTTCTTTGCCGTTGATTAATGTGAGACCTAAAATAAATAGAAAAGTTTGGACTTGGGACTTATGACCGCGACCCCGTCTATATGTTCGCAGAAAAGAAAAGAGTGTCGCCGAGTCTACAAACAGGGGCATTTTCGTCTACGCTAAAAGTCTGAATTCAAAATTCATCGAATATAATTAGTCGTATAATAACAATGGAGTTAGACTTGACAAATGAATTAGTCTTCGATCACCTTCGTCTCGGTTCTTTTCTTTTCTCGCTAGAAGGCTATTTTTTCTTGCACGTGGAACCCTCCTTTTCCTGTTAGAAGGTTTGAAGATTTGTGTGGAAGAAAAAAAAAGAGAGAGATAAGATTTAATAAACTTTCAATGACAAGTAATTAAGTCATGATGGTACCGCACTTTAAGACTAGTATTGTCTGCAAAAAAAAAATATGTTCTTTTTTTGATAAAAAAATATAGAGATCTTAAATTTCATGCATGGTATCCGCAATGATAATTTATTAGTGGTTGATAAATCATAATATTCATTCAGGCCTTCTGATATAGTTATCAATTAGTGAGTTTGACAGTTTCTTTGGATAGTACAAGCTAGAAATATTTTGCTATAAAAGAAAATTTCATCGTGGATGATATTTCATATTTGTATTCGGAAATTAATTTATAGTTCAATAATAAAAATAACTACAATATCAATTAGGTTATATCCATATTTCCGAGTCCAATCTCTCTCAATCAGTTTACTAGTGTCTTACGTAGTACGAATATGACAAATTTTCCAACAACTTTTTTTTATAAAATGTTTTATATAATTTTATCAAGCCTTATAATGATCTCCGGTTTTCAATCGTGTAGTTTACATTATTTTGAATTATTAATAAATAATGTAGATGTGTATATCTTTTAGAGGCTTTTAAAAAAGATTTAATATGAAATTAATTCTATGCAATGTGTTGTTTGAAATTTAAAATTATTATGTTTGCTTGAGATACGGTAACTTGTTTACATGTCAAATTATAATTAAAAGCTTAAGCCTTCATTCATTATCGTTTCTATTGGTTCAACTTAATTCAATATTTAATTAGTAAGAAATCTATGTAAAACATATTCAATTCTGACTTACAGCAGAAAGAATAATCTGATAACAAAATTCTATAGTCAAGACTAAAATCAGAGCATGTGTCAATATGAAAACTATAGAAATTCTCAAAATTTAACAAGCTCTTAATGACAACCAAAACAAAGTTGAAATGTCATAATTTTTTACACGTGCATAGATAAAATGATGTAGATGATATCCAACGGTTTTATTGTGACTTTTTAAGTTTTAAATTTTGAGTTATTAAAGTTTTTAAAAATAAAGGCATGACGGAGGCACAAAAAATAAAGGCATTGGAACTCTCCTCTATAAAACATAGGGAGCACATCTAAAATTTTACTTTATTTTTGTTTTGAAAAATATTTTATTAGTTGTTATAAGTTTTAAATAAATTTAAATTTAATTCCATCGTAAATAATATAATCTAAGATCTTGTACAGCATACCTTATTTTGATTTATAACAATGAGTGAGGCTATGGTACTATGCATAGCGCAGCTAGATTAGTCCGTACTGCAAATTAATATTTTTTTTTTAAGTTTAAATTGTCGATCTAAACCAATTCAACGTGTTTCATATGAAAATGTCCTTGTAGACTAAATTTACATTTTTTAGATTTTTTTTTTACTATATTTTTTATAGGTAGAAAATTACTATTTTTTGAATGGGGTAGAATTTCTAGATCAAATGATTTTTTACAGTAATAAAAATATATATAAAAATTGTAAAATTTAAACGGATCAAATCAATTGTTTAAATTTAAAAATAAAAATATTAATTTATAGTGCAGACTATTCTGCGATATGCATATTACCGTAGCCTTACTTTATGACAATTTTCTATTCAATGTGCACCTTTATCTATGTTTCTGTGATGATTTTTTTAATCGTACTTGAATTTTCATTTTATTATTATTTATGCAGTCATGATCACAAATCATTATTCATCGTATAATAGTATAAAGTATAGTATGATTAGTCTTCTTCGATGACCTTCGTCTCTGTACAATTCTTTTTCTCTAGAAGGCTATTTTTTTTCTGGCACGTGGAACACCAATTCACATGCCACCTGAGTTGGTGTAGAAATCGAAAGAAGAAAACATAACAAAAGAAAATTAAGAAAAAAGTTGTACCTTGCAATATTTTTTTTTAAAGTTTGAAGATTTGTGTGGAAGGAAAAACAGAAAGAGAGAGAGAAGATTTAATGAATTTTCATTGAGAAGTAAGTCAGGATCTAACCCGATATTTTTATTAATACCCAAAAAAAAAAAACAAATTATCAAATCTGCCCCCACCCCAAACTTATTTTTAAATCTACCCCAACCGCCCGTCGGCTGGGCGGTCCACTTTCCTGACCTGACCGCCTAGCAGCTGGGCGGTCCACTCTTCACAGCTGACCGCCCGGGTGCTGGGCGGTCCACTGTTATTATTATTTTATTTTTATAAGGTTTTATGTTTTAATTTGTTTGAATATTTTATATTAAATTGTTGTAATGATTTGTTTGAATGTTTTATATTAAATTGTTGTAATGATTTATTTGAATGTTTTATATTAAATGGTTGTAATGATTTGTTTGAATGTTTTATATTAAATTGTTGTAATGATTTGTTTGAATGTTTTATATTAAATTGTTGTAATGATTTGTTTGACTGTTTTATATTAAATTGTTGTAATGATTTGTTTGAATGTTTTATATTAAATCGTTGTAATGATTTGTTTGAATGTTTTATATTAAATTGTATGATATATATTTATTATTTGTTGACGATTATATTTTTTATAATTGACGATTATTTTTATATGTTATGTAATTGTGTAGTTTTAATATAATTGATTAGTTTTATATTAAGTTTGTTAATGTTTAAATGTTTCTAAATGGTAATCTAAATAGTAAGTCTAAACAACAAAAGTAGGTAATCTAAATGGTAAGTCTAAACATGAAACATAGCAGTCCAAACATGAAATATAATAATCCAAACTAAAATACTAGAAACCTATCAAACTAAAAAAAATATAAAAACCCTAACGGCGACGACGAGGGCGAGGTCCGGAGAGCTCCAACCTAGTAGGTGCATGGCGGTCCCTCTGCGAAGGCGGACGCCTCTGGTGAACCTCATCCACCTGCATGTCATCGTATACGGCCTCGCCCAGGTGTAATGCATGCTCCCCATGGATCCCCGCCTGTGTACGCAACACCCACGGATCGGCCTCCCAAGTAGGAGGATACGTGGCCGGAGGCGGTGTGCCAAATATAGCAGAGGCAAAGCCATCTGCAGTCTGTGCCCCACTCCCACTGGCCTCGCCGTCGTGCTGTCTGGGCTCCATATACTGCGGTCGGTGGGAGCTAGCTGGCTCTCATCCGCCCTCATCTCCAGTGAGGTCATCCAATGAGAAAACGGCGGCGGCGGCGGCAGCTTCATCCTGCATGTAAACAATGTTAAATTAGAGACATAGAAGTAACGAGTAAATTAATTAAATAATGAACTTTTGCTACCTCGGTATGCTGAACTGGAACTCCATGCTCGTTGTAGTACGCGTTCCACGCGTTGTTGTTCAACACCCATTGGTGGATCGCCCAACCCGAGTCATCATCTGCAGAAATAAAGATAAATTAATAAGAATGATCTTTTAGAGAGACGCTTAATAATGATCATTTGTATGACATATTATTACCTGCAGGAGGTGGCGGCATCTCCTCAGCGTATATAGGGGCTATAGGCTGCTCCGGATCTGGTGGTGGGACCTTTATCTCGCGCCAATTGATGTCCTCCCCAGCATCGTGCAACATACCAACGAGGCGCCCGTCCTAGCCAGAGTCCTCCACGATCGGTGCACTGTGTTGGAGCATTTGACATCCTATCGCTCTCCAACTTTTTCTCGCCATGCACACCAAGCTGTGTGCCACTCCTCTAATACCCGTCAAAATCTGCATACATTGTATTTTCATTATTATTATTAGAATATGAATAAATAACTACAATTTTTTAAGCATGTCAGTTTCATTTAAACATACCGAACGAGCATGGATCGGGCCGAAAGGCAAGTAAGTCCTAGATCCGTCACCCGTGAGTCTCCGTCGAAGAGCATCACCATAGTCCCCCTGTAGATAATCATCTGCCCCATCTCTGGTACCAGACTAAATATCGCAATCTCCAAGGCCCGACCGGCATAGGGGTATCTGGAGCTGGAGGTGGGGGTCCATAAGTGATCCTCTGGCCTTGCAGCACACTGGTAATGCTCCCAGAAACGCGTGCGACTTTGGACTTGTTGTGTTTAGTGCTACAATATAAATTAATTAGTAACGTGTATGGCTGAACAAGTAATAAAATAGACAAACAATAAGGCAGTGGGTAGTTACCTGTGTAGTTGGGTGGTCTGCTGCTCGCCCAACTCTGGAAAATCAGGGACATAGGCATCCAAGCCAAACTGACGGGGCACTCGATCAGGATAGTGATACTCAACTATCCAGAAGCATACGCACGACCCCCGATAAAACGAGAGATATCTCTGCTCTAATGTCAGCTGGCACAGAAGGCCCCGATCGTAGAACAGACGATAGGGGTACCAGGTGATGCTCGTCTCGTGAAGCATCTGGAGCTGACCCCGGACATACGAAATCCCCACGGACCTCCCCCTGCCCGTGTCCTCGTATGTGTGGGGAGTACCCCATATGGCACCGTACCCCGGACGTCTCTCGGGGTCATCTCCCATCCATAACCCCGCCTGAGCTGGAGGAACAGGCCGACACACCGGTATATGCGACCAGGACCACTGCTGGAGTAGAAGAAGCGGTCCTGCAATCTGCTTGTTCGTTGCCTAAATTTTGAACATGCGGTGCACTTCTGGTAAATATGGAACCCTAATATTTGTAATAAAAAAATTAAAATATTTGTACAAACTTACCATACAAGCATGACACAAGCCCCGGTATAAGTGGGCGAGCACGGCTCTACCCCAGTCCCACCTCGACGGTCGATCAATGTGCCTCAGCAGAGAAAGGAACAAATCGGAACTGCGTCACCGCTGGAATCGACAAACATGACGCTGCCACATAAATCCATGACAAACGCCCTCACGTACCTGCAATATAAATTAGAGACATAAATAACTATATTTTTTTTGAATCCATAACATATTTTAATTTGCAACAGTTTGTAAGTACCTCAGGACGGTCCGCTCGTCACGTGTATCGGGGGTGATCCTACGCCGGTGGAAGTAACTGCGGAGCGCCGCAAGACTAATGCAGTATTGTGAATACCGGTACTCCTCCTCCTCCTCTCCTTTCTTCTTCTTCTTCTTCTTCTGCAAGTCCGTCGGATCGGCCCCCAGCAGCTCCGGTATCATGTGCAACAGGTCCGGATGGTCTGAGACACCACCGATGGGGTCGCCATCTATCCGTAAACCCCATAAGGCACTAACGTCACCTAGTGTGACTGTCATCTCCCCAACCGGAAGGTGAAATGTATGCGTCTCCGGTCGCCATCTCTCCACCAGACCGCAAACGAGAGCCTGGTCAATATCACAGTGAGGCATGGTGGCCAACTGATACAACCCGAGATGCATGATGCACTGCTCCATCAACGGGTGACGGACGTATGGTATCTCGGGGGTGCGATGCCTCACTGTCAACATCGTCGTGTCCTGCATTTTACAATGATTTCAATATAAACGTCTAATTATCTGTAATATTAAATAATGCTATTTAAATTAGGAATACAAATCCAACGTACCTCCATAGATGCAAGTGAGACACGGTGTATGACATGTGGGGTCCACAGAAGATGACTAAATGTGTCCGGATGGTGAGGGGGATAATCTCCAAAGGAAGCATCTGCACCGGACGTCTCTGCACCGGATGCCTCTGCACTGGATGCTGATGTGTCCATATTTCATCTATTATTTCGTTCTATTTCTGAACCAGACCATATACTTTGACCACATAATTGCATAGTTTACATTGAAAATCAAATAGAATATGGTACTGCTGCAGTTTTGTGGTTGATTTGCAGGAATAGACGAAAAGCAGGCAAAAAGGCCAAGTTCAGACTTCCCCCACGCGACCCGCGTGCCATCAGACGCGGGTCGCATAGCAGCCCAGACGCGGCCTCGGACGCGACCCTCACAGCTCGCATCCATGCCACCTGACGCGGGTCGCATGGAATTTCATGCGGGTCGCGTCAAGTCAACAGAGCCAGGCCCAATTAAGGCCCAAGAAGGAAGCTATATATGCAGAGGCCTGGCAACAGAAGAAAGCCCCCGAAAAATCACTCAAATCCACTTCACACGACAGAGAGAGAGCTAAAGTCCGAAGGAGAGGCGATCTGAAGAGAAGGGGAGCAACCTGGAGCTGAAGAGGAGTCGAATCGAATCAAGAGACTCGATCTGAAGCTTCAAGCCTCTTCTCTACTCTCATCTCTATGATTTGCTTTCTTCTTCTCTCTCTTGTTTTCATTTCTTTGATGTTTGAGTAGATACTTTAGTTTCGAGGATTTGGATGAGTAGTTTGATGCTTTGTTTGATTATGCACATGAATTGATTCTTGATTGTTATTTCGTGTTTCTTTGATTCTTGTATGATTTGATATTGCTTGATCTGAAAATGCTTGATTCTTGATTGCTTACTGTCGAATGCCTTAGGCATCTCTTCTTGTACCAAAGGCTTGACATCTCTTGCAAATTAGGTTAAGCACTTGAGGTAGGTCTGAGAACCGAAAGGTGAGGTCAACGAGTAGCCGAAAGGTGAAAGTTTCTATTCAGCTTGTAGATCAACTAGTAGCCGAAAGGTGAAAGTCTTCAGCTTGTAGATACCTTTAGTAAACGGAATCGAGAACTTAGGTTTAGATCAAACAGCTTGATTAGATCTAAGAAGGTGAAATTGCAATTCCAAACCAGGTCTACTAAGCCAACACACGATAGTTGAGGTTCAGTGACACTAGGCACGGTCAATTTAGCCTTACACGATTGAAACAGCAGGTTTCTGACATGTGCAGACTCAGCTCAAAAGACCATGCGGGTCGCGTGAGTTAGCGCGCGGGTCGCATACGAGAGTCGCAAGCCACAGCTTGCGGGTCGCGTGTAGGTCCAGAGCGCTTAAGACCAAGCGGGTCGCATGCGAAAGTATGCGGGTCGCGTCACACGGGTCGCATGCGATAGTATGCGGGTCGCGTGACAGGCTCTGAGCAGCAAAGTTGAAAATGAAAGTCTGAAACCTTGAAACGCCCTTTTATACTTTAGTACAGATTACATATTTTAGTTGATTCTTTTATACCTGTTCATACATAGCAGATTCAATTGTTCATACATTCAAACTTGTTCATTCTTTTGTTTCATTTTACTTGTTCATACTACACAAACTTAGGATTAAAACAAACTCCACTTTTCACACTTCTAGTACCTAGCTAGGATAGTTAAGAATTCAGAAAATAGTCCGTCTCTGAGGATCGACACCCGTTCTATCTACAAAGACAAGGTTGTGCACTTGCAACCTTCCTCCAAAGAGATTGAATAGGGTTTAAACTCCACAGCTTAGGCTGTGGTGAAACTTTGTTCATTCAATTTACAGCGAACAAGTTTTTGGCGCCGTTGCCGGGGACGGTTTCCATTTTTCTGAATTTTTACTTTTCTTAGTTAATCTAGATTTCAACCTGTATCTTTTATCTTTCATTTCTTTTTACTGAAAGCTGGCTTTTGAACAACCTCTGGCTGCAGGTAGATACACACTGAAGTACCAACTGAGAAGCAGAGGGCCACTTTTTGACGAAACTCCTCCAGAAGACACTGTCCCTGTTCAGCCACCTCTAGACGCGACTCGCACCGAGGTTGACGCGACCCGCATCACAACAGACGCGACCCGCGCGACTTTGCACGCGACCCGCGTTGAAGAGATGTCAGAACATCCAAGCAGGGATGGTGAGGAGGAAAGAGAAAGAGAAAGACAAAGAGCCGACAGGGAGGAAAGAGAACGAAACAGGGAAGAAGAAGTCCTGACTGACCCTGAGGATGAAGAGACGGACATCTTCATGCCGAGGACGCTTCGAGAATTCAACGTGCCACGAGCTGGAGATGTCAGAGGCGCAATCAGGTTGCCAAGAGTACCTGGACAGCAACCGAACTTCAATCCAGGAGTGGTCAACATGGTTCAGCAAAACACGTTCCATGGCATGGATCACGAGGATCCTCATGCTCACCTCCAGACCTTTCTCGAGTGCATCACTACCATCAAAACCAATGGAGCAACCGCCGACTACACCAAACTGGCTCTCTTTCCTTTTACTCTTAGGGACAAAGCTAAGAAATGGTTAGGGTCGTTACCTAGGGATTCGGTCACCAGCTGGAAGGAATTGTCCAAGTTATTTTTGACTAGGTTTTTCCCTCACAAAAGAACCGCCAAGGTAAGGAACGAACTGACCAGCTTTAGGCAATTGTTAGATGAGCCCCTCAATGAGTCTTGGGAAAGGTTTAGAGAGTTGCAGTATTCGTGTCCCCATCATGGTTTACCAGATTGGTTGTTGATCCAAACGTTTTATGATGGTTTGACAGAAAGTACCCGTTCTTCTGTTGATGCAGTTGCAGGTGGAGCATTAATGGAACGAGAACCTCGAGAGGCCATGAACCTGATTGACCACATGGCACAGAACCAACAATGGTCCGGCCGCGACAACGCCCGACCGAGAGGTGGCGGCAAGTTCGAGGTCGATCACATCACTGCCTTGACCGCCAAGATGGATGCCATGCAGAGGGCGATGGACAAGCTGAGCGTGAAGGCAGTCGAACAACAACCGCAGAGTTGTGTCATGTGTGGAGACGAGAAACACAGCTACGAGCAATGCCCCTTGGCAGAGGTTGAAGAGAGCAATGAGCAGGTAAGTTCCTTGAACAACGAACCTTCATTTTTTCCAAAGCCTCCTTTCAATCGATCCTACTCCAAGGATCCAATTGAGCAACAAAACTGGAGGTGGAATCAAAACAATGCTCCTAGACCTCCTTTCAACAACTCGTTTCACAATCCGTCTTCTAGTGACAACAGCAATTCTTTCAATCGTCCGTCTTCCAACAACAACAACTGGAACAATCCCTCTTCCAACAACAACTCCAACAAGAGCTTCTATCAGAATGCTTCTTTCCCCAATCAGAACAATCGAGCACCTCAAGCCGGTCCTTCCAGACCGTACGTGCCTCCCCATGCGACCGATTTCACACACGAGCAAGGGAAAATGAATCAAATGATGTGGGAACAGATGCAGAGCATGTCCACTCAAATGGCGGCTCAAAACAAATTGTTGGAGCAGTTGAGTCACATCGTCACTTCGAGCCAACCTCAACCTGGAAAGCTGCCAGCTCAGCCAGAACCCAACCCCAGAGGAGATGTGAAGGCGATCACGCTGCGAAGTGGGACCCAGTACCAAGAACCAGCCTTCCCACCAGACCTGACTCCAGATGTGACACACACTGATGAGATGCGACCCGCGTGCCATATCACGCGACCCGCGTCACCCTCAGAGGAACACGTCGACTCAGGTCGCATTGAGCCAAGTCGACCCGCATCGACATCTGAAGGCTCAGTGGACGCGACCCGCGTGCCACCTCACGCGACCCGCGTGGAAAGACCTGACAAGGGGAAGGAGGCTGAGACACCTCCATCTGAGAAACTTCCAGTCAAGCCCCCACCCTACAGGCCTCCTATGCCCTTTCCCAGAAGACTAGCTGCAACCAAACTGGACGCTCAATTCGCAAAGTTCACGGAAATCTTGAAAGGACTGCACATCACGCTCCCATTCACCGAGGCCTTGACTCAAATGCCCTCTTACGCCAAATTCTTGAAGGATATCTTATCCAACAAACGAAGCTTGGAGGGTAATGAAACGGTGAAGTTGACGGAACAGTGCAGTGCCATTCTGAAGAGCGACCTACCTCCCAAATTGAACGACCCCGGGAAGTTTTCCATTCCTTGCATCATCGGCAAGGCCACAATCAAGAGAGCTCTCTGCGACTTGGGAGCTAGCGTGAGCCTCATGCCGCGCACGATTTTCGAGCGAATGGGAGTAGGAGAGCTCAGACCCACGCGAATGACGTTGCAGCTAGCGGACTCCTCGGTACGATTGCCACTCGGCATAGTGGAAGACGTACCAGTTCAGGTCGGTAAGTACTTTGTACCTGTAGACTTCGTGGTCATGGAAATGGAAGAGGACAAGGAAGTTCCCATCATTCTGGGACGACCTTTCCTCAGGACTGCAGGTGCAATCATCGATGTGTCTCAAGGAACACTGACCTTGAACTTTGGAGGAGAGAGAGTGTGTTTCCAAATTGATCAAGCCATGAAGTACCCTTCTGCCGCATCTTGTTCTCGAGTGGATGTGCACGAAAAATGTCTAACAGATAGGGTAGAAGAGTACTTCCTTGGTCAGATTCATGAGAGCACGAAAGAACACACTCGTTTCTTGTTTGGAGAAAAAGTCAGAGGAGCAGATGTGAAAACACCTGACTTGGAAGACCCTGACACGACTCACATGCCAGAGGATGAGACACGTGAAATCAACCAATCGGACCCTTGGTACGCAGGCATTGCCAGCTTCATCGCTTCTTGGGATCTATCCGACCCCACCTCAGTCGAAGATTAGAGAAAGGAAGGTCGAGCTTGAGACCTAAAACAAGCGCTTCTTGGGAGGCAACCCAAGTCGTTTCGTTTACTTTACATTACATTTAGATTAGATCCAGAGATAGTTTAGAGTTAGAGATAGGTTAGAGTTAGATTAGATTTCTAGTTGTTTTCCTTCTGTAAAATACCAAAAAGAACTCCTGACGCGACCCGCATGATATTCCACGCGACCCGCGTGCCGCGCCACGCGATCAGCGTGAAATTCCACGCGACCCACGTCATCTCGAACCGTCGGCTGGAATTGAAGGGGCGCGTCGAAACGACGCGAGGTCCCTTTTTAACCCGCGTCTCCCTTCTTCTTTTCCCCTTCCCAGCCACTAGCCTTCTCTTCTCTTCTCCCTTTCTCCTCAACCGACGCGCTCTCCCTCTCGACCGACGAACGATCTACTTCTCTCGACCCTCGGTTCCCTCTCTCCTCCACCGACACCATCAACGCCGCAGGTAAGTTTTCTTCTCCTTTCTCCTTTCTCTGCTGGTTCACCACCCTACCAGTCCGGTTCACGCGACCCGTGTCCTGACTCACACGACCCGCGTCATACCCCACGCGTGTCGCATCCCAAACCACGCGACCCGCGTCGTATTGAACCAGAGGCAAAATCAGGGGTAAAAACATGGATCCCCGCCGTGAAATTCGATCCAAGCACCGACAGGAGCTGAGACAGGCCACTCCCTCTCATTCTTCTCGTCTTTCTGCCTCGGCCTCCCACCAAGCCACTCCCTCTCACTCCTCTTCTTCCTCTCATTCCACTCATTCTTCCCATCATTCCGCTCATCATTCCGAGAACCCTGAAGATGAGTCTGCTGCGTATGCCTCCGAGCCTTCCAATCCTCTTTCTGCTCAGTACACCCCTCGAGCAGATGCGTACCCACCACCACATTTCCGCCTCTCCAGTCGCGGCATGTTCGACCGTTTTGAGAACTTGCAGCAACGCACATTCGCCAACACTCGCCAAGTCGACTTGGGTACATTTCATGCCTTTGGAGTGTACGACGAGTTCATTCGCCTTACGGAGAGGATTGGGATCTCTTCCACCTTCTGGGACATTCGGTGTGACTGTTACGAGGAGCTCACGCTTGAGTTTCTCTCCTCGCTCAAGCTCAGGTGGGATGGCGCAGATGAGCCCTACATTCGATTCCAGATGCGCGACGAGATTCGCAGGGTCGGTCTTGTCGAGTTGCGCGAGTGGTTTGGTTTCGCACCGAGACCTACAGTTGACGTCCTTTGCTACCGTGAGAACTTTGACCGAAACATCTTCTGGCGTTTGCTCACGGGTAAGGAGGTCTCCACAAGCAACGAGTACCGGAGCATGGCCATACCTCACCCTGTTCCCCGTTGCATCCAGCGTACTCTTGCAAATACCATTTTTGCGCGTGGCGAGACAGTTGCACGTGCTAATGAGCAGGACCTCGAGTTACTAGATCACATGCTCCGTCCTGCGGAGGATTTTGAGCGGACCGATCTGATGCTCCATATGGTTAAGCACTGGCTGGATGTGCAGAAGAACAGGAGGCCAAGGGGTACGATTCATATTGGCGCATACGTCACGCTCATTGCTGAGCATCTTGGCGTATCATTTGCCGGCTACACTCTTTCTCAGGGCTCGTCCATCATGGATGCCAAAGCCTTCCAGCAGGCGACGTTTATCAAAATCGAGCGAGGCCCTGCCAACCACCGTGACCGGTATTTCTGGCGCCTGCAGGATGGCAGTCAGCATCAGTTGCCTCGTGCATTCCATATCTCCTTCGAGGACGAGACCACTTGGCTATTTCCTCCACCAGAGCCAGCTGTGCAGGCACCACCACCACCACCTCCTCCTCAGCCACAGCCTCATTTCTTTGGTGATGCTCCCATCGGTGCTGCTTCCATGCCACCTCCGCTGATCCATGACTCTTCCTTTGCTGCTGGTCCTTCCTCGTCCGCCGCCGGTCCATCTTCCTCTTATTCTCGCCCCTCCTATCCACCTCCCATCACCGATCCCTCCATTCGTGATGTCTACAGCTTGGTGTATGACATGCGCCGCGATCATGGTGAGTTCCTCTTTGACATGCGGCGCGAGCAGGGTGATGCTCTCGATGATATCCAGTTACGAGTGAGTGCGCTCGAGGAGCAGATGCGAGGCTGGCGAGGCTTCGATCGTGATCCTCCGCAGGAGTGAGTGGGTATGATTCCTCTTTCCCCTTTGCTTTTATTTCTCTTTATCTTTCAGTCTTGAAGCATTGAGGACAATGCTCAGGCTAAGCTTGGGGGGGGAGACTTTTGTATCTTAGGATTTATTTTGATTGCACTTAGGTCATGTTTATTTTACTTTGCATTTTTAGGTGAAAATTTTTGCTTGGTTGTTTCATTTTGGGACCCGTTTGAAAATTTTTATGTGATTGGGACGACTTTGGGATATTAGAACTAACCTCATAATTGACCAAACAATACTGATTAGGACCAAATGGTTTGGGATTTGAAAAATTGGAACTTGAATGTCGAAATAGAATTTAGAAACCGAATTGTGCCTTTCAAATATAGCAGTAGGGATTTCAAATGTAGAAAGGTTGGGATATCCGTTGGTGTGAATGAACGCTAGTGGATGTGTGTATTCATGGTACGTGCAAATAAAAAAAAAAGAGAGAAAATGAAAAAAAAAAAAAAAAAAAAATAATAATAAAAAGGAATGAAAGGACGGAGAACATAAGAGTACTGGCAATAAGCCTCGAATGGGCGCCTTTGAGCTCGTCTCCCAATTAGAAATAAAAGAAAGAAAATTTTTGCACATTCCAACACACGAAGTCCGCAACTTTCTGACCTAAGCTTGATTCAAGCTTGGGGGGGGGGCCAAATGGGTAAATCTCCTACAAACGAGGGCATAGTTTAGTGAAAGAACGATAACTCGACAAATTCAAGTAATCAGTTTTTCGAGTATTGAAACATTTAGATTTTGAGGTTTTGTTAATCAATTTGTGAAGTGAATCAAAAATTGACCAAGGTGAGTCCAATTCATAGCAAAAAGATTCTTCAGTTTCTTATTTGAGTCGATCAAGTAAATTTTCACCTTCTAGGCATGTAGTTTGCATTTAGAAGTCCAGACCCGATTCGAAAGTACATGTTTGCTTGAGGACAAGCAAAGGGTAAGCTTGGGGGAATTTGATGTGTCCATATTTCATCTATTATTTCGTTCTATTTCTGAACCAGACCATATACTTTGACCACATAATTGCATAGTTTACATTGAAAATCAAATAGAATATGGTACTGCTGCAGTTTTGTGGTTGATTTGCAGGAATAGACGAAAAGCAGGCAAAAAGGCCAAGTTCAGACTTCCCCCACGCGACCCGCGTGCCATCAGACGCGGGTCGCATAGCAGCCCAGACGCGGCCTCGGACGCGACCCTCACAGCTCGCATCCATGCCACCTGACGCGGGTCGCATGGAATTTCATGCGGGTCGCGTCAAGTCAACAGAGCCAGGCCCAATTAAGGCCCAAGAAGGAAGCTATATATGCAGAGGCCTGGCAACAGAAGAAAGGCCCGAAAAAATCACTCAAATCCACTTCACACGACAGAGAGAGAGCTCAAGTCCGAAGGAGAGGCGATCTGAAGAGAAGGGGAGCAACCTGGAGCTGAAGAGGAGTCGAATCGAATCAAGAGACTCGATCTGAAGCTTCAAGCCTCTTCTCTACTCTCATCTCTATGATTTGCTTTCTTCTTCTCTCTCTTGTTTTCATTTCTTTGATGTTTGAGTAGATACTTTAGTTTCGAGGATTTGGATGAGTAGTTTGATGCTTTGTTTGATTATGCACATGAATTGATTCTTGATTGTTATTTCGTGTTTCTTTGATTCTTGTATGATTTGATATTGCTTGATCTGAAAATGCTTGATTCTTGATTGCTTACTGTCGAATGCCTTAGGCATCTCTTCTTGTACCAAAGGCTTGACATCTCTTGCAAATTAGGTTAAGCACTTGAGGTAGGTCTGAGAACCGAAAGGTGAGGTCAACGAGTAGCCGAAAGGTGAAAGTTTCTATTCAGCTTGTAGATCAACTAGTAGCCGAAAGGTGAAAGTCTTCAGCTTGTAGATACCTTTAGTAAACGGAATCGAGAACTTAGGTTTAGATCAAACAGCTTGATTAGATCTAAGAAGGTGAAATTGCAATTCCAAACCAGGTCTACTAAGCCAACACACGATAGTTGAGGTTCAGTGACACTAGGCACGGTCAATTTAGCCTTACACGATTGAAACAGCAGGTTTCTGACATGTGCAGACTCAGCTCAAAAGACCATGCGGGTCGCGTGAGTTAGCGCGCGGGTCGCATACGAGAGTCGCAAGCCACAGCTTGCGGGTCGCGTGTAGGTCCAGAGCGCTTAAGACCAAGCGGGTCGCATGCGAAAGTATGCGGGTCGCGTCACACGGGTCGCATGCGATAGTATGCGGGTCGCGTGACAGGCTCTGAGCAGCAAAGTTGAAAATGAAAGTCTGAAACCTTGAAACGCCCTTTTATACTTTAGTACAGATTACATATTTTAGTTGATTCTTTTATACCTGTTCATACATAGCAGATTCAATTGTTCATACATTCAAACTTGTTCATTCTTTTGTTTCATTTTACTTGTTCATACTACACAAACTTAGGATTAAAACAAACTCCACTTTTCACACTTCTAGTACCTAGCTAGGATAGTTAAGAATTCAGAAAATAGTCCGTCTCTGAGGATCGACACCCGTTCTATCTACAAAGACAAGGTTGTGCACTTGCAACCTTCCTCCAAAGAGATTGAATAGGGTTTAAACTCCACAGCTTAGGCTGTGGTGAAACTTTGTTCATTCAATTTACAGCGAACAGATGCCGCTGCACCGGATGCCGCTGCACCGGATGCCGCTGCACCGGATGCCGCTGCACCGGATGCCGCTGCACCTGATGCATCTGCACCGGATACTGCTGCACCTGATGCATCTGCACCGTGATCATGTGAACTCTCCCTCGTCTCCAGAGGGGCATCCCATGCACGTCCCCGTCTAGTTCTGACCATACTACATTTCAATAAACAGAAGATTCTATCTTATAAATCCTGATTTATAAATCCTAACTTATAAACTCCAATTTTGTCAACCCTGAACCCTAATTTAACAATTCAACCCTAAACCCTAATTTAACAATTCAACCCTAAACCCTAATTTAACCGTTCAACCCAAATTTAACAATTCAACCCTAATTTAACAAATTCAACCCTAAACCCAAATTTAACAATTCAACCCAAATTTAACAATTCAACCCTAATTTAACAATTCAACCCTAAACCCTAATTTAACAATTCAACCCTAAACCCTAATTTAACAATTCAATTAGGTTTCGGGCGAGAGAGAGAGTTCATCGGTTTGGTTTCGTCGAGAGAGAGGAAGAGAGAGAGAGAGAGGAAGAGAGGGAGAGAGAGAGAGGAAGAGAGGAAGAGAGGAAGAGAGGGAGAGAGAGAGGGACCAGGAGTTGGTTTCGGGCGGCGGGGCAGCGGGAGGCAGAGAAGAAAGAGAGAGAAGATGGGCGGTTCAGGGGGTCCTTCGGACCGCTTATAAAAAAAATAACAGTGGACCGCCCAGCACCCGGGCGGTCAGATATGAAGAGTGGACCGCCCAGCTGCTGGGCGGTCAGGTCAGGAAAGTGGACCGCCCAGCCGACGGGCGGTTGGGGTAGATTTAAAAATAAGTTTGGGGTGGAGGCAGATTTGATAATTTGTTTTTTTTTTGGGTATTAATAAAAATATCGGGGATCTAACCAGGAATTTTATTTTAATATAGAAAAACAAAATGGTTTCTTCTGGAAATAAATTCGTTCCTACAAATTTTTGAAAAATAAACTCCACCTCATCAATAGTGTGGTACGAGTTTAGAATGGGTCTTTCTTCCATACTATTGATGCGGTGGAATTATTATTTTGACAACAATATATACAACAATAGTACGGTGGAAAACATAGGCGAAGCCATAGTGACAAATGAATTATCCGGATTCCGTTCGGCGAGGTAAAAAATTCCGGACTAGAGATCTCAGTTCTACAAGGGAGCAAAAAAAAAAAAAAGTTCTGAGAAAAATTCGGGAAAAATTTGTGAATAATTCGTAAAATTCGGGAAATTTTCGTAAAATTTGCGAATTATTCGCGAATAATATGGTCAAAGTTCGGTCAACCGAATAATCCGGCGTTCGGTTCGGCATCACCAAAAAAATGAATTATTCGCGAATAGTTCGCGAATCTTGTGACTATGGGCGAAGCTAGACTTTCAAGCTATAAATGTCAAACACATATTGAGAATCAATCATGTAAAAAAATTCATGCTGAATGGTGATCAATTTTATAGTACTCGTATCATCTTATACTAAAAGATATATAGAAAATTACATATAAGTATAAAATTTTTTGAAAATAAATGCGAGTCAATTGACCCCATTTAGTACACATAAATCCGTTCTTGATACCGAAATTTTTAAAACTACCATTGTTTAAAAACAAATAAACCAAAAAACCATCGTTTTTGGGAAATTTGAATCTAACACGATCGCAGAATGATTCTGCGGACCCAAATGCTGGAGACCGCACAGGCATTCTGCGGACCCATTTTTTTTAGAATGTTTGTTCCTAGGCCGTGGAACAAACGCTTCAGTTTTTACATTTTTGAAGTCCAAACAGTCGATCCAAACCGTTCAACATTCAATCTATAATAAAATGTGCTTAGAGACCAAATTTTATATTTTTTGAATTTTTTTACTATTTATTAAGGCAGTTTTAAAATCTCTATTTTCAATGATTCAGAAAATTTTCGTTGTTTATAAATATCAGTGATTTTAAAACTGACTTAATAAATAGTAATAAATTCCAAAAAATGTAAAATTTGGTCTTCAAGCAAATTTTATTATAAAGATTACATCTAATGGTTCGGATCGACCGTTTGAACTTTGAAAATGGAAAAAATAAATTGGTTGTACCACGGCTCCGGAACAAACGTTTTAATATTAGCCAACCTCTCTCTCTCTCTCTCTCTCTATATAGAGAGAGAGCAAAGTTAGAGTGTGATGTGCTCACCAAGAGAGGTTGGTGAGCACAACTCTAAAAGTCTATCGGATTGCCTTCAAACGATGAATCCAAACTGTTGAAATCCATCTATTTAATGAGTGATGCATGTACATGATTTTTTTTTTTTAAGTTTTGAATTCATTTAGTACAAAGTCAAGCGGTCAAAACAATGAACCTTTTATAAGTTACTTTTATAAGTTATTTTATAAGTGTATTCATTTTTCAACATTTTTTGACCGCTTGACCTTGCACTAAATGATTTGAAACTTTTAAAATTTTGCATATACATGCATCACTCATGAAGTAGATGGATTTTAACAGTTTAGATTCATCGTTTAAAGCCAATCCGATAGACTTTTAGAGTTGTGCTCACCAATCCTTTTTGGCCAAAATTTTTATTTATAACATCATCCAAAAAAAAAAAAAAAAAAAACACCCCTGTTTCTGGGGAATTCGATTTCTACCCAGGCCGCTCTAGCATTCTGCGGCCTCAAACACTGGGTCTGCACAATACCGATGCGCCCCAGTTAGGGGGTCGCCCAATGCCCTGCGGCTCCATTTTTTTTTTGTAAGTGCCTTGAAATTTGTGCTAAAACAAAAAAAAACCGTCTACTTTCTATTTGGAATTTGTGCTTTGAAATTTGTACTAAAACCAATTTTGTTAAATAAATTTATGTGCTAAAACAAAAAAATGAGGGCCGCAGGGGCATTGAGCCGCCCCTGATTGGGGCCGCAGCGGTATTATGTGGACCCCAGTCTTTGGAGCCGCAAAATGCCTGAGCGGCCTGGGTAAATTTTGAATTTCCCCAAAACCAGGGTGTTTTGGTTTTTTTTTTTTGTTATGGTATAAATAAATATTTCGGCCTTTTTGGTGAGCACATCACACCCTGGCTTTGCTCATATATATAGAGGGAGTTGCACTATGGCGCATTGCAATGTATATGTCATCTTGTACATTGGACTGTAAACTATTGGATTCTATCTAAAGAGCTCAACATGTTCTCCATATTAAAATGTGCTTGGAGATCAAATTTTATAGTTTTTGAAATTTTTTTAATATATTTTTAGAATTTTTGAAAATCGTTGTTTTTCAGAAATTTCTGGACCATAGAAAAACAACGATTTTAAAAAATTCTAAAAAAATAGCAATGCACCATAGCCCATCTTGTACATTGGACTGTCAATCGTTGGATTCGAAGTTCAAACAGTCAATCTAAAGGGCTCAACATGTTCTTCATATTAAAATGTGCTTGGAGACCAAATTTTATATTTTTTTGGAACTTTTTTACTATTTTTTAAGAATTTTTCAAATCACTATTTTTCAAAAATTTCTGAACCATAGAAAAACAGTGATTTTCAAAAATTCTAAAAAAAATGTAAAATTTGATCTCCAAGAATATTTTAATATGAATATCAAATTGAACGGTTTGGATCGGTTATTTGAAAATCAAAACTAACGATTTATAGTTCAATGTATAAGAGGAGCTATACATTGCAATGCACCATAGCCCTTCTCTTAAAAAAATTTGAGGAATACCTCGCTTTGCTTTGAGATTTAAAAAATGTTGTATGAATTGTTCGTGATATGATGAATGAAAACGGTGGTGCAGAAGTAAAAAAAATTATATAGAAAGTTGGAATATAAAGATACAGAGGCATGACAAAAGCTGTATAACAAATTTGGAAAAAATAATTTACGTTAAAAGGATAGTATGAAATTGTTAGTCTACATGATATAAGGAGAATTTCAAAAAATTTGCCTAACCGAAAGTAGTCCTTTAACATTTATACTATTTGGATATTTTTTCCTTAAATTAACAGTAAAAAGATAGTCATCACTCCAGCGGAATTGCATTGGTCCATTCTGCTGGAAGTTACGAATGAATTGAACTAAATTGCAGAAGTTGAATCCAATTTCTCTGGACTATTCAGCAGAATTAGCCTGGATTTCTGCTGGATAATCCAGAAATTTTGTTTATGGAATTTTTCAGAAACTGGCGTCATTTTATTTAATTTGATTTATTTAAAAGTTATTAACAAAAATTTCAGCGGAATTGGTATCCTTTGAGTTTAACTCAAATTTTGAGTTAAAATCTGGACCGTCCGATTTAAATCCGCACAACTATTAAAGACTCCGTGCGTTACAGAGGTGGACAAAATTGGTCCGAATTCTAATTGTACGGTCCAAAAATCAACTCAAAATGGTACGTTAATGGAGAGGATGCGGATTCGATAAGAGAATCTATCATCTCTTCTAGAGAGTTTTTTGTCTGGGTATTTGTTACGTGTATCCTACCAGTCTACGATACTACATAATCTTGACTAGAGAGCTAATAATGGACTTATCCACTAGACAAAATATGCTTCAACTCTTTAAGTCAATTAATTTATGGTCGTTTCTTTTTATTTCTTTCCGAGCTGTTGTTCCTAAATTAGTAAAGAGTTCAAAGAAAAAGAGAAGACCCATAATAGTAAGCTTTGTTCAGTGGATCAACACAGTTCGGTCCAGTTCATTGAAGGGTTGATTAGAAGATTTTATAAAAGAAGGGACAAAGATAGATACAAAATGCGTGGTCGGCAGGATTCGAACCTGCGCGGGCAAAGCCCACATGATTTCTAGTCATGCCCGATAACCACTCCGGCACGACCACATTTGTTATTATTTGTACTAAATGTATTTAAACTACTTGAATAATACTCTTTAGTCTTTATCGTTTTCTCCATTTGTCATATTGTTCTAAATTTTGATGTTATATTTAGACTGATCATGAGCCAAAGTCTGAGTTGTTAATCCATAATTGAGTCAGAAAATCTAATTCGAATTTAACTCATGAGAAACTCGAGTCAACTTGCAAGATAATACATAGTTTATCAAATTAAAAATTACCGAAACAAAGTCTAACAAAAAAAATAACACATAGTGTATCAAAATATTACACAATTAAAAATAACACATAATTAAAAATTATCAAAATACCAAAATAGTGTCCAAATTAACTCACGAGTCTAACCGTAAATAATGAGACTTGAAAATACACTGGTCCGAGTCCAACCGAGTTGATTTCGAATCAAGTTGGAGGCAACTCGGATTCAACTTGCGAATCAATGAGTTAGCGATCTAGCTCGAGTCAGTTTTAACTCAAGTTGTTGGCGAGTTGAACCTGAGTTGATTGCGAACGAGTTATGAGCAGGGACATATCAAAAGTTTAGCTAAGAGTGGCTAAACCATCCTATGAATTTAAAATTTTAATTATGTATATTGAAATTTATTTATTTATTAATTTTTTTTACTTTTTATAGTCTAACTTTCTTCATAAAATATTAAATATTTACTTGTAATTTAGTGGTTAGAACATTATTTTGTGAATGTAAAGACTTGAGTTCAATTTTCACTACCATGTATTATGTATTTTAAATTTCAATCGCTCCTATTAAGATTTTTAGTTCCGTCCCTAATTACGAGTAGTGGGTTCTTTGTAAGTTGTATTAGGCACTATAATTCTCTTTAAGAGTTATGGCTTGTGCTCAACGGTATATACTGATAAAAAAATGAAACTAAAAATTGAAATCAGCATCTTCATGGCTTTAAAATTAAAGGCAAAATTGGTTATGTACCCATCAAAAGTTAAGAATTTGGATATTTGCCCATCAAATCTTCAAATTGGGATATATGCCCATCAAATTTATAAAATCTTGGAAATTTACCCATATTGATATTAAAACTGATAATTTAAAACAAAAATCTGTATTAAAAAAATTTATTCCAATTTTACCCTCTTCACGCCTCCAGTCGCTCTAGTGTAGCGTTAGCGGGTTCTTTTCCGTTAGCGGGTTCATCCCTGTCAGAGTTAATCCAGCTGCGGCGAGGTTGAGGCCAGACATCATTAGGATCGCCGTCGCGAGATGAGTCTAGCGATGTGCTTAACGGGGAACAGTAACCTCCGTGATGGTTAGAAGGCAATTTTTCTCCGAGCGACTGGAGTCGTGAAGAGGGTAAAATTGGGATAAATTTTTTTAATACAGGTTTTTGTTTTAAATTATCAGTTTTAATATCAATATGAGTAAATTTCCAAGATTTTATAAATTTGATGGGCAAATACCCCAATTTGAAGTTTTGATGGGCAAATATCCAAATTCTTGACTTTTGATGGGTACATAACCCATTTTGCCAAAATTAAAATATTGTAATTTTGTTCTGCCAAAAAAAAAATATTGTAATTTGTGGATACTGCATACTTAGTGACACCTGTAAGCCTCACGGGAATCGGTACGGCTGTAACGTCCACCAAAGTATGAAAAGGATTAATTTATTTTTATGTTCTTTTGTGGTGGCAAAGCACTAAAACCGCTCTATATTATATACTACTTTTGGGAAAGATCATTATCAAGTATTGTCTTTTCTAAGAAAAATAAAGATAAAGATAAAGATTATAATTTGTCAGTATTTTGATCAATAATGAGTTTTGGCTGTCCCCACCATTATTCATAAGAAATCAACCACTCAATTTGGTCTTCATTTGCTCCATTATTTTTTTTAATCTTTTGTTGCACTGAGACTGAGGTTGCCGACATTTTTATTAATATCCAAAGTTAATTAGAAATTATTATTTATGCTCAGATTTTCTGACTTTCGCCAAAAATACCCAAGCCGGCCATAAAATGGCTGGTTTACTCCCCCAGTAAACCGGTCATTTTGTGGCCGGCTTACTCCTTTTTTTTTTAGACACTATGAAGAGCCAGATAATGAAATCTAACACTGAAAATTTGAATTTTTTTATTTAAATTATTTGATAGATTACTTCTTTTGATATATAATTAGCATATTTATACTAAAATACGCTAAATTACTTGAAATTATGTTGAATTACACTATATTAAGTTAAATTACACTAAATTACATTACATTACGCTAAAATACGGTAAATTACGCTAAATTACATATGAATAGGAACAATAGGAACGATATCTTCACTGAAACAGCGAAAAACAACGACGAAACTTCAAACGGTCATAAAACGGCGCTCGACTATCCGATTTCAGCAAATTATCACTTGTCGGAAAGCTTGAGTTGAAGTTTCCGATTAAGATTTTCATTTCTATTATTCAATCTAAGTAGCTCAGTAAATTAGTTACATAATGAACTTGTAGAATACCAATTTTTACTATTTTCGGAATTTTTTTACTATTTTTTATGATTCATGAAAGATGGCACAAAATCAGTCTACTTTAGCGTAATTTACCGTATTTCAGCATAATTAGCGAAGTTATTGTAATTTAGCGTAATTTAACGTAATTTAGTGTAATTCAACGTAATTTATTGTAATATAGTGTAATTCAACATAATTTCAAGTAATCTAGTGTATTTTAGTATAAATATGCTAATTATAAATCAAAAGAAGTAATCCAACAAATAATTTAAACAAAAAAATTCAAATTTTCAGTGTTAGATTTCATTATTTTGCTCTTCATAGTGTCTCTAAAAAAACAAAAACAAAACAAAAAAACAAAAAAAAAGGAAAAAAAGGAGTAAGCCGGCCATTTTGTGGCCGGCTTGGGCATTTTTGGCGAAAGTCGGGAATTCTGGGCATAAATATTAATTTCTAATAAACTTTGGATATTAATAAAATTGTCGGCTGAGGTTGCAAACAAGATATGCCAAAATGAAGCTGAGAATAACACTATTCATCTATTATTCTATTTTTTGTACTATTTATAATTTGTCAAGCAAGCTTTTAAAGTCTCACATATAAGTAAAATATTATTATACTTCTAAAGTACTACTGATACAATGTCACACTCTCTCGCGCGCGCGCACACACACACACACTATTGAAGAAATATTTGCATAAAATTAGAGAAAAATATGGTTGTTAGATAGAGACAGGGAGACATCTTTTTTTCTTCTATTGAAATTAATAAAAATAGGCATCAAAATTTTCACATCTAGTTTTCACAAGCCTTTGCATCCAACTGTTTTTTTATTGTTAAAATTCATTCTCTTACACATTTAAAGAAAAAATAAAGAAGCAAATCTATCTCATCCATGACATACTCTTTTTTTAGTTCTTTCGCTTGAAAGTAGCGATTTTTTTTATTCGCAGTTTTGTTGTTTGCAAATAGCTTAAATTTGAACCGTAACCATGTACATACAGTCATAAGTGATGAACTTCGCCTCTTTGAAGAGAGATGCGTGTTTAAATTTCACAAGAAGTATCTAAAAAACATATATGTGTGTTCAAATAATTAACTAAACTCACCACAACGAATTGCACATTCTTAATTTGATTCAATACAAAAAAGATATTGCATTAAAGTATTTGCTTATATTAGGTAATGATAAGCAAAATGAATACAAGACTTATTTTGAAAAGGTCAATTTCCTTCCATCCTTCAAAAACTTTAAAATTATGTACTTTCCCTTATAAAATTCATAATATCATATTTATCCGACTATAATCACAAACCGGTCAATTAGATGATCGAACCTTTTATTTTTTTTATCATATTACATATTTTTTTATTTTCGTAACAGACTGTAAATCGAGAATTTTATGAATGTATAGTAAATTTTAATAGAAAATACAATAAATTAGATAAATGTGAGAGCTTTTGAAATATCAAGGATAAATATGATATTATTAATTTTAGAAGAAAATATGTAATTTTGAGATGTTTAAGGGATATACGGAAATTTTCCCTTTTAGAAAGTGATTTTTGAGTTAATTTGTATAATGTACAGGTAATGAGATTGTGTCATGTGTTTTTGGATGGTTTCGTATAAAGTAACTTGAATTTATCTCAATAAGCTAAGTTTACTGCAGAAACTAAAACATTCTTATTTCAAGTGCTTCAACTATATTTTTTATATTATATAGTTTGAATTCATGTAAACGACGAATATTTTTTAGATTCGAAATTTGAATTAAAAAATTATTAATAATATTAAATATTTGGATGCCTTAGATGTTAGAACTCCCACTTCTATCTAAAAAAATATTTTTACCGATGTAACAAATTTTTTACTTTCCAATACATAGCCTTGACAGCTTCTGTCAAGTTTAAAAAAAAAAAAATTGAACAGTAGAAATGTAAAGATATTTTTTTTAGGGGAGTAGAAATGTAAAGATGCTGGTGCACTAATTACCACTGTCTGGAACTTTAGATGAAACCCACGGTACCCACCTGACATCGACAATTTCGAAAATATATCTGCTGTGATTCTCGGGGAATCAATGGATCCTGCGATCCCATCTCAACTGTTGGTCTTTCTCGAAATGTGTACATGAATATTTATCTTTGTTTTTGAGATCCGCAAACAGAAAAATTTGAGCCGTTAATCTCAGAATTTTAGAATCCTGCCATCCATCTCGGAATCGCAGCAGATTCGGACTCGACAATTTCTCTCTTCTTTGTGATTTAAGAAACGATTATCTCTGAATTTTCAAAATATATATTATGTGGCCAGCGTTATACAGATGGAATTCGTATCCTCTGCATTAATTCAAAAGAGAATCTTTTGAGTTAATGCATCTGGACCATCCGATCTACTTGAAAATCCGTATAAATTAGATTTGTACTAATATTAAAGGGCCCTCTGTTAAAATCAGACAGTCAAATTAATTCCGTTTAATATCAAACGGCCGATGCATTAACTCAAAAGATTTCCTTTTGAGTTAATGCAGAGGATACGTGTTCTATACAGATGACCATGTAGAGAATCAAGTGCTCCGGACAAAACGGGTCATGATAAACTCGCTTCGTCTACACTGTATCGTGTTTTGATAGAATATCCGACACGTGGAGAGAGGTGTCTGTGCATGCCTGCCACATGAACAAAATGAGTCCAATATATTATATTTTAAAAGTATATCCTTCACCTAAAAAAAAATGAGTCCAATATCTATGAAATTCTGTAGTTTTTTTTTAAATATATTATATTTTTCAAATTAATCAAAAGAATAGAAAGGAAAATAGTTTTTCTTACTATACAGTACTGCTTCAATAATATGACAAAAAAAATTAAGGAATAAGTATAGCTTGGGTTTCAAAATCTATCACGTAGCGGCAAAAAGTAGTATAGCAATAGTTTTATTTTTGTAGAGATTGTAAAATAAAATTATTTCTTATGCTGTGAAGGATATACTTTTTTCTATTTACCTTACTTTTTTTGTTCCAGCAGACTCATTGCTTAATTCTCGAGTTGTGAAACTTGCAAGTACTATATTTTGTACTTTGCAATTGATTGGATTAAATTATTATTACATGTTTTATGCTTTACTGGTATCCAAAATATATACTTATTTTTTATTCTTCAATTTGAAAGTCATGCAAGCCTTCTTACTTGAAATGTTTCATACTAATATATTATGAATAAGTGTGTTATGCATTGGGATTACTTGAATTTTGCAATTCTCATACCAAAAATAGTGTCCTTGGACATTTATTAATGAATGAACACTAGAAAGAAGTATGTAAATGTAATATATTTTTGTATAGTTTGTATATTTTACATTTTGTTCAATAAAATACCTCTAACTGATTTATTCTTTTCTTAACATTGCTACATATAAATTTTTTTTTTAAATTAACTAAAGTGTCTACAAAAATGTGTTTACTAAACTAGAAATGCTCTTTATTAAATAGAATATTAGAAAGTATTTTAAAATGTCTGTCGTTTAAAATTATTAATACACAATTATTTCATCCAGTTAAATAGTAACCACTTGGCCTTGTAATCTATTATTTGAACATAGTTTGACTTGTTGACCAGGTTGTTGCTACTAGGTCAATGGAACTATTCTCCCATTAAATTCGTAGACTAGAGAAGTTTATCCCTTTCCTCTGTTGTAAGAATCTAGCAATAATCCAAGGACTAAATGATAGACCAAGTTTAAGCCGTCTTCTCCTAAATGGCCAGCTCAACTTCAAATCATGGAGCTTCCACTTTATTTTAAAAAAGAAAGGAAAGGAAAAACCTCCGGCCCCTTGCAACACGCGCACAAACACAACAGAGACACAGAAGCGCGCATACACACACACACACACACTCTAACCAGCAATGGCTTTCGGAGAGAGAACCATGGAAGGGGAACGAGAGAACATATACGATGAACCGAAGAGATTATCAGATTTCCTAAGAGAAAGCGACGAGGAGTTACTAGTGGAAATCAATTCGAAAAGTGAATTTCATAAGGTATCGGCCAAATCGGGTTCGGGTTTGAATGTGAGTAGATTCTTGTGGTTTGGTAGGAGAGGGCAGGCGAAGAAAGAAGAAGAAGAAGAAAAGAAAGATAAAATGAAAAAGGGGGACCCGGTACAAGATTTCTCTCCGGTGCTCTGCAATCCGTCAGGTAATTTTATGATCTTATATTTAAAATTGAGAAATTTAGATATATGCACTCAACTGATGTTTATTAGGATAACAGTATAGTTCAGAGACATAATTTAGATAAAGCCTACAACCATGTCAAATTCAAATCAGACCAAACAATAATAAGGATTAAGGAATACTAAAAAAGAATTGTGCTGGTTCTGGTATCTCAGAAAAGGTCAGTATGGACTTTGAGTGGTATCTGGGGATTTGGTATATTATGGAAGTTTTATGTGGTATATAATTTGGGGGATGCTGGTTTTTTTTTTTTTTTTTCAAGGAGGTTAGTGAATTTTAGTTAACAGAAGAAAGAATAAAAAATCAAAAGACAAACTACCATCTGGTAATTCTGTCAAAAGCCTAATTGCTTAACAATTCTCAGTATGGCATGTTAATATTGAATTGAATGAGATTTATGTTTGAATATTTTCCAATAATTGAACAAAGAGGACATCAAAATAAATAGAATTTTGTAAAAATAGAAGTTTCTAAATTCTAACCAAGTATTACTTGAATAAAATTAATAAATAAAATAAGTTCTAGACAAGCCTAATTAGTAATTACTTTTAGTGTGCCGAGTAATCAAGTTGTGTTTGTCCTAAGGATAGAATGGCGCCATCTCGTGCAGAATTAACCTCTTATCCATCAATTTATATATTTAACTATTTACAAATTGCACAGCAACAAAGTCTGGCAACACATCGCTTACTCTTGGAGTGGGAATTGGCTTATATCTTTTCCTATCGAAATCCACTTCAGAATACAGTAAAATGGCTGAGTTGCACAAGCAGATGAAAACATTGCTTGAAGAAATTAAACAGGAATTTGAAAACAAGAGCAGGGTTTGTAGCTGTTGTTCTACTGCATCAGATTTGTCGTGTTATTTGCACAAAATCTGTGATGAAGAGAATAAGTGTAAGAAGGGAGACACTCAATGTATTAAAATGGATCAAATGGAAACCGAGCTTGAAATTGAGCTTGAACGAATGAGGTTTAATTTTAGTGAAGATAGCTCATCACTCATGCAAGAAGAACAGAGAATTCAGGTACTTTTTTTTCACGATTTTTTGCTGATTTTTTATTATTATTGAAATTTGCAAAATTTCTATCTCATTGTCATTTCAGAGACTCGTAATTAACATGCCTTACACTAATATGTCGTCCTATTTGGGAAACACATATTTGTGATTTCCAAATTTTCTGGTATATATGAATATTCAGTACCAGTTGCAATTTCTAATTGCACAAAAGACATAGCGAGTATTGTCAAACAACTTCTGTTCCTTTTTGCAAAATTTAACTGCTGATAAATATCCTTTTCTATACATGGAAGATACCTGTCGAGTGGACTGACTTTTGTGAAAATTCAAGCTCTAAATTTGAACAATTTGATGAGACGTGGCAAGATGACTGCAGTCAAAATTATGGAGTTTCACCACATGAACTAGAAAGAAAATTGCACGACCTCTTACATCATAGACAGCAAGAGAGGATAGAAGAACTGGAGTCCCAATTGCACTCTTTGGAAAGAAAGTTACTGGAGAGGGAGAGTGAGATAAACCAATGGAAGGCCATTGCCACTACCTCTTCAAAAACTGAATAAAGTAGGAAACAGTGTGTATTGTGTATTTACTCTTCTTCTTTTTTTTGGTGCAATCTCCACATGTAAGAAGCAGCAAAAGTTTTTGAATTCAAAAGTTTGCTATCTGTCAAGGGTTTGATGGGTTTTTTGGAAGGAGTGAATAGGAGAATTTCCAAATCACCTATTCAACCATATATGGTGTGGTAATTATTAATTTATTACCATACTGAGGCTTTGAGATGGATTTATGGACTGCAACTGTTAATGTGATTGTAATTGGAGTGATTACAATCCGTTGTTTAAATTATTTTGTTGCTTTTGTCTCTATCCATTTTCTGATCAGCAGAATTAATCACAAACCTGCCGTGTTTTTATGATCATTTGCTAAAAAGAAGTAGCTATTTGGCTAGGGAAAGGATTAGTGATATAGACTTGTTTGACGACCGTGATAATCAGTGTCAAAATTGAAAACTAATGTTTATAGATGAAGAACAATTAGTTTGTAACAGATTTGATATAAGAGTTCTGATATATTTCTTGTTAATAATGAAGAAAAGTTGCCGGTTCGACTTAAAGTTTAAGAATTAAATTGACGCAAATGAATGTTCAGGACTTATTTTTTTAGAATGTAAAAGAATCAGTTGGGGGCTTGGGGCAAGTAAAATTCAAGGGCCAAATTATGAATTTTATCTTATTTGAATAACTTTTATACAATTTACCATTGTAGTGCAGATTTCATTTCTTATTGACTTATTGTACAAACTTACTTTCTATAAAAAGTTAAAACAGAAAGATTCCGATGTTATATTAATACTTCAAAATAAAAAGAAATGTATATTCAAGGCAATTATGTTATCGAAAAATATTACTAGTTACAGTTAAGAAGCGTGTTTTTAATCCTTTTGGAACACAATTGGCATCAAAGCAACTAAAAATTATTTCTTCGTGTTCATTTTTTTTTTGTTTCTATTATTAAAATTGGATCAAATATATTACAAGGGAAAATCATTTCTTTGGTTATCAAAATTATACTTGCATTGAATTTATTGAACTCATGGATGCAACCATATCCAAAATCCAGTCTATACGAGAACTGTGGTAAATATGTCTGTGAATCGTGTCCTTACATTTATTAAAAAAATGTCAATCCATCTACTATCTATCAATTGATTGAGAAAAATCACCTCAAAACAAAATTTATTGAGAAAATCACAACAAAAATACAACCTTAATTTCACACAAGTGTGGCAGTGTTGTGTGTGTGTGTGTGTGTATATATATATATATATATATACAGGGGCGGACCCAGGATTTCGGCCAGGGGTAGACACAAAATGTTGACAAAAGTAAATATTTCATCCAAAATATTAAATAATATTCTTTTACATATTAAGCGTTAATAAACCAAAAGATAGAGACGTTCATAAACCAAAAAAGATGGAAAAATACTTAGGAAATCGTACCTAGTCTGAAGCATTCAAGAATTGTGCCGCCTTCTTATTTGGCAAGTTTTTGATCCTCACAATATTGCTCTAGGCATGATTCTACTCTTCAGCAAAATTCAAGTTTAGCGTTTTCCTTTGGGCTGTGAAGTGATTCTCCTCTGACTGTCTTTTTTCTTTCTTTCTTTTTGTTACTTAATCGCTAATTCTCTTTCTTCTCGAGGCGCGTGAATAGCAGATCAAAGTCGCAAGGAAGACTAGGCTCCTATTTTTCTTCTGCTGGGCCATTTTTCTGGGCCAGGGGTAGGCATAATTACTTTTCAGGGGTAGGCACAAAAAAGAAAAACCACTGGGCCATAAAAAAAATTATAATCCAGAGGTAGGCACTTGCCTACCCCTGGGCCTCTTTGGGTCCGCCCCTGTATATATATATAGAGAGGAGGGTTCCACTGCATCCAAATATCTCTACCCCCAAATGCTCCAAAAATTTGGACCATCCGATTTCCGTCAAAAGTCGTGCAGATCAAAACAAGAATTCAGTGCAAAAATACTTTGTCCAGTATTGGAGCCTCCTGTTCTCCTCTCTCAACGATTAGAGCCCCTTCTCTCTCAAGGCGTTGTTCCAAAACTAAAACTGGAGGCCTCCTCTTCTCTCCCTCTCTATATCTCTCAACGATTAGAGCCCGTTCGAAAGAAAGCGACAGAACACCCTCTTTCCCGCTCTCTCCTCTCTCTTGCATGCTCTTTGTCGATCTCGCACACAACCCTCACCCTCTTCATCTCGCACACAATCCCGTCACCACGAATGAGGAGAACCCGCTCAACGTATCCACGCGATTGAGGACAGCCCTTCTTTTCGTTTTACACCCTCTGACACTTGAGGCATAAAATGGCGAAGAGGAAAAAGTTCATGTGTGTAAAATTTGTAATTATTCCCACTTTGTTTATGATTTATTTTTCAGATTTTTTAATTAGGTGGCCTACCAACAACATTCGATTACGATTACAGAAAGGAAAAGTGCCATTTTGTTATTTCCCTTTTCCCAATTTGTTATTATTAGAATCATAATTAGTTTTATCAGTTGTATTTCCATTACATCTAAAAAAACTTATTAAGCATACCAAATTTCAGATACATTTTAGGTAGGTGGTAGTGTTTAGTTGGAAAACTAAAGTGGACAAAATCATCATGTCTGCTTCTCCTTCCCGCGATGAAGAACTTGGCTTATCTCTTTTTCCTGCTTCTCCTACCCACAATGGAAAAGTGCCCTTTTTTCTTTCTCCGGTGAACAAGTCATGCCTCCATGCTTCGTCGAGCCCTCATCTCCACCATTTGAAGTAACAGACGTAAGCTATTTTCTTTAAATTTCTGTTTATTTCTTTATTTGGGATGACATATATTTTCTCCAACTATTGTATTGAATTTTCATGAATTTTCTACAAAGCCTTGCACATTAATAGCAACCTGATTTACCTATAGTTCAAATTTGATTATTAGCTTGCACATTAGACAAAAGAAGCTACATGCTTAAATATTTTTCATGTTCTAAAATTATGACATACAAGTTCTCATTAAACATTGTTCTATATTAGGACGATTCTTCTGTGAATGATGAGATCGAGATGGAGGCAGATTTTTCTGGTGAAGATAATACAAAAATAAAGAGTGGTAATGATCTTGTCCTATGGGAAGGCATGAAGTTTGCATCACTTCAAGAGTTTGAAAGTTTTTATCACAAACTTGCTAGTTCGGAGGGATATACGATACGGATAAGGAGGACCTCTAAATTTAAACATAATGGTGGAATTCGTTACCGTCAGTATGTGTGCTCATGTGCCGGATTTTGTGAAGAGAAAAAATCAAATGATATACTTGATTTGGATCAAGAAAAGACTAGTAGAAGAACCTCAACTCGTAGAACTAGTTGTTCAGTAAATGTAAGCGTGTCAAATAAGAATGGTATTTGAAAGGTAAAATGCATTAACATGAAGCACAACTATCTGTTGGTTAGTCCTAGTAGTCGGATTCACTTAAAACAACCAAGAGGGATGCCGTTTGTGGCCAAAAAGCTAGTGGAGAAGTTTAGCGAAACATATCTTCCGATTGGTAGAATGTCAGATATTGTTAATTGCGATGCAAGCATAAATATTTCACAAAGAGATTGTTGGAATCATAAAAGAGATCTTAGGAGGAAGAATCTGGATAATGGAGATGCACAAGTTGTTTTGCAATATTGTATTAAGAAGAAATCACAAGATCCAAATTTCTTTTTCGTAATACAAACCAATGAAGAGAACAGATTGATAAAAAAATTTTGGTTAGATTTGACGGCTCGTCAGTACTATGAGCGGTTTGGTGATGTGTTGGTCTTTGATACAACTTACAAAACTAACAAGTATGGTTTACCTTTGAAAAATTTTGTTGGTGTCAATAATCATATCCAATCCATCATGTTTGGTTTTGCCTTATTGCAAAATGAGCAGGAAGAAACATTTATATGGTTGTTTGAGACTTGGCTACATGCGGTGGGTGGTAAGTTACCGGTGTCAATTCTCACGGATCAGATCGTGCAATTACAAATGCCATTGCAAAGGTTTTTCCAACCGTTCCCCATAGATTTTGCCTTTGGCACATCACAAACAAATTTCCAGAAAAATTTGGTTCTCTTTATAGGAAAAACTCACCATTTAGTCGAGATATGAAGAATTGTTTGTATAATTCGGTCACTACCGAGCAATTTGATAATGCATGGAAGAAGATTATGGAGGATTACAAGCTTACGGATAATGAGTGGTTGAAAAATTTATTTGTTATTCGGTAATCATGAATTCCCGTTTACAACCGAACCATATTTTATGCTGGTATGGATACCACCCAAAGATGTGAGAGCATACACTCTTTTTTCGATTCATTTCTTAATAAAGGCATCACCTTGAGAGAATTTGTGATCAAATATGAACATGCTCTTGAGCATCGCTATAGGGCGAAGTATGTGGAGCGGTTTGCTTCAATATACAAAAGTCTAATTTTTGACAACCAAATCTCCACTTGAAGAACAAGCGGCTGATGTATACACAAGAAACATCTTCAATGAATTCCTAGAAGAGCTTAAGGAAGGTGGTGCGTTGAGAAAAGACAAGTTAGAGAAAAGTGGATCCTCAAGCAAGTATAAGGTATAATATTTTCACAATCATAATGAAACATTTGTTGTAACTGTGGATATTGAAGTCTAAGATGTTTCTTGTGAGTGTCATTTGTTTGAATTCAAAGGCATATTGTGTCGCCATGTGTTAGCAATATTCAATAAAAAGAATGTTGCAAAAATTTCTCTAAAATATATCTTATCACGGTGGACAAAGATGGTAGGAGAGGGAATCTTCATTCTTTTAAAGAAGATATGAGACAAAACTTCAATAATTCGTGATTTAAAACTTAATGATATGATAAACCAATTGAGACTACATATGCACATGAGCACCAATGCTTTTGACATCATAATGGATGGCTTAGATGAGATATTTAAAAGGGTTTCCATCTTAGAGCAAAATAAAGAAGGAAACAAAGGTCCAGTAACCATTGATTGTGCTGAAAGTGGTATTGAACTTACTCCGCTTAACAATCCGCCAATTGTAAAAACAAAGGGTCGCAAAAAGCAAGATGTCAATGAGTCGAAGAATGGACGCATCAAACGTGGTTTTGAGGTAAGGATGGAAAATTCGAAAAAGGTGAAACGACAATGCAAAAACTGTGGTCAATGTGGCCACTACTCTTCAACTTGAGAGCGAAGGAAACATGATGATGCTATGGAGGACGAACCAACTGAAGATTTGGTATAGGCATAGAAATTGTACTTTTGGTATAGGCATAGAAATTGTACTTTTGGTATAGAAAGGGTACTTTTGATATACTCTTCAACTTTTGACATTTCAGTTTCTGCCATTTTATGTTTTTATTCTAAATTGGAGATGAATGTAATGCCATTTCTTATATGTGTTTTATTTTACAAGCCTTTTGTTTTGCTGTTGAGAAGTTACTGTTTTTTTTTACTTTTATTTCTTATACTTGGTGTTTATGCTTGGTATAAACTGCTTTGTGTATTCGACATGCTGGTACAGGGTCTAAATTGGATATGTTTTGTGATATTTTTAGATTGTAAACTTTTAAATTGGATATGCTAGTACAGGGTCAAGTTCGTCATATTGTGTTTTGAATTAGACCATGTCACTTGCACAACAGATATGCAACATCCTAAGGATCATGCCTATATCAAAATTTTTTTTTTAAGAAATTTTAAACTACTTTTAATGATTTTCTGAAGTTCATCAAATGAAAAGTAAAAAGCTGCTAAAAAACTGATTGCTGTTCTATGAAGTGCTACTTATTAATTTGACCTTTAAAAATAGCTACACTTTGAGAAAATATTTTTCACTTCACAGGTTTTGGTTTTGTAGATTGCTCACAATTAATTCTTAAAGTTTTGTAGATTGCTCACAATTAATTCTTAAAGTTTGACAGCAATTGATACGCACTTTAGTTGGTATATCACTATGTACCAGCAAACTATGTAAAAAAAAAAGCTGCACCAACAACACACATTCAGAGCACTATCCTCTATTCTCAGTCAAAAATAAAAAATTGAAACATAAACCATGATTTATTATATCTAACAAAATTCAATAGATTAGCACACATGCAAAATTCAACAAATTATCCCTCAAAATAAAATGATTCAAACATTACAAAAATGCTATTTAGTGCTGCATATGTTTCGCTATTTCCTAAAAAATTGTAGGATATAAACATTAAAATTGTTCATTGCTTGTCAGAGAAGAAGAGACAATACGAACAAGAAAATAGAGGCGAGCGTTAGGGTTTAGGTTTTTTCTTCGGGAAGGGGCTCTAATCATTGAGAGAGAAGGAGAACAGGAGGCTCTAGTACTGGACAGTATTTTTGCACTGAATTCTTGTTTTGATCTGCACGACTTTTGACAGAAATCAGATGGTCCAAATTTTTGGAGCATTTGGGAGTAGAGATATTTGGGTGCAATGGAACCCTCCTCATATATATATATATATATATATATATGTGCGTGTGTGAGGTAAAGTCCCCATTTTTTTTCACGTTTTCGTTCCTTGGATCCACTTTAATAACCGTGCAGGTCAATAACATGATAGCAAATTTTACTGCTGGAACGCTCTGGAGACGTCCAGTCCCCCTATCCCTACTTCCCTAGCTAAAAATTTCCCTTCCCGTCCTACTGAACATGGACCTCTCACTGATCCCTATATCTACCACTACATCTACGATAAAGAAGCATTACAACAAGTTCAAGAGAATTTGGCAAAGGATGCAAGTAAGCTGTATATCGGCATGGAGTTTGGTACGTCCAAGGAGACATACACTTTCTACAATAATTACGCATGTTGTGTTGGAATTAGTGTTCGCAAAGCCGGTTCAACAAAGAATAGGCATGGGACATAAAAGAAAAGAGAGGCCGAATGGAAGCCCGGCCAATCTTGCTACACCTGAGAAAGAGCATATGGTGACAAGGACTGGTTGTAAGGCCTCGTTTAGGATCAGACTTGTGAAGTGGAAATTGAAAAGTGAGCATTTTTGTGGAGAATCACAACCATGAACTGATCACGAGCCCTTCGAAAAAGAGAAAATTGCAACCTCATAAGCGCATGATGGCAGATGATAAGACATCATCCGTAACTTGAGTGCTCAAAATATGGGAACATCGCACAACAGAAATCTGCGATCCCATAAGAGCATGATGGCAGATGATAAGGACATTATCCGTAACTCAAGTGCTCAAAATGTGGGAACATCGCAAATTCAGAATATGTAGCTGTCCAATGTGGAGATAAGCAAAATGTTAGGTTCAAGCGGAAAGATGTAAGCAATCTGATAGCAACGGATAATGGAAAGCTCATAGGGGTAGGTGTCCATGCGACTTTGATGTATTTTCAAAAGAAGTAGGAGGATCCTCAATTTTTCATTCCATACAAGTAGACGAAAATGGTGTTGTGAAGAATATCTTTTGGATTGATGGTAGAGCAAGACGAGCATACCAAGAGTTCAGTGATGTTGTGACATTCGACACAACCTACCAAATCAACAAGTATAACGTACAATTTGCACCATTCATTGGAGTGAACCACCATCGACAATCAATCTTTTTTGGCATTGCTTTTCTAAAATATGGAATGGCAGAAGATTTTTGTTAGTTGTTTGAAAAATGATTGGTGGCAATGTATGGCAAACACCCTTGTGCAATAATAACATACCAAGATCTTGCAATAAGAAAGCAATTGAGTTGATTTTTCAAAAACCGTTCATAGGTGTTGTGAGGAGCATGCATGAGAAAGGCAAAGGAATATTGTGGACGACTTTACAACAAGGTGGTAGGGCTTGAGGAAGAACTTGGGGTTGTCATCAACCGTAGCCTCACGGTTTTAGATTTTGAGAAGGGATGGATAGTTATAATCGATAGTTATAAGTTGTATGATAATAAATATTTGAAGATGATGTATTCTAATCGAACGCAATGGGTGCTGGCCTACTTTCGATACACCTTTTTTGCTGACGTGTCCACTAAGAGGAGTGAGAGTATGAATGCCCTTTTTAAGTTGTTGGTGGACAACCATGAATCTGTTTATCAGTTTGTCTTGCAAATCGAGAAGCTAATTGAGAGCATAGGGCAAAGGGAGAGTGATGAGGATCTAAAATCTATGAATGAGATACCAAAACTGTGGGGACGCTACATAATGGAGGTTGAAGCACGCAAAGTTTATACCCGAAATGTATTTTCTTTGTTCAAAGAGATTGTACAAGACAACTTACTTGGGTTTGTTATCGAGATTGAGAGAGATGTATCTTACCAGGTTAACATTTCTTATCATCCATCTAATCACAATATTGTTCCTGAGTCATACATGGTTGAGGTGGACAAAGAAAAGTATAGGGTTTTGTGCAATTGCAAAGGCTATGATGTTAATGGTATTCTTTGCCCCCATGCTATTAAAGTAATGCACCATGTTGGTATGGTGCATCTACCCAATTATTATATTGTGAAACGGTGGACTAAAGGTGCTAATGCAAGTGTATTAAGATCCGCTAGCGAGAGAAGTATGGATCTGGGAGAATCGGCAGAATTACAAACTTTGAGGTTTGTCTCTATCAAATCAGACCTGATGGAACTTGGCAAAATAGGGGTTGTCAGTTCAGATGCTTTTAAGTGTTTGAAGGAGATAATTACAAGTGCAAAAGAGAAGTTGCTGGCTGTATTAGGCAAAAGAAAGAGTTCAATGTTAAGCTGCTACCTGTTGAAATTTTCTTGCATGGAGTATTTGGACACTGTTAGAATAGTGATATAATCAAGGTGATAGAAGAGATTTCAACAGGTAATTTTCTTATAGAGTTGTTTATGTTTTGTTTAATGTTTTAAGAATTTTGGTTTAAATTTTGAAAGAATTTTTCAAGGATTGTAATGGAACAATTTTTGGTATATGGTTTACTGTGCTAGGTATATGGTTTACTGTGCTAGATCAATGCAGCAATTTTTGGGGTGTGATGCATTAACCTCTATCTACTTCTGTTAACTAAAGTGTTCCTATCAAGTGTTTCATAAGAATATGGTACTAGGTCCGAATAACTCTTATACCACGATCAACACCTAATGCAAAAGTAAGCCCCATGTCAATATGTCATTGCAATTAAGCCTTGAGTTAATTTCAATGTTAAACTGTGACCTATATTCATTGATTACTAACAATAAATAGCCTATTTATTTGTAGATGGATGATTTTGCGGTAGATGGAATGAATGATTTGGAAGTAGATGAAGTGGTGATTTGTGGTAGATGAAACTTGAGAGGAAAGTTTTGATGAACGGTTACAATTTTTAATCTGTTTCAACCGTTTTAACTGTTGTTGTTAATGATTTCTCTAAATCTGAGATGAAGGTAATCAGAAATATGTCTTTTTTTACTATTACTGTAGTTTCCGTTTTTACCTTTTTCTCTTAACATGTTGGAGAATGTCATGTAATGTCATTTCTTGTAATGGAATGCCTTATCCTCTTACTGTTGTGTTCATTTTCTGTTCTAAATCTGTGATGAATGTAATGTCATTTCTTGTAGTTGTTTTATGTTTCAAGCCTTTACAAACCTTGAATTGGCATATAAACAAGGTTCATTTTTGCATGGAATTTGACAATAGACAAGGCATATTCGTGAAAAAGGATACAGTATTAACATGTTTCAACAATTCCAGACTTAAAACTTTGTAATTCAACGATATCATTTTCAAGCACACAATGCACATGAAAATCGTCAACTCCAACCCAAAAAATTTGGCACAACCACACAACACATGAAATATATACAACCCTCCAACAATTACATTTTCAAGAACATTATTATCTTCAATGCTGCATCTATGTATCATATACAATAATAAAAGAAATCACTACATTCATCACTAAATTCTTTTCCTCTTGTACGAACTACATATCTTCTGTACCAACACAACAAATATTTTACACCTAGTTTACAATATAGCGCTACAAAACTTTCCCAATTACAAAATTGATAAAAAGATATATTCAGAAACATTAATTCCTGAAGTTATTTGTAGCATCCCTCCATTACTGGATCAACATTTTTCTATACCATCTTGTTGAAGCACATGCTATTTGTCTTCCTTTCGTCTTCTTCCATCACTTGCGTTCTTGAACTAGTCTATGCCACTATTTTGTGCCCCTGCAGTTACAAATCTTATTCATAGATCACCTCTTCAAAAAGATCATCAAAAATTTTCAAAATCAAGAGACAAACAAGTACAAACAGGTACCAATTCTCAAATCAAGGGATAAGCAAGATAGCAGATCTTAAATTAACAAAGCGGCCAGCACAACCCACAGTTGGGAAATCAGGTCAAAGTCTCATACCGACCTTCCATTTAATTCGAGCTTCAAAAATTGATGCACAACTATAGCTGCAACCTCACGGACCTACACTGAATTGTATAGGTTGTCTCAAATTTTCTCAATTTCAGTTTTGATTATCCTTGTTTTGCAATAAGACACAAAACTAGCCAAAACAAATCAAAACAGCAAAAAGAAAATCTCAATTTTGATCAAGCCGGATTTATATGAACACCAAAATCTGACAGGCAATCATCGGCAGTGATCAAGTAATTTACAAATTAAACCAAGTCCAATTTACAATTTTAATTTTTGAACTAATGCTGAGTTTCTGACAAGATTCAATGCCATCGGGTGCAACATTTGTGGCAGTGTATCCTTTGTATTATTCCTCATGTATCACAGTATAGACATTATTCAATATACAAGAACTCATGGGTGCTTTCTCCAAAGAAAGACAAATAATGTACATCTTTTGAGAAGAAACCCAACGACACTGAATTCAAAGCAAGAATGCCAAGTTCTTACTGGATTTTCTTCTCCCCCAAATTGAAAAGAAAAAAAATGGAAATCAAAGTTGCTAGGCATCTGATAATTTCAGCTTGCAACCCTCCACAAAAGAAAAGTCTAAACCTATTGTTACACCTTACAAGAGAAATAAAAACTACACACGTCAGCCCTCAGAAAGTTCACATCTACAACAATACCGTCACCTTTTATTATTTTTAACAAAAAGTGAAAACATAAAACATGATATCACACATACAATACCATCATTGAACTAATCATTAGCCACCATCTGCCTGTCAGCATCAGCATTGCTGTCTATTTTTCTAATTTCAAGCTTTTTATGATGTAGCGCCACATCCAGTAGGACTGAGTCGTCTTCCTTGAAATCACCTCGTAACACACCAACAGCCACTTCATTCTCAACCATTTGTTGAATCACTCTCTTAACAGGTCGAGCACCATAGTTGGGATCAAACCCGAGAGCGCCCAATAACTTGACTGCTTCACTAGTGTAGTGGAGATGGATTTTCTTCTGCCTCAGCCTATCTCTCACCCGATTCAGCTGCAAAATAAATTAAACAAATGTGATTGCTTTGTTGAGAGTTTTTTCTAGATAAGTATCAAGATTGGACCAAGGAGCAGTAACAATTATAATTGTATTTTCTTCATTTCTTGAAAAAATGCATCCCTGCAGCTGCAATCCTTAAAAATTGCTGAGATTTACTAAAATGTTTATAATACTTGAAACTCCTACAACCAATCGTTCACAGTAAACAGTAACCATCAACCATGATATAAAATAAAAAATTAAAACTGAGTCTCTAGTCAATTAATTAACAATCAAAATCCCAATTCGGTCACCTCGCAGCCTTATCTCCTGAAGGAACCAAAATATAGCCAAGTTTTACTAGGCTAATGTTAAGTCAACCCATGCAGTATTTTGGATTAATAATTAAAAATGGTCCTAAATGGTATAAAACAGTTAAATAAAGCAGAGAAAATGAAGTTTCATGCTCCTGGTCTGAACTTGTATTAACCAACCTCAACTTTACCACACCAGCTCTAGGAGAGAATAACCAAGAAAAGAGATTAGTTTTGACATGTTCCACAATTTGTAGGGAAACTGGGATATTTCTTGCTTTGTAGGTACATACTACTTATTTTCATTTTTGCAGGGCATATAAGAAAATTTAAAACAAAATTTACCTGTAACTCCACAATCTGGTTGATCTCTTTCACATCCAACGGCTGGAAAACAATATACTCATCGATCCTATTCATAAATTCCGGCCTAAAAGTCTGCCTTGCAATATCAACCACCTGCTTCTTCATAATTTCATAAACTGCCTCCTTCGTATCTTCTGTATTTCTCAGTGTATCCAGAATTAAACCCGACCCGATATTAGAAGTCATGATGATAACACAGTTGGTAAAACTGACTGTACGGCCTAACGAGTCAGTTATCCTACCATCATCTAACAATTGCAATAGAATATTAAACACATCATGGTGTGCCTTCTCTAGCTCGTCAAATAAGACAACGGAGTAAGGACGCCTTCTGACAGCCTCTGTTAACTGCCCCCCTTCCTCATACCCGACATAGCCAGGTGGGGCCCCCACTAAGCGAGAAACGGCATGCTTCTCCATGTACTCGCTCATGTCCATCCTTATGAGGGCATTTTCAGTATCAAAAAGGAATGACGCAAGGGCCTTAGCAAGTTCAGTTTTGCCAACACCAGTGGGCCCCATAAACATGAAACTTGCAATCGGACGGTTGGGATCGGAGAGGCCAGCTCTAGATCTTCTGATTGCGTTGGCAACTGATATGACAGCCAAATCTTGACCAATCACTCGCTTGTGGAGCACATCCTCAAGCAAAAGCAGCTTTTCACGTTCTGATTGTTGGAGATTTGAAACAGGGATGCCAGTCCACTTGCTGACGATCTCAGCTATGTCAAGGTCAGTTACTTCTTCTCGGAGCATTGATTTTCCCGATTTCTGAAACTCCTCGAGCTTTTTCTCAGCTTCTTCAAGTTGCCTTTGGAGGGATAGTAGAGTGCCATATTTGAGCTCAGCAGCTCGGTTTAGGTCGTACTCTCGCTCTGCTGCTTCAATTTCCAGATTGACTCGGTCAATCTATCAAAATTAAAACGTTTCCTAGGCATTAGAATAACTATTATCTAAATTCCTTAGACTAGAATATATGACTTTTAAAATAGGGGCTAATATGCTACATCCATAAAAAGTTCAAATGGCGGTATGGAATGTTCAACAAAGTATTTATTGTTTAATTGAATTGCTCTAGATAAGAGAAAAATACATAAATGATCCCCTACATATTGTTCATTTCTTCATCCATATAATTTAGAAGTCCAAGTCAGTTCCCTAAACATTCAAAATTCAAAATTCTGGCACCTGTCACCAACTCTCACTGAAAAAAAAAGGTGCGCTCTACCCACAGAAATTGTAAAGAGCAGATCATAGTCACTCAACCAATGTAAAAATGTAAAGTAACAACCTTAAACCCATGCCCATATGAAGCAACTAAAAGAGTAGAACTAGGGTGTTCTTAAGCTCACCAAGCTCCTTTGTGAGCTTAATTTAAAAATCTATTGAATTGGCTTCAAACGATGTATCCAAACCGTTGAAACCAATCTACTTCACGAGTGATGTGTTTACATGTCAAATTTATAATTTATCGAACTAATTTAGTATAAAGTCAAGGGTAAAAAAAAGATGGTTTATAAGTTAATTTTAATGTGTTCATTTTTCATTATTTTTTGACCGCTTGACTTTATACTAAATTAGTTTGAAAATTTATAAATTTGACATGTAAACTCATCACTCGTGCAGTAGATCGGTTTCAATAGTTTGGATGCGTCGCTTGAAGCCAATCCGATGGGTTTTTGAGTTAAACTCACAAAGGAGCTTGGTGAGCTTAGGAACACCCTAGTTCTACTCCAACTAAAATATGTATTAGAAGAGGTAGTTTTAGATGCATACAGTGCTTTTATCTTAACAAGCAATCAACAAGAAATGCAGTGACTAGCATCACATAAAATAAGTATTGACCAGGACCCTTGTCTCATATGCATCATTACATCAAACAAGTAGCAAATAATTACCTTACCTTTGACGGATTGACAACAAACGAAATACTACATTAGAGTCCTAATAAGAACTATCAACATTAACAAAGAAGACAATAAAATTGAAGCAAACTATCAGAAAGAAGAGACTCGAAAACTAAAAAGAAAATTGAATTTTCTAAGAAGGAAAAATTTAAAAATAAAAGGAAAAAAATAAAATAGAGTTGACATACGTCCCAGATATACTTTGTACTGCAAAAGGAGAAGGTACTAACCTCTTCCTTGATGGACCGGATTCGGGTCATAAGCGACTTCTCAAGCTCCCAAAACTCTGCTAGGTCCTTCTGTTTTTCTTTCAGAGATGCCAGCTCAGATTCTATTTTTCCAAGCCGTTCTTTTGAGGACTTGTCGGTCTCATTTTTCAATGAGAGCTTCTCCATTTCTAGCTTGAGAATTGATCTGTCAACCTCATCAAGCTCGATTGGTTTCGAAGTTATCTCCATCTTCAGTTTGGCAGCAGCTTCATCCACAAGATCAATAGCTACAAGACAATAGATGAACTTTGCAATGTTAAAATGTTTTTTAAATTATCTCTACATTCAATAAGACCCAATCCACCTCCAGTATTGTTGATTTGTGCAATTAAGTATCATCCAGTGGCAGTGGAGAATTGAGCCTCAATTACACCCTCAACCGTGCAATTCAGTAATAACTACCCTCTCACTAGTCCTCGGTTACCCAATCCAACCTTTTGCTAAGTAGTAAACAACCATAAAGACAACATAAACCAAAACATAAGAAAACAGGCAATAAAAAGAAGTAAAACAATAGCTCATGAAGACAATACCAGTATATAAGCTAATCAAATTACCGACAAACAGAAAGTATAAGATAAGAAGATAGCAAATAAAAGGAACAAAGAAAAAAAAATCACCTTTTCTATAAACCTAACAACATACCTTTGTCAGGCAAGAACCGATCGGTTATGTACCGAGCTGACAGCACTGCAGCAGCAACAAGAGCACTGTCTGATATCTTAACCCCATGGTGCAATTCGTACCTTTCACGCAAGCCTCGCAAAATCGAAATGGTATCTTCAACGGATGGTTGGCCGCAGTACACCTGCTGGAACCGCCGCTCCAATGCTGCATCCTTCTCAATGTACTTGCGGTACTCATTAAGAGTGGTTGCACCTATGCACCTCAGCTCGCCGCGGCCCAGCATCGGCTTCAGCAAGTTGCTCGCATCCATTGCACCTCCAGCCGCACCTAATTACACATTGGGTTAGCTAATTTGGCTGGGTGAAAACAGTTTACAAAAATTGAGGATAACATATTAAGTGAAAGTCTCGAATTCTGAAGAAACATCTAACAGCCTTTGAATGCAGTATTTGCCCGAACAGCATAGCACCACTTTCCCTCAACAAGCCCTCAATTGCTCATTTCAGCCCGAAATGTGCAATCAAATCCCTATATCCAACTTATCCTCAACTCAGTGGGTGGACCATGACCAAGAACGGAAAAAAAAAGGATTAAAAAATGGAAAAACATTTTTCCAGTTCAGTACTGGATGGGATCCCGGTACTGTACTGACAACATACATGGTAACTCACACACACAATGAACGAACCTGCACCGACAACTGTATGTATTTCATCAATGAACAAAATGAACTGCCCATTGGAGGAAGTCACTTCTTTTAGGACTGCTTTCAGCCTTTCCTCAAAATCACCACGAAACTTGGCTCCCGCAAGTAGAGCACCCATATCCAGTGATATTAGCTGCACATTATTAATTTAAATCATTGTATCAAGCAATGAATTTGTTATGCTTGTGAAAAGAGATGATTACAGACACACTAAAAGGAGAAAGAAGAGAGGATGTAAAATGATAAAGTACAACCAAACAAGAAGAAATGATGAAACATACCGTCCTGTTTTGCAAAGGTTCAGGAACATCACCTCGGACAATTCTTTGAGCTAGCCTGAAAATTCATATCACAAGCATATTAACAAAACAAATACTTCTACTGATACAAAAGAAACATCAAGTAAAACCAACCCTGGAACGTACTTTTAACTCTAATGTTTTCCTTCCTTTTTATTTATTTATCTTTTTATTCTTATTAATTTTGTTTTGGTGTTTGCAGGACAGAACTGGGATGTGTAGGGTCGGTTGGGGGGTGGGTTATAAAGGATGCTGCTGGATTTAGATGCTTGTGCATTAATGCATTAATTAGAAAAGGTGCATGATGGTAATAGTTGTTATGGGCACCATCATATCATTATCAATGTTACAGACTAAAAAACAATAGCAATACCCTTCCACAATTGCTGTTTTTCCAACACCAGGCTCGCCAATAATAACAGGATTGTTTTTGGTTCTCCTACAAAGTATTTGAATGCAACGCCTTATCTCATCATCCCGGCCTATGACAGGGTCTAATTTGCCTCGCCTTGCTTGCTCTGTCAGGTCAATGCCATATTTCTCCAGTGCCTGATACTTTCCCTCAGGATCTATCAACAATACAATTTAGTGAAATGTAAATGGATAGCATCACAAGCCCTCCTAAGAAGATGCCAGTATACTAGACTGCAATGGGCTTAGGTTTTTCTTTCTTTTATTCAAAACAGGTATGTAGAGTGATAAAAATAGGTAACTAATCGAAAAATACAAACAAAAAGGAAAGGCCTTATTATAACTTGCAGGTTGTTATTTTCGATTAGATTAGCATTGTTTGCACATGCGACGCAGAGGTTAAAGGTGAGTGGCGGCGATCAAATCACAGCCTCACAGATTTTCTGAGGATTAGGTATAGGGACTTTCCGTAACATCTTAGAATGATGTTATACATCACCTTGGATAACACAGTTTATGAATATAAAGACCAACCACTGAACTGCTAAATGTATGTACAGTCCTGTGACCACTGACAAACAAAAATAATGTTAAAATTTGAGGCCATACTCTGATCAGTGACTCGTTGATTTCCTCTTACGGCTTTGACAGCTTCCTTCAACTTGTTCTCTTCTAATTGTAGGTCCTTCAACAATTGTTGGCCAAATCTTTTGTCAGAAGTAAAAGCTAGCAGAAAGTGTTCAACTGACACAAAATCATCATTGAACTCCTTTTTGTACTTCTTTGCACTGTCAAAAATTGACACTAGACTCTGGCCCACTACAGGTCCGCTCGTGTCCCCAGACACCTGCAAATTTAAAGTAAAATATGAATAAAATGAAATCATAATAGTTCCCTAATGAGAACTGACTGATGTATCCTCTCTGGCATGTTTCCTAATTGCTTCGGCTGTTCTTTCTTCCTCTTCTTTTCAGGGAAAGTTTTCTCTTGTTCCTAATTAGTTTCTCATTATTTTTTAAGTTCCCATTCATACTTTTTTCATTTTTGTGGCCAAACAAACAAAAGAATAAGGTAAAAGGTAAAACCTTTGGCCTCTTTTCCTAAATTCATTTTTTTTGTTCTTTTTATTTGGATTACTGTGGTAGCCTTTTGAGTGGTCATTTAATTTATTATTTTAAGAATCAGTAAAATTTTCACATCCTTTTATCTCAAGGGTTGTTTCGTTCCTTCTTTTCAAAAACTTATTTTTATCTTTCTATTCAGGACAAGTAACTTGGGGAATTTTTTACCATGAGTCCTCTACAGCAACTAACAGTAAATGCAAGCAGCAAAACATGAAGCCACAGTACAATGAATACCTTAGGTTGCCTGGAGATGAAGTCATCTGTGGCTTGTAACACCGACGTGTTGTCAACTCCAGCCTTGGCAAATATTCTCCGTGCCAAGCCATCTTTCTGTTCTAAAAGGGCTTTCATTAAATGCTCAGATTGTACCACCTGCTGTTTGCTGGTCCGTGCTGCCTCAATTGCACCAGCAATCCCCTCCCATGCCATCTCAGTAAAGTCTGAGGGGGAGATCTGAAAGGACAGCAGATGACTAAACTTCAGAAATAAGAACAATGTTTCACCATTTATAACAATTTCATGCAGACCCTTCCAATTTAGTCAAATATCACCTCATCCTGCAATAACTAAATACAACTACCATCTTTTTATTAAAGTTACCAGAGGAGGCTATGTGCTATAGGCACTAAGTTTCAGAGTAAGTGCATGCTATATTCTCGTTACTGCAGGCATAAACATGATATTTTGATGTAATTAGGGGAAGACGCGCAATTATTCAATGCAAAAACAGAGAGAAGGTGACATTTATAAAACCTGAGAGGAGGCGCCATAACTATAACGGGAGGGATTGGTGGCATGGAAATGGCGAGAGGAGAGAAGTGTGTTTCCTCTCAAAGCAACTCGTACTCCGAAATGAGTTTTCTCGGCGGAGGAAAAGGAGGTGGCGCTTTCAAGGAAAGGATGAACAGTGGCGGAGGAAAGAGCTCGGAATGTGTGATGCTGAACCGCTCCGCTTCGGCGCGCCGCCTCTATGTAGGCGTAGGCTGATCTTGCTAGCCGCTTCGCAGTGGCCGAAGAAGCCATTGAAAGATATGGAGAGAGAGAGGTGTCTTAGAAGTGGAACAGAGGTTTATCAGTGTGTCTTGCGAAGAAAGCAGTGAGAAATGGGTGTAGACCGCAGAAGAAGCAAGAAGGAGAAGGATGATTTTGCAAATATAACTCTGGAAAGGTTTTGTTTAGAAATCACCCCTGAATTTTACGAATCTTTACTCTGGGAATTGAGGAACTTGAGGTAAAACGTTTTGTGAAATCGGGATCTCCAGAGCAAACATTTGCTCAATATATTATGAAAATAAAAAATAGGGTTGCTTGAAAAAAAAATTCAAAGCTAAGTTCACAAGTAATCACAACAAAGATAATATTTTTATTAATTTCACCGCATCTGATTATACTTTCAGGCTGATGGTCTGTTAGTTAAAATATGAATTTTAGAGAGGGTATAGATGTAACTTTTTCTTCAAACGGTACAGACAAAACGAGAAAAGAAAAGAATGCTGTGGAAACTAGCAGAATGTTCCGAACAACTTTTGTAATTTGTACAAGGATTTGGGCCTATTTAACAGGCCACAAGGCCCAGAACTCATGATTACAATTTGCAAATGTAAAAAAAACTTAATGGATTTTAATTGGGTTGGATAAGAGAAAATTTCAGGTTTGGAAATGTTCGGGGAAATTATATGTAATACCATACCCCGCTTTTACATATCACTAAAGTTGGTCTAACTTTTATTTCTTTTGCCTATTTCCAACTTTAGTGATATATACAAGTTAGACCAACTTACTGATTCAAGTTGAACATCAGTTTATCATGCACATTTTTTTACTAGGTTAGAATGAGCAGGGAAATTAGATATACAACGAATGGGACACAGCACTGTGCTACTCTTTATCTCATATGTTGCAGTCATGGACCAGTGCGATCACTATGAAGTTCCTTTTTTTTCAACGGCGTGGGTGTACATTTTGGTCCTTTTCTATTGTCATGGAACTTCTGATGTCCATGTGGGGAATGAAATCTCATCTCCAATCATATAAAATCTAGGGAGAAGTCTCATCTCCAATCTAATAAAAGATGTCTAGTGCAGTTTGAGTCCGATGCTTATTGGAGCTATCCTATGCGTTTTAGAATAAAGTGGGTATAAATCTTAAAGTGTATCGGACAGCTCTGATGTCGATCGAATTCAAATTTGTTTGTAATAGACATTGAACTCAAACTTTTCTCAGATATGTCACACACACAGGAATCTTTGATTTTAGATCAAACAATTTATATAGAATATGATGTAAAACTAGAGTGTTCTTAAGCTAACCAATTCTTTGGTGAGCTTAACTCTATAACCCATCAAAATGTTTTCAAATGACATTTCACTTCTGATACGTTTACATGTCAAAATAACAAATTTTTGAATTAATTTAGTATGAAATCAAGCAATCAAAAAAATAATGATACAAGTTAATTTTAATGAGTTTATTATTCATCGTTTTTTTACCACTTGATTTTACACTAAATTAATTTTAAAAAAATTATAAATTTAACATATAAATACATCACTCGTGAAGTAAATTGATTTTAACAGTTTGAATTTGTCGTTTGAAGTAATCTAGTAGGTTTTGAAGTTAAGCTCAGCAAAGAACTCGTGAGCTTAAGATGCCATATTTATGCCCCCGGATTCATTCATTCTATTTTTTTTTTTTTTTGACAAAAGTGGGGAGTGCCATTCATTCATTCTATCTAATTTTTATGTTTTTTTGCGGAAAAAAATTAATGTTAAAAAGTGATCGAGGTTCCACCAAGACAAGAATCATTCAATTATTTCTATATTATTGTAGAGTTATAGTACCTTTAAATGGTCCATGGTTTCGGACAATAATGTCTGATGAAAATTGAGTCTCAAAGCTTGACATTTACCATTAAATATCTGATTTGAGGGAGTAGTACAATATTTTCTCTCAAAAAGTAGGGACGAGCCCTTTTTATCAAATTCATATCCTCGAATAGATCTCAAAATTGACTGAATGGTCTTGGTTGTATTAATTCCATCATATTTTGTGCCATCTAAAAAAAAAAGAGGGGGTACAAAAACCTTTTTTTTTTTAAACCTCGTATTTTGAGATAAAATGATGATCAATCTTTCTAACTTAAATATTTATAAAGTATTTTTTAATTAAATTTCGAATATTGTCGAACATGTAAACTGCAATTTATCTTAATAATTTCATACAAATTGATCCTATGAGGCATAACTAGAATTTGAGTCAGGGGTGGATAAAAATAGTAACAATTCAAATTTCATCAAAATATTAAAGTATAAATTTGAAAACTGCAAATTGTATCATACTGTTACAATTGATAGGGATTATTGAATTTGTGTCTTTATTGAATCGTAACATTTACAATCTCTAATTGAATGTATATATAACAATACAAAGGCTTAAGAGCCGTTGAGAAGTTAAAAAAAAAAAGAAAAGAATACAAAAGCCTTATTTATATAAAAGAGTAGCTGGCGGAAGTGAAAGGTTTGAGTAAAAACCAGAAGAGAAAGGTACAAGGTTGAAATTAGAAAAATAACCTAGAGCTTTACTAAGTGCATCCGGAATGTGTACCCACAATATTATCTTCAATATTTTCTTTAACACTCCCTCTCAAGTTGGGATCGTATAAATCCATAGAGCCCAACTTGTATACGATTGTTTGGAAGTTCTTTGTATCCAATGCTTTTGTGAATATATCGGCCAATTGATCCTTGCTACATATGTAGGGTGTTTCGATTTCATTTGATTGCACTTTTTTCCTCACAAAGTGACAATCAACTTCGATGTGTTTAGTTCTTTCGTGAAACACCAGATTAGATGCAATATGTCTAGCCGAGTTGTTATCGCAATGCATTTTCATGGGTTGATTATTTTCGATTCCCATATCTTTTAGTAATTGCTTAAGCCAAGTTAATTCACTCGCGGTGGCCGCCATAGCTCGGTACTCCGCCTCGGCACTTGATCTTGCAACCACGTTTTGTTTCTTACTTTTCCATGTTGTGAGATTCCCACCAACAAATGTGCAATAGCCGGTGGTTGATCTTCTATCGCAACTTCCGGCCCAATCCGCATCAGAAAAACCTACAATATTTAAGTCATTATTTTTCTTAAAAGAAATACCCCGACCGGGTGATTCCTTTAGATATCTAAGTATCCGAATAACGGCATCCATGTGACTTGTACGAGGTGCATGCATGAATTGACTAACCGAACTAACCGCAAATGCAATATCGAGTCTAGTGACGGTTAAGTAAATTAGTTTTCCTACAAGTCTTTGAAATTGTCCAATATTTTCTAAAGGTTCACCATCCTCAAGGTTTAATTTTTTGTTAATCTCCATGGGTGTATTAATAGGTTTTACACCTAATTTTCCCGTTTCTTTTAACAAGTCTATTGTATATTTTCTTTGTGATAAAAATAAACCCTTTCTTGAATATGCTAGTTCAATTCCTAGAAAATATTTAAGTTCACCTAAATCTTTAATATCAAATTTGTTTTTTAGATGATGTTTAATTGACTCAATTTCGATTTCATTATTTCCGGTAATAATGAGATCATCAACATAAACTAATACAATGGTAGTTGCATTTTTGGTTAATTTTACAAACATAGATGAATCGGCCGAACTTTTGACAAAACCAAATTCTACAAGAGCATAACTAAGTTTAGCATACCATGCCCAGGGTGATTGTTGAAGGCCATAAATTGATTTGTGTAATTTACATACCATACTTTTGTCATTTTCGTATTTATGTTCCGGTGGTAAGTTCATGTATACTTTTTCTTCTAAAGTCCCTTGTAAGAAAGCATTTTTGACATCCATTTGGTATAAGTTTCAATTTTGATTCACCGCAACCGACAACAATACCCTTACGGTGCTCATTTTAGCAACTGGTGCAAAGATTTCTTTATAATCTATTCCATAAGTTTGAGTAAATCCTTTTGCTACCAATCTAGCTTTGTATCGCTCAATTGAACCATCACTATTATATTTAATTTTGTAAACCCACTTACAACCTACGGGTTTTTGATTTTGTGGTAATTTGATAATTGTCCAAGTTTCATTTTTTTCAAGAGCATTTAACTCTTCTTCCATTGCTTTTCGACATAATGAATTTGCAATGGCTTCTTTATATGTGAATGGTTCATGTTGAGTCGATATAGAGCTAAGGTATGCACAAAATTTATGTGAAATATTATCATATGATAAGTGTTCTTGAATTGGATATGTACTTGTGTGATACGTAACAAAATCATTTAATTTTGAAGAGGGTCTAATGGAACGCACTGACCTTCGTAGCGTGTTTGAATTTGTAGTATCACCTTGAGTTTGAGTTTGCGGGTTGTTACCTTGTTCTTCAATATTCTCAATTTGAGATTCTTCGGTACCTACCTCATTAAAGACTTGCTAAAAAAATGTTAGTTGTGGCCGAGATGATTCTATATGATTTTGTTTAATTGTTCTTTCATTTTCCTCTAGTGAAAAATATGGTTCATGTTCAAAGAATGTGACATCTCTAGAAATATGTAATTTTTTATTAATTGAATCATAACATTTATATCCTTTTTTTTTAGATGAATATCCTAAAAATATGCATTTAGTAGCATGTTTATCTAATTTATCTCTATGTTTATCTTGAATATGAACAAAACATGTACAACCAAATATGCGTAGATGGTCTAAACTCATGAATCTATTATTTAATGTCTCTAGAGGTGATTTATTTTGTAAGACCGGACTAGGTGTTCTATTGATTAAATATGCCGCGGTAAGCACCGCCTCCGACCAAAATTTTTTTGGAACATTATTTTGAAACATTAAAGATCTCGTAACCTCTAGCAAATGTCTATTTTTTCTTTCGGCAACTCCATTTTGTTGAGGAGTTCCGACACATGTGGTTTGATGAACAATACCATGATTTTTATTAAATTCCAAAAAATCCTTGTTGACATATTCGGTTCCATTATCAGTGCGTAATATTTTTATACTAGTGTTGTATTGATTAAATACTAAACTTACAAATTCCTTAAAAACGGAAAATACTTCCGATTTAGCTTTAAGTAAATATATCCATGTTGTTCGTGAAAAATCATCAATAAATGTAATAAAATACTTAAAATCATTATGTGAGTTTATTGGAGCCGGTCCCCAAACATCGGAGTGCACAAGTTCAGAAGATTTACTTGCTTTGTTTTGAGAATTATGAAATGTCAACCTAGTTTGTTTTGCAAAACGACAAACATCACAACAACTTGAATTTAGATTTGGTAATACAAAAAGTTTTTCTAATACACCATCTGAAGGATGTCCTAATCTATAGTGCCATAATTTATCCTTTCTAATACAAAAATTCCTAGCAACACATGCTTGATTTAATGATTCTAATCTATATAATTCATTTTCTAAAATGCCCTCACCAATCTTCTTCCCGGTGACTATATCCTGAAATACAACATTTTTAGATGTGAAAATTACATTACAATTTAATTCTTGAGTAATTTTACTAATGGATAGTAGGTTAGATGTAAATGTGGGCATATACAATACATTTGGAATAGTTTTTTAAAAAAATGTTGTTTTACCAACCCCTTCTATTGGAACTTGAAAACCATTAGCTACACTAACCGGTGGTTTATTAATTTTTTCGTTTACTAAATCATCAAGTAATTCTACATTTCCTGTCATATGATCGGTTGCACCCGAATCAATTATCCAAATATTTTTATTTTCAGTATGTAATGCAATGGAAGAAGTTTTACCATAAAATGCTCCCTGTTTTTTATCTGAGTTTGTACTCTGTCCAGTGTGATATGCATTAGAAAAATCTCCAGACCCAGCTGCATTTTTCTGATTAAAACACAGCCCAACTCTCTGACTTTCGCTCAGCCCAGCTGCATGATACCCGCTCGGCCCAGCAATAGATGGTCCGCTTTCTCCAACGGTCTGCTGACCTTGCATTTCAAATTTCGCTAGAAATTTCCTTAAGGCTGAAATGGAGACAACCTGCTGCATAGAACTGGAGAGCTGCGCCGAATTGGAGAACTGTTGTGTCGCTGGAAAAGAATTGGGAAGAGAATTTGTGTTTCGATTACCTCCATTTTGGTTAAACTGGCTCTGTCCATTTCCCCCATTTTTGTTCATTCTAGGTGGCCTGAGGTGAGGATGCAGGTTCCAGCAACCATTGCGGTCATGCCCCACTCGGTTACAGTAGTCACACCTTCGTTTTTCTTGGATTTTGCCTCTCCCCCTCCCACTATCACCACTTGGCAGATTTCTGCCTCCACCGTGGTTGGCACTCAATGCAGTTCTTTCCGATTCGAGTTCAATTGAAGAGTTGCCTTGATTCATAGCCCTCCTGCGACTCTCCTCTCGTTGTACAATACTGATTGCACCGGCTAAATTGGGTAATTGGGGAGATTGGATAATCTGACTCCTAACTTGCTCGTACGATGAATCGATCCCGGCTAAGAATAAGAATACATTTTCTTGGTCTGCTTTCTTTTGCATTTCTGCTGAGCATGTGGAACAGGTTGTTGCTGGTTGATAAATCAAGAGTTCATCTATCTTTGATTTTAAGGTGCCAGCAAAATCAGTGATTTATTCACCCGGTTTTTGCTTTAATTGGGATAATTCTTGCTTTAACTGAAACACATGAGAATAATTGTTCTGATTGCCATACATTTCTTCAGCAGCTGACCACATCTCTGCGGAGGTTTCTTTGTAGATGAATTGACTTTTCACCTTCTTTTCCATCGAGTTGAGTAGCCATGCCATGACTTGATTGTCTACGGCATTCCATTCATCTTTCTTCTTCTGTAAGTCGGTTTGTGTAGCATCAGTTGGACATTTAACTTTGCCATTCACCCATCCGAATTTGGATTTGCCGTGGAGTGCAATCGTCACTTCTCTACGCCATTCGAGATAGTTTATACCATTTAGCATCGTGGCCGTGAGACGGAGAGATGAATTGTCTGCCATGATTTCTGTCATGGAGTTGCTGTGGTGGTTTTGAGCAAGTTGTATTGCTTTTTTTTCGAATTTACTTGGATCTACTATGTATGCTCTGATACCATGTTACAATTGATAGGGATTATTGAATTTGTGTCTTTATTGAATCGTAACATTTACAATCTCTAATTGAATGTATATATAACAATACAAAGGCTTAAGAGCCGTTGAGAAGTTAAAAAAAAAGAAAAGAATACAAAGGCCTTATTTATATAAAAGAGTAGCTGGCGGAAGTGAAAGGTTTGAGTAAAAACCAGAAGAGAAAGGTACAAGGTTGAAATTAGAAAAAATAACCTAGAGCTTTACTAAGTGCATCCGGAATGTGTACCCACAATATTATCTTCAATATTTTCTTTAACACATACTTTGGGAAATTCATACTTCACATGATAGGGTAAAAAAGTTTTTAAAGTAGAACAACAATCCAATATTATATGGGTTCATTAAAAAATTTCAAAATCCAAAGAAAGCAGATGTCCAACCCTGAACTATAGTGGCTCTGCCATTGATCCTATCATTCAATCACAATCGTACAATAATATATCTAATCATATTTTATCAGCCGCTAATTACTACTGGATAATTGCTAGTTGCTAAGCACAAACATTTTGCAACAATGAAATAGAGATTTTACTAAATTCTAATTCTTGTCTATTTCTATCTTAAAATATAAGGTATTGAATTGACAAGCATGGAAGTATCTTCATTTTTGCAACGGCATAATAGAAAATGGATGACAAAAGAAAATTAATGAAAGTTTACTATATAGGAGTGTAGGATCCACACATGTTGGTATGAAAACATTGTACCTTATGTACCTAGCTACTCAGTAACCCACATATAGACATTTTGAGCTTAAATTAAATAAAGTCAATATAATACATTTAAAGACAAACAAATTATTTAAGCAAGTACACCATGAAATTAGCAATGCCTAAAAGAATACTACATAATTGTTCATGAAATCACGTTTTCCCGATAGAGAAAGTTAAAAGGGACCAAAATTCAGAAACTGTTGAGTGCTTCTAACATTTTAATTAGATAACAAGAGAGAATTTATCGCTAAATAGGCCTATTGATGGACCACAAGCCTCAACTTTGATTATGATTGGATGATACGAATCTAAATATCAGAAAAGTAACAGCATTTTACAGAAATAATTTCAGAGTAGAAGGATCCCTAACAAGGAGAACCGAGTCCTCACTGGCGGGTCATCTATGTACTCGGTGTGGCGGATTGCTGGCAGTATAAGATAAGATCAAAGTGCTTAAATTATCTCAGTAATATATATTTGGTTTTGAATTTATAATTTTTTTATAGGAATAATATTTTTATTAATTGTGCCATACTTTACCTCGTTCGTATTCACATTGTTGAAAACTTGTGCATTCATTACATGCTCCAGATAAACCGGACTCCATAGAAAAAAATGAATATATCACTCAACTACTTATTTTGTTTTCATCTTGAACAATTGAATCTTCCAAGAAACCGGAAGTAATTGAGGTGAATGAAAATAGAGAATTGCTTTACCGGAATAAAATATGCACAAGGCTAATCTCCATTAATGTAAGTAATGGAGATGAATGAAGGCACCAATTTGCTATTTTTTTGTTATATAATATATGGAAATACATTTTAACTCCTTTCATTTTAGAAAAAGTCCGTGATCAAACCACCAAACTGGTATCAACAAGAAATTTTTTAATTTTAGTTTCAAACCTGCCACACATTCCACACATAAGCATCATTATCTTTTGTCACTAGATTAAAGACAAATTATTGTATGTATTTTTACTTTTATTTTAGAGTTCAAAATTCAACAAATACATAGCATTTGGGTGCGTCTCAAAGTTATTCTTGATTTAATTGAAGCTAATAATTTCGCAAATGAAATTGTAGTTTCAAATTATTTTTAAAATGCATCTGTTAGTTGTATCTAGCTAGTGAATTATAACTGGGTAGAATAGGTTTTGACAACTTTGATAAGTACTAAAAAACTCTGTATTCATTTTATTTTTAAAAAAAATATTTCCTATGATTATATTGTATTAGGCGAGTGAGCCTATGGTGCTATGCATAGTACGGATGGGATCCGTGCTATGGCTCAAAATTTGACTTTTCAAAATCCTAACGGTCGATCCAACCGTTCAATGTGATAACCATATGAATATATACTTGCAAACTAAATTTTATATTTTTTTCGAATTTTTTTACTATTTTTTAAGATAGGTAGAATTTTGATGGTCCAGAATTATCAGAAAACACTGATTTTTCTACCTATCTAAAAAAATAGTAAAAAAATTCGAAAAAATATAAAATTTAGTTTGCAAGTACATATTCATATGGTTATCACATTGAACGGTTGGATCGACCGTTAGGATTTTAAAAAGTCAAATTTTGAGCCGTAGCACGGACCCCATCCGTGCTATGCATAGCACCATAGCCTCACTCATATTAGGCTGTATTGCTCTCCATTTCCCCCACTAAATGGAGAAAGCTCTCATTTCCTCTTTGTTTGATATTTTATTAGAATGAAGTCAATGAACCTACCCTCTCCACAACATAAATCCTCCCCTCCCTTCTTCCCCACTAACCAATTGAATCCACAAAATAAAAGTGCTAAAGATGGATTTGCATAGCTCTCCTCTTCTAGTGCTCATCCTTCTTACACTAACAAGTGCATCAAATTTCATAACTATCTCTTCTTTACCCATACCACTAATGACACCATTGCAATCTTTAAAGCAAAAAGATGCAACATCAAACAGCAAACAGTCAAATAAAAGCCTCTTCACAACCCATTACTTCCCCCAAGAGTTAGACCATTTCACCTTCCAACCAAAGTCTTTCAACTTGTTCCACCAGAAGTACCTCATGAACTCGACGCATTGGGACAAGGGCCCGGTCCACCATCAGCCAATCTTTGTCTATACCGGTAATGAGGGCAACATAGAGTGGTTCGCTGAAAACACCGGGTTCATGTATGATATTGCGCCTAAGTTCGGGGCATTACTCGTCTTCATTGAGGTAATTATGTAATAACTGTTTATATGATTGAATAGAATAGAATAGAATATACTTGATGTTATTTTGTTTGTCATCACTGCACATGAAATACATCAATTCAAAACATTCTTCTTCTTTTTTCATGTTTTTGTCTAGTTAGAAATAGTTTAATCCGTTTTACTGAAACAGATGGATAATTCCACTATTTTAAAAAAAGAACATATTTATAAATCCTTTATTTTTGAATTTTCTAGCATAGGTTTTATGGAGAATCGTTGCCATTTGGGAATGATTCATATAAAAATGCAGAGACATTGGGATATCTGACATCAACACAAGCATTGGCAGATTATGCAATTTTAATTAGGAGCTTGAAACAGAACTTGTCTGCTGAGGCATCTCCTGTTGTAGTTTTTGGTGGTTCATACGGAGGAAGTAAGTCCTTAAATTCTTTTTCTCTTTTCAATAATTTACCTTTTCTTGGTAAGAAATCAGGCATTATTTTTTAGGATGTTCAACTATGAAGCTACTCAAAACATGTGAGAAATCTGACTTGACAGGGTAGCTAGTATGTACTGTAGGAAAACTATTTAAAAACACCCTATAGATTCTTCAATTAAACAATTAACTTTTAAAAGGATATATACTTTTAGTTTTATCATTTTATGAAATGCTTCTTCCTTGTCATATCTCATTTGCTGGACACTGGAAAGAAATTTGTAAACTGGATAAAATGGCAGAGAAAGAGAGAAAAGTGAAGAATTTACTGACAAAGAGTTGTTGGTGGAAGCACAGTGTTGGCAGCATGGTTTAGGTTAAAGTATCCACACATGGCAATTGGAGCTCTGTCATCTTCTGCACCAATCCTTCAATTTGATAACATCACACCTTGGTCCAGCTTTTATGATGCTGTCTCCCAGGACTTCAAGGTACATTTCATTATAACAATTTTGACCATTTTGTCATATGAAATATAATATTTAATATTATAATTTGTAATATTAAAGGTGAGTTTAAGCTAAATACAAGTTTGTAAAACTCATTTTAAAAATATGAATAAGTTTCAAAAAATGAATTTGAATTATTAATTATGATTTGAAGTCATGATTCTGCGTTCTGGACCCATAAAATTTTTAATTTAACTTCAAAATCCGTCATATAGATTTAAAAAAAAAATTAACAGTTGATAATGTTCTGTTACATGATTCATGCTTTGCGTTCTAAATTCTTTTAAGTTTGATTTAATTTTATATAGAAAATTGGGAATTCAAAATTTGTTGAAATATAAAACAGTAAAATAATTTATTTTTCAATAGCTTAATCATGTATAAAATAAAATTAAAATGATAAATTAAAATATAAATATATGTCTCGTTAAGTAGATTAAAATAAATATGATTAATTCTACTTTTACTCTTATTGAAATTGTCAATCCAAAATGATTAATAAATTTGTCTAGAATTTAAATTGCATGCGGCTAAAGTTGTGTGCCTAATAAATATTATAGAAACTGTAAAATGCCAAACGACCCTTAAAACTTAAGCTTTGTACTTTAAATAGACTCCTCACATTTAAACTATGGCCCAAAATGCGAAATTGGATATTTGTCCGGCCGAAAATGCAAAAATGGGTCAAAATAACAAATTAAGATCCCTAAAGTAACCCGAAATTTGAATTTGTTGGACCGTCAAATCAGAATCTGCACGAATATTAAAGGAGCCTCATGCATTCTGCCTTGGACAGAATTGATCCAAATTCTGATCGGACGGTCCTTATCCAAACTTAAATTTTGAGTTACTTTAGGAGATCCGGACCCACAAATTACAGCCTAAGCAGCTTCATGATACTTGATTTTGTTTATAGAGAAATGGATAGGAAAAGAGGTAATTATAAATTATGGTATGCAATGGGCTGCTTGATACTTGATTTTGGCTGATTTTTGTTGTTATCTAAATTAAGGTTTCAGTAATCACAATTAAGATAACTATAGTGTATAAATAACTTTATGATATCTCCATTCATTATTTTCAAAGAAAAATTATTATAATTTGTATTAAATTAGATAGAAATTTACAAGCGTGATATTGAAGTTTTTGTATCTTGATAGGATGCAAGCATGAATTGTTTTGAGGTAATCAAAGGGAGCTGGGATGAGATAATTACAAAAGGATCCACCACAGAAGGCTTGATGGAACTTAGCAAAAAGTTCAAGGCTTGCCAGTAAGTTCCAGTTTAAAATAGTAAAATAATTTACAAAAAAAAATATTTAATTTTTTTTGGGTACTTAAGGTTTATGTACAACATAAATACAAATCCTAATATATAATGCTGATTATATATCTGGATGCCAAACTGGAAATTTTAAAGCTCTAAATACTAAATATGAAAACTACAAGCGTGTGATTTGCCAAGACCGTTTCGTAATTTACCAGAACATTAGTACCTTCCTCAAATCTAATTTTACAAGCCGTGTCCTGATAACATATCTGTTCTTCACATCAAATTGCAATTGCTTGTCAAAGAACACTTAATTTGACAATTTCCGTCGATCTTTGATCCAAGCATGATTTCGTATCAAGAATGCTCGCGATGAGCATTTTAAACATTTGAAAGTGCTTATGAAATGTTAAAAAATTAGAAAAGAAAATTATGCATACTTCAATTTGTAGAATCGACTACAATTTCTGTATGGCGCCTATTCTAATACTAGATGAAAACAGGGTAAAGTATTGACAATATTTTTTTGGCTTTATGCAATGCACATACAATAAAGTTTAAATAAAAAGACATATAACTCGTGTGTTGTATGAAGCTAAAACAATATTGTCAATATCTTTACCTGAAACTAGCATCAAGTATCAAGTAGAACTTTTAGTGACAGTTCACTAGTATAATTAAGACTCCTTTTTAAAACTAAAAACATGGTCGTTGTTTGATATGATATCAGGTACAAACCAAACCTGTCAACTTCATATTAAATGCATTAGTTAGAACTTGGTTTTCAATCCAACTTGTGCATGCTATATATATAAAAAATTGTTTCCTTGTTTAGAAAAATAATTGGGATTCCCAGAAAAGGAACTGTTGTAGTCAGATCTACTAGATGTATATCTTTTTACATTTCTCTTACTATTAATTCGTCTCCATTTATTGGAGGACAATGTTGAAAACCTCCACTACAGAAGGCAATGAGTAATTATTTGAGCTGTCAAAAGATATACATCCTTCTAATTTTTTCATGAACCCTTCTTTAGCGCTTATTTGAATAGTTGAATTTTCAACAAATAAAGGCATGCCATTACTAATTGGAGGTTTTAGATATATTACCTATCAAAGAGAAAGATATGAAATGATTTACTATGCACACAATTGGTTTTTCTCTACATCACTCTTTATTTTGTTGTTTAAAAGAGAATTAAATGGGGGAAAAATCATGGGATTTCTCAAATGCTCTTCCAGTAAAAAAATAATAATCTAATAATCAACGTCATTAGTATTATACAACCTTGATAGTTCTAAAATCACAGTAATATGTTTTTTTCCAAAAAGAAAAAGAAAAAAAGGTAATAGTTTATTTTGTATACCTTCAGGGTTATGCTTATCTTGTCACTGGTTGAAATTGGGAGAGAGAAAAAAATTAGGTAAGAGGTTAACTACAGTAAGGATGCACTATTTCAAAGGAAAAAAAAAAAAAACACAATGTCTCAGTTACATAATGGAAGCCGAGATATAATAAATTAAAATGAGTACAAAAATTACAGCTTGTTAAATTATCTGGTTGTGTTGATGAACTGCAATTTGTTAAACAAACAGGCCGGTGCAATCGGTTGGGTCATTTCGGGATTGGATATGGTCATCATACACCTACACAGCCATGGTAGATTACCCCATGCCTGCAAATTTCCTCATGCCTCTCCCTGCTTTCCCTATCCAAGAGGTACCATCAAACCTTCTTTGGTACCAGCATGTGTAAATATATTCACACATGTGAATTTCCAAGATTCCTTAAGACTTTCGTAATGTTATGGTTGGTTTGCAAGCTTGATAAATAAATTATACAAGGAATTTTTCTAGTGTAGTAAATATAAATTTTCTTCTGTATTACTGTCAAATAAAATTATTTACTCATTCGTACAACAATATGATTAAAAATGATATATGTTGTTTTCATTCTGTATTTATTTTACTAAAGATGTGCAGAAGAATTGATGGATTTCCAGCGGGTTCAGATAAAATAGACATGGTAATTGCAGCAGCAAGTGTATATTACAACTACACTGGCGATCAGAAATGCTTCCAGATAGAGAAGAGATCAGACCCTCATGGCCTTGATGGGTGGGGCTGGCAGGTACAAATTATTTAGAAAATATAATAATTTTTTTCTTTTTCAAATTGAGTGTTACCAAACAGCTATTGTACTGCCAGGACCAGCTTATCTGATAAATAATGTTTTGCCTATGCAAGCTCAGCACAGTTCAACAGAACCATAAGAAAATTAATTTCATAGGTTATATGGTCAAGTACTAGGAATATATTCTACCAGTTGGACCTAATTGACATGATCAGACCAAAAAGGTACAGTAAGCCAAAACAAGTGCATATTGGAAGGAACTTGAAATCTGTAACTGTTCATCACCCTAATTGAATAATATAACAAACTTTTTGCCAAATTTAGACAATGGTATAATTTTGGATACTTTTTTTTACTTTTTTTAATATATTTTATTTGACAACAATTTTCTCTTTTTGTTGTAGGCCTGCACCGAGATGGTTATGCCGATGACCATAACAAATCAAAGCATGTTTCCTCCATATAACTTTACTTATGAAGACGATATAATTTCGTGCAATAGTACATACGGTGTAAAGCCAAGACCACACTGGATTACTACTGAATATGGGGGAATAGTAAGGCCTTTTCACTACACTTTCACATCACTAAATAAAGTAATTACTAAATTGTTGTATGAAATACTTGGTCAAGCCAAATTAATCCCAATTAGGATTACTAGCACCGATTCATGCAACTGAGTCGCAATTAAGCCAAACATGCAACATTTATTCCTAATTTTTGTTTTTCTTTGCCTTTGTGTGTGTGTAAAACAGAGAATTGAGCAAGTGCTGAAGAGGTATGCGAGCAATATAATTTTCTCTAACGGAATGATAGACCCTTGGAGTAGAGGAGGGTAAGTATGCGATTTTTTCAAAGAGTACATGGTAAATTAAATGATTTTTTTTTTTCATTTTTGCACTTAAAATTTTAGCAAAATTTATCATTCAGGGTTCTGAAGAGCATATCGCCTAGCATCATTGCCCTTGTCACAGAGAAAGGTTAGAAACACATATACTTCTTATTCTTTTTTGTGACAGCATAATATTGGGTGTTCTTTTCAATCATAAAATTGATGAAATTTTCAAAATGAGATTTTTACGGAGATACTTGATGTTGGTCAAATATATATTTTTTAGACACTGAGATGGCTTTTGTTTTGAAAATTTAGGTGCACATCATCTAGACTTGAGATTTGCAACAAAAGAAGACCCTGATTGGTTGATACAACAAAGGAACCAAGAAATAGCAATTATTCAAGGATGGATAGATCAGTATTATCAGGATCTAAAGGATACATCATGACTTTAAATAGCTACTTCGATGGAACCAACGGCCTAGATTTGTTGTTCTTCTTTGTTTGGTTTTGAGAATAAAGAAGAGAATTGCAATGCCGATCTTATTTAGTATTTTGCAGACAAAAATTGTGCTTCTCAAATAAATTTTAAAAAAAAAGTAATTAGATAAATATACTAATTTATACCTATGGAACTTTAGGCTTGAAATATATAAATCATCTGCATTGCATTCTCGGAGAAAAATCAAGGAAATAATTAGTAAAATTAACCTGGGCATTCCTATTTTATACCTATGCACATGCACGTAAATGAAACAAATAAACAAGAAAAGGCACAGAGCTTAACCTAAAACCTTTAACATTAGCATTTACTATTTATGCTATTACACACTGCAACAAATTCACAACCATAAAACCATAATTATTAATTAGTCTAAGACTTAATAAAACAACAACGACAACTACTACTTTACCAACACAACTATAATAATGTCAACTCTGTCTATCTTTCTATACCTGTTGCTAAATTGACTGACAATTTACAAGAGTTTGGCCATGAAATGCATATTTTAGAAATGAGATATTACGGCCGAAGTATAAGAGAATCTCAGTTGAAGAAGTCATCATCCATGAATGGGAGCGAATCGACACCTTCCCCCTAAATAATAAAATAAACTGATTATAAATAACAAATAGTTGGAAAAAAACACTTCCTATTCTAGATATCTCATGTTGTTAATTTAATGTTGGCCTCTTTCCGCTAACATGCATTTTCATATGTACTTCATACAACATTGAGCCCGTATTTGGTATACAAAGAACTGATAAAAAAATAAAACAGTATATAGAATTGTACCGGCTGCATGGAAGCTAGGAGCTCATCAAGGCCACTGATTGACACATCATCACCACTATGAATAGAGCTTGAACTCATGTGATCAGCAACATTGTTAGCTGCACCAAAGGGCGTTCCACCAAACCCACCACTCCCCTGACTCCTCACGGGGCCCACCCCCATACCAGCACTCATGACAGCACGAGTAGTAGCCGGATTGTTAATAAAAGGACCAAAATTAATATTATTTGGGTTTCCAGTAATGCTCGGGTTGGGCACGCTCCCAAAAGTGTTGAATGACGGAACCACCTGTTGCAGCTCATTTCCAATTAGGTTGGGACGGGCACCAAATTGTGGGCCCAACAGAGAAATTGGGCCACTAATCGGGGGCAGATTAGTCATTGGATATCCGAGAGGAGCAGCTAGAGGGCCCGAAGCAGGGGGTGGGAAGGTCATGGTTAGGTAGTTGGTATTGTTATTAGCATGAGTAAAGTAATTGCTGTTGGAAGTACTGGGAAAGGAGTTCATGCCATTGACCCCCCTTAACAAATTCATTTGGTTATTATTATTCATAGTATTATTTGTCAAAGTGAAGTTATTAGTACCAGCATGAGTAAAACCACCAATTTGGGTCAATGGAGAAGAAGGTGCCAGATTGGGCATGACTGATGGGCTAGGGGAGTTCACCGAGAAATTATTGAACCTGGTAGAGTGGAATGGGGAAGTATTATTGGCAGCTTGTCGGTACCGGCCATGGGCATGAAAATTCCTGAAACGCTCAAAGGAGTGTAAATCAAGGCTGAAGGGGTTTCTCAAATCAAAAGCAGCTTCCAAAGCATGTGGGTTTGAATTAAGCCTTTTTAGGTACAGCCGGTATTTCTGAAAATTAATAGATGAAGAAGAAGAAAGGTTATTTTTGAAATATACTAATCAGCAAGGTGAGCACAACCTTATCTTTCTATATATTTTGCTTTTGTTTACATACCATGAAATTGCAGTATTGTTCAATATATCCAATTTAGTTTTGTATTACTTGTCCATTTTCTTGTGTCCTTTTTATAATTGGCCATGAAAATCCGTTTGTTTATTTATTATTCAATTTTTACAGTCTGGTTACATACCCATATGTATGGTCTGTATACTTTTCTACTGAAGATATTAATCTAGGGTTCTAATAAGTTTGTTTAAAAAAAGAAAAACATAATACTAAGTGTCCTACAAAAATAGCATGTAGTAAAATATATAACAGCATATGAAAGCCTAATAATTCATAAACCTATAAAAGAAGGGATATTTCTATAGAGAAGAGATGCATACTTGGAGATGACTAGCTACATTTTCTCGGGTTAATTTCTCTACCTTCATCTTTTCCAGAATGCTCTTTGGCACCGCCTCTACAATTTATCATAAAATAGAAAAAGAAAAAACTTTCTTCAGTTTGAACTATTGCACATACTGTTGATTCCAAAAAGAAAAATGTTACGGGCAGCAGTAATGAACAGAAAAATCACCAAAGCAGCAACAAAACCATAAACTGGCTAAAATTCTATGCAACATTAAAAAAAATATAAACTAGAAAAGGAATAATGACTCTCACAAACTTCAAGAAATAATAAGTAAAAATAAGAAACTTACTGTCCACGCCTATTTCAGAGACGGCATTAACAAACTTGCGGTGCAAGTCTGGTGTCCAAACTACCCTTGCTTTCTTCTTAGTAGTTCTCTCAGACTCCATCTCGTCAGAATCATCCTCATCAGAATCATCCTCCTTCCTCCTCTTCCCAGTAGCAATTCTGGCACGAGTGCCGCTTCGCACTGCCTCAGCATTATCATCTCCAATTGTTTCATGATTGTTATTAATGGAATCCAGATTAAATTCTTCAAGTGGCCTTCGGCGCCTAGCCACATGCTTCCAAATCACTCTCAGCTCTTCAATCCGTACCGGCTTAATGAGGTAGTCACATGCACCATGCATAACGCCTTTCATTACAGACTCTTTTGTGTCGTTGGCTGATAGCACTGTTTACAGAGTAGTAAACTAATATTTATGATACTTTTCTAAAGTTCGAAAAATGCCCCATTCCTGTTTATTGATATCTATTGTTAAGAAAAGGAGAAGTTGTTGCAGAACTTAAGCTCAGTCATTTAATTTTTCTAATACGAAATTAATACTAATAAAAAATTATCATACCTATTATAACACTAATAGTAAATCATTATTTATTTATAATTTTTTACTATAAGTTTGCTCTAGGGAAATAATTCTAAAATCCACATCCATACAATAAACGGGAATACGAAATTAATACTAATAAAAAATCATCATACCTATTATAACACTAATAGTAAATCATTATTTATTTATAATTTTTTACTATAAGTTTGCTCTAGGGAAATAATTCTAAAATCCACATCCATACAACTTAATTCCCTTATAATGTGTTCTCGAAATGCTCACATGATGCACTGGCAAATTCATTATACATAAAGCAATTTAATTTCCTTTTCTTTCCTTTAGCTGTGTGAATGTGATACATGTTTTCGCTCATCAAAAGGTTTGGGCAGTAAATAGATTTATCTGTTTCTTTAAGTTCAAATCATTGAAAGAGATTTAGTTTATCTTTTTATCGCTCAAAGTTCAAAAGAGAAAGTATGATTCGTGCAAATTATAAAAAGGAAATTGCCTTTTTGTAATGTTTTAATACTCAAATAAAAATGGAAATGGAGGAAAAGAAGTGAACCCATTAACCATCATGTTAATGGGTTGGGTTATATATATCAAACAACTTGCACCTGTTAAAGCCAAGGTAAGGCTCACATTTCTCATGTCAGCCAGAACAAACCCGACTTGTTTCGTTTTGGTTTATCAAATGTTGTTTGAATACAGGAGAAATTACAAATAATATGAAAACGTTGATATTTTATTTTCCGTGTGTGTGTGTTGAGAGAAGAAGGTGGGTATCTCACTGATAACTGGAAGGTCCAGTTCGAGACCAGCGATTTCGAGGAGTTGGAATCCATCGATCTCAGGCATGTGCACATCAGTTATGACAAGGTCAATCTCGTCCTTCTTTTCCCTTATTGTGTTTAGAGCCTCCACTGCATTAGTAAAGCATGTAACTGGGAAACAAAAAATTGAAAGGTTAATAAGGATTTTATAAGATAACAAT